>JAQQAC010002594.1:91037126-91076556 GCA_029783875.1 Phataginus tricuspis | reverse complement strand
GTTTTTGTGGCCTAGAATGTGGTCTATTCTGGAAAATGTTCCATGTGCACTTGAGAAGAATGTGTATCCTGCTGCTTTTGGGTGCAGAGTTCTGTAGATATCTGTTAGGTCCATCTGTTCTAGTGTGTTGTTCAGTGCCTCTGTGTCTTTACTTATCCTCTGCCTGGTTGATCTATCCTTTGGAGTGAGTGGCGTGTTAAAGTCTCCTAGAATAATTGCATTGCTGTCTATTTCCTCCTTCAATTCCGTTAGTATTTGTTTCACATATGCTGATGCTCCTGTCTTGGGTGCATATATATTTATAATGGTTATATCTTCTTGTTGGACTGACCCCTTTATCATTATGTAATGTCCTTCTTTATCTCTTGCTACTTTCTTCGTTTTGAAGTCTATTTTATCTGATACAAGTACTGCAACACCTGCTTTTTTCTCTTTGTTGTTTGCTTGAAATATTTTTTTCCATCCCTTCACTTTTAGTCTGTGTATATCTTTGGGTTTGAGGTGAGTCTCTTGTAAGCAGCATATAGATGGGCCATGCTTTTTTATCCACTCTGTTACTCTTTGTCTTTTGATTGGTGCATTCATTCCGTTTACATTTAGGGTGATTATTGATAGATATGTATTTATTGCCATTGCAGGCTTTAGATTCGTGGTTACCAAAGGTTCAAGGGTTGCTTCTTTACTATCTAAGAATCTAACTTAACTTTCTTGTTAAGTTATTGTGAACGCCGTCTGATGTTTCTTTATCTCTCCCTTCCTATTCTTCCTCCTCCTTTCTTTATATATTAGGTGTTTTATTCTTTGCCTTTAGTTGGTATTTGGATGGTCTGCTTTCTTTGCTATGCTGTTATTTTCTCTGGTGACATCTTTTTAGCCTTAGGGGTGCTTCCCTCTAGAGCAGTCCATTTAAGATATCCTGTAGTGGTGGTTTATGAGAGGCAAAGTCTCTCAACTTTGGTTTGTCTGGAAATTGTTTAATCCCTCCATCATATTTAAATGATAATCATGCTGGATACAATATTCTTGGTTCGAGGCCCTTCTTTTTCATTATGTTAAATATTTCATGCCATTCTCTTCTGGCCTGTAAGGTTTCTGTTGAGAAGTCTGATGACAGTCTGATGGGTTTTCCTTGTAGGTGATCTTTTTTCTCTCTCTAGCTGCCTTTAATACTGTGTCTTTATCTTTGATCTTTGACATCTTAATTATTATGTGTTTTGGTGTTGTCTTCCTTGGGTCCCTTGTGTTGGGAGATCTGTGGGCTTCCGTGGACTGTGAGACTATTTCCTTCCCCAGCATGGGAAAGTTTTCAGCAATTATTTCTTCAAAGACACTTTCTATCCCTTTTTCTCTCTCTTCTTCCTCTGGTACTCCTATAATGCGAATATTGCTCCGTTTCGATTGGTCACACAGTTCTCTTAATATTCTTTCATTGTTAGAGATCCTTTTATCTCTCTCTGACTCAGCTTCTTTGTATTCCTGGTCCCTGTCTTGTAATTCCTTGAAGGTGTCTTGAACCTGGTTCAATCTGCTGTTGAGCCCGTCGATGGCTTGTCTCATTTCTGCATTGTCTTTCCTCACTTCCCTCACTTCTTGCACATTTTTCTGTAGATCCGTCAGCATGGCTATGACTTTTATTCTGAATTCTTTTTCTGGAAGGCTGTGCATATCCATTTCTTGATCTTCTTTTTCTTGGGTGGTGTTTGTCTGAAGCTTTGTCTGTATCATATTCTTCTGTCTTCTCATGACCGCCTTGCCGGGACTCCCGCCGGAGTGCTGTGGTGGAGGGGTGCTCTGGTCTCGCTGGATCGCGTTTCCGTCCCGCCTCACCGTGTGCCGAGTCCTCTGTCCGGAGTGTTTGGCCACCGGAGCTCTGAGGGGGGTGGAGCGCTCGGTCCCATCGGGTCGCCGCTCCGTATCCCGTCCCCCTCACCGGCTGCCAAGTTCTCACAGGTGTAGCTGTACGTTGTGCACTCTCCTGTGTATTCTGGTCTCTCTTTTAGGGATAGTTGTATTTGCTGTATTTTCGTGAATAAATATAATGTTGGGAGGAATTTTTCTGCTGGTCTGTTCACGTCGCCATATTCCCAGAAGTCTCATTAAAATTTTAGGTCTGACATATCGTCACAGTGACCATAATTGATTTCATCTCATTCAGATGCTCTTGATAATGGAGCCATACTCTTAGGGTCAGATGCTGGATAATTCAGACACCTGGACGTTTTCAACCTAATATTTAAATTGTAGAAACTTAAAGCTGTGACTTCTTTTTTATTATTTATTCATTTATTTATATGTTTATTTATTTATTAAGGTATTGTTGATAGACACTCTTATAAAAGTTTCACAGGAAAAACACTGTGGTTACTACAGTCACCCATATTATCAAGTTCCACCCCCACCACATTGCAGCACTATCCATCAGCCTAGTAAGATGCCACAGAATCACTACTTGTCTTCTCCATGAAAGCCATGACTTCTAATCTTGGCTTTAGAGTATCTTCTGAAATTGTGACTGACCTTCACTAAAGAGTCAGCAGTCCTGAAGATTAGTGGTTCTGAAAGTAAGGCACTAGTGAGTAGTTGGAGTCTCTGCTTGCCATCTGCTCAGTGTGAGGGCCAATTTGAGTCTGTGCTTCCTGGGGCAAATTCCCTCAGTGTGTTTCTTCCCTGCAAGGTTGAATTCAGTATGTTCAGATCTTCTGTTTGTTAGAATGTGGTGCATTCTGTGAGCCTTGGTGGGTTGGTCACTCGGATTTCTTGCAGCTTTCAGAAAGCCATTCTGAACTGAAGAAGCAGGTCTGTACATCTCTTAAAAGAGAGTTGATGGGACTTCCGGGAAGATGGCGACGTGAGCCAAGTGGCAGAAATCTCCCAACATTATATTTATCCACTAAAACACAGCAAATACAACTATTCCTAAAAGAGAGACCAGAATACACAGGAAAGCGCACAGCATGCAGCTACACCTGAGAGGACCTGGCACTCTGCGAGGCGGTCATAAAGAGCCCAGCTGACATACGTGGCAACTACCAGCAACCACTTCTAGAGCCATGAAAAGACAGAGGAGTATGGTACAGACAAAGCTTCAGACCCAGACGACGCCAGAGAGGTAACCTGGAGGGATGGACATGCACAGTCTTCCTGAAAAAGAATTCAGAATAAAAGTCATAACCATGCTGACGGATCTATAGAGAAATGTGCGAGAGCTGAGGAAGGAAGTAAGGGGAAGTTAGGAAAGACTATGCAGAAATCAGAGAAGCCATCGAAGTGCTTAATAGCAGACTGGATGAGGTGCAAGAGACTGTTAATGGAATAGAAAATAGAGAACAGGAGTACAGAGAAGCTGAGGCAGAGAGAGATAAAAGGATCTCTAGGAATGAAAGAATATTAAGAGAACTGTGTGACCAATCCAAACGGAGCAATATTCGCGTTATACGAGTACCAGAGGAAGAAGAGAGAGAAAAAGGGATACAAAGAGTCTTTGAAGAAATAATTGCTGAAAACTTCCCCACGCTGGGGAAGGAAATAGTCTCACAGTCCACGGAAGCCCACAGATCTCCCAACACAAGGGACCCAAAGAAGACAACACCAAGACACATAATAATTAAGATGGCAAAGGTCAAAGATAAAGACAGAGTGTTAAAGGCAGCTAGAGAGAGAAAAAAGATCACCTACAAAGGAAAACCCATCAGACTGTCATCAGACTTCTCAACAGAAACCTTACAGGCCAGAAGAGAATGGCATGATATATTTAATATAATGAAACAGAAGGGTCTCGAACCAAGAATATTGTATCCAGCACAATTATCATTTAAATATGACAGAGGGATTAAACTATTTCCAGACAAATGAAAGTTAAGTGAGTTTACCTCTTATAAATCACCAATACAGGATATCTTAAATGGACTGCTCCAGAGGGAAGCACCCTAAGGCTAAAAAGATATCACCAGAGAAAATAAAATCACAGCAAAGAAAGCAGCCCATCCAAATACTAACTAAAGGCAAAGAATAAAACACCTAATTATAAAGAATAGGGGAGAAATAATAGGAAGGGAGAGATAAAGAAACATCAGGCGGTGTTCACAATAACTTAACAAGAAAGTTAAGTTAGATTCTTAGATAATAAAGAAGCAACCCTTGAACTTTTGTTAAGCACGAATGTAAAGCCAGCAATGGCAATAAGTACATATCTATCAATAATCACCCTAAATGTAAATGGACTGAATGCACCAATCAAAAGACACAGTAACAGTGGATGAAAAAGGAAGACTCATCTATATGCTGCTTACAAGAGACTCACCTCAAACCCGAAGATATACACAGACTAAAAGTGAAGGGATGGGAAAAGATAATTCATGCAAATAACAAAGAGAAAAAAGCAGGTGTTGGAGTATTTGTATCAGACAAAATAGACTTCAAAACGAAGAAAGTAGCAAGAGATAAAGACGGACATTACATAATGATAAAGGGGTCAGTCCAACAAGAAGATATAACCATTATAAATATACATGCACCCAACACAGGAGTGCCAGCATATGTGAAACAAATACTAACAGAATTGAAGGAGGAAATAGACAGCAATGCATTCATTTTAGGAGACTTCAACACAACACTCACTCCAAAGGACAGATCAACCAGACAGAGAATAAGTAAAGACACAGAGTCACTGAACAACACACTAGAACAGATGGACCTAACAGATATCTACAGAACTCTACACCCAAAAGCTGCAGGATACACATTCTTCTCAAGTGCACATGGAACATTTTCCAGAATAGACCACATACTAGGCCACAAAAAGAACCTCAGTAAATCCAAAAATATTGAAATCCTACCAACCAACTTCTCAGACCACAAAGGCATAAAACTAGAAATAAATTTCAGAAAGAAATCAAAAAGGCTCACAAATACATGGAGACTAAACAACGTTCTCCTAATTAATCAGTGGGTTAACAACCAAATCAAAACAGAAATCAAATAATATGTGGAGACTAATGAGAACAACAGCACAAAGCCACAACTTCTGTGGGATGCAGCAAAGGCAGTTCTGAGAGGAAAGCATATTGCAATCCAGGCCTATTTAAAGAAGGAAGAACATTCCCAAATGAACAGTCTAAAGACACAATTAGTGAAATTGGAAAAAGAAGAAAAAATGAGGCCCAATGTCACCAGAAGGAGGGACATAATAAAGATCAGAGAAGAAATAAATAAAATTGAGAGGAATAAAACAATAGAAAAAATCAATGAAACCAAAAGCTGGTTCTTTGAAAAAAATAAGCAAAATAGATAAACCTCTAGCCAGACTCATTAAGAGAAAAAGAGAATCTACACACATAAACAGAATCAAAAATGAGAAAGGAGAAATAACGACGGACCCCACAGAAATACAAAGAATTATAAGAGAATATTATGAGAATCTGTATGCTAACAAGCTGCAAAACCTAGAAGAAATGGACTTCTTAGAAAAATACAACCTTCCAAGACTGACCAAGCAAGAAGCAGAAAAACTAAACAGACCAATCACCAGCAACAAAATTGAATCGGTAATCAAAAAACTACTCAAGAACAACACCCCCGGACCTGACGGATTCACCTCTGAGTTCTCCCAGACATAAAGAGAAGAAATAACACCCATTCTCCTTAAAGTTTTCCAAAACATAGAAGAGGAGGGAATACTTCCAAACTCTTTCTATGAAGCCAGCATCACTCTAATACCAAAATCGGGCAAAGACCTCACCAAAAAAGAAAATTACAGACCTATATCCCTGATGAACGTAGATGCAAAAATACTCAACAAAATATTAGGAAACCGAATTCAAAAATACATCAAAAGGATCATACACCATGATCAAGTGGGATTCATCCCAGGGATGAAAGGATGGTACAATCGAAAATCCATCAACATCATCCAGCACATCAATAAAAAGAAGAACAAAAACCACATGATCATCTCCAAAAATGCTGAAAAAGCATTTCAAAAAATTCATCATCCATTCATGATTAAAACTCTCAACAAAATGGGTATAGACGTAAGTACCTCAACATCATAAAGGCTATATATGACAAACCCACAGCCAACATCATACTTAACAACGAGAAGGTGAAACCTTTTCATCTAAGATCGGGAACAAGATAGGGATTCCCACTCTCTCCACTGTTATTCAACATAGTACTGCAAGTCCTGGTCAGTGCAATCAGACAACAAAAAGAAATAAAAGGCATACAGATTGGTTAGGAAGAAGTCAAATTGTCCCTGTTTGCAAATGACATTATGTTGTACCCAAAAGACCTTGAAGAATCCACTCCAAAACTACTACATCTAATATCTGAATTCAGTAAAGTTCCGGGATACAAAATTACACAGAATTATGTTTCATTTCTATACACTAATGGTGAACTAGCAGAAAGAGATATCAGGAAAACAATTCCATTCACAGTAGCATCCAAAAGAATAAAATACCTAGGAATAAATCTAACCAAGGAAGTGAAAGACTTACACTCTAAAAACTACAAGACACTCATGAGAGAAATTAAAGAAGATACCAACAAATGGAAACACATCCCGTGCTCATGGATAGGAAGAATTAATATTGTCAAAATGGCCATCCTGCCTAAAGCAATCTACAGATTCAATGCAGTCTCTATCAAAAGACCAGCAGCATTCTTCAATGAACTAGAGCAGATAGTTCTGAAATTCATATGGAATCAGAAAAGACCCTGAATAACCAAAGCAATCCAGAGAAGGAAGAATAAAGTGGGAGATTTACGCTCCCTTAATCCAAGCTCTACTACAAATCCACAGTAATCAAGACAATTTGGTACTGGCACAAGAATAGACCCATAGACCTGTGGAACCGAATAGAGAGCCCAGATATAAACCCAAGAATATGTGGTCAATTAATGTACGATAAAGGAACTATGTATATAAAATGGGGAAATGACAGCCTCTTCAACATCTGGTGTTTGCAAAACTGGACAGCTACATGTAAGAAAATGAAACTGGCTTATTGTCTAACCCCATACACAAATGTAAACTCAAAATGGATGAAAGACCTGAATGTAAGTCATGAAACCATAAAACTCTTACAAAAAAACTTAGGCAAAAATCTCTTGGACATAAACATGAGCAACTTCTTCATGAACATATCTCCCAGGCAAGGGAAACAAAAGTAAAAATGAGCATGTGGGACAATATCAAACTAAAAAGCTTCTGTACAGCAAAGGACACCATCAATAGAACAGAAGGACATCCTACAGTATGGGAGAATATATTCATAAATGACAAATCCGATAAGGGGTTGACATTCAAATTATATAAAGAGCTCACAACCTCAACAAACAAAAAGCAAATAAGCCAACTAAAAAATGGGCAGAGGAGCTGAACAGACACTTCTCCAAAGAAGAAATTCAGATGGCCAACAGACACATGAAAAGATGGTCCACATAGATAATCATCAGAGAAATGCAAATTAAAACCACAATGAGATTATCACCTCACACCAGTTAGGATGGCCAACATCCAAAAGACAAACAACAACAAATGTTGGTGAGGATGTGGAGAAAAGGGAATCCTACACTGCTGATGGGAATGTAAATTAGTTCAACTATTGTGGAAAGCAGTATGGAGGTTCCTCAAAAAACTCAAAATAGAAATACCATTTGACCCAGGAATCCCACTCCTAGGAATTTACTCTAAGAAATCAGCAGCCCAGTTTGAAAAAGACATATGCACTCCTATATTTATCACAGCTCTATTTACAATAGCCAAGAACTGTAAGCAACCTAAGTGTCCATCAGTAGATGAATGGCTAAAGAAGAGGTGGTGCATATACACAATGGAATATTATTCAGCCATAAGAAGAAAACAAATCCTACCATTTGCAACAACACGGATGGAGCTGGAGGGTATTCTGCTCAGTGAAATAAGCCAGGCGTTGAAAGACAAGTATCAAATGATCTCACTCATCTGTGGAGCATAAGAACAAAACAAAAACTCAAGTATCAAAATAGCAGCAGACTCACAGAACCCAAGAATGGACTAACAGCAAAGGCAAAGGTACTGGAAAAGATGAGTGGGAAGGGCGGGATAAGGGGAAAAAAGGCATATTATGATTAGCACACATAATCTAGTGGGCGGGGATATCGGGAAGGCAGTATAACACAGAGAAGACAAGTAATGACTCTATAGCATCTTACTATGCTGATGGGCAGTGACTGTAATGGGGTATGTGGTGGGACTTGATAATAGGGATAGTCCAGTAATTATAATATTGCTCATGTTATTTTACATTAATAATAGAAAAAGGAAAACTTAGAGAATCCACTCTAAAACTAGTCCATCTAATATCTGAATTCAGCCAAGTTGCAGGATGCAAAATTAGTACACAGAAATCTTATGCATTCCTATACACTAACGATGAACTATCAGAAAGAGATATCAGGAAAACACTTTCATTCACCTTGCATCAAAAAGAATAAAATACCTAGGAATAAACCTAACCAAGGAAGTGAAAGACCTATACTCTGAAAACTACAAGAAAGTCATGAGAAAAATTAAAGAAGGTACAAATAAATGGAAACACAAACCCCTGCTCATGGATAGGAAGAATTAGTATTGTGAAAATTGCCATCCTGCCTAAAGCAATCTACAGATTCAATGCAATTCCTATCAAAATACTAACAGTATTCTTCAACGAACTAGAGCAAATAGTCTAAAATTCATATGGAACCACAAAAGACCCCTAATAGCAAAAGTAATCCTGAAGAGGATGAATAAAGCTGGGGGGATTATGCTCCCCAACTTCAAGCTCTACTACAAAGGCACAGTAATCAAGACAGTTTGGTAGTGGCACAAGAACAGAACAATAGACCAATGGAACAGACTAAAGAGCCCAGATACAAACCCAACCATATATGGTCAATTAATATATGATAAAGGAGCTATGGACATACAGTGGGGAAATGGCGCCTCTTCAACAACTAGAGTTGGCAAAAATGGACAGGTACATGCAATGGAATGAAACCGGATTCTTGTCTAACCCAATACACAAAAGTGAACTTGAAATGGATCAAAGACCTGAATGTAAGTCATGAAACCATAAAACTCTTAGAAGACAACATAGGGAAAATCTCCTGAATATAAACATGGGCCACTTTTTCCTGAATGCATCTCCTTGGGCAAGGGAAACAAATGCAAAAATGAACACATGGGAGTACATCAAACTAAAAAGCTTTTTGTACAGAAAAAGACACCATCAAAAGGACAAAAATGCAGTATATACTATGGGAGAACACATTTGTTTTGTAAAGGACATGTCCAACAAGTAGTTAACATCCAAAATATATGAAGGACTCACGCACCTCAACACCCAAAAAGCAAATAACCGTATTAAAAAATGGGCAGAGGATATGAAGAGACAATTCTCCAAAGAAGACATTCAGATGGCCAACAGGCATATGAAAAGATGCTCCACATCGCTAATTATCAGGGAAATGCAAATGAAAACGGCAATGAAATGTCACGTCACACCAGTTAGGATTAGGATGGCCAGCATCGAAAAGACTAACAACAAATGCTGTTGAGGATGCAGAGAAAGGGGAACCCTCCTGCACTGCTGGTGGGAATGTAAACTAGTTCGACCATTGTGGAAAGCAGTATGGAAGTTCCTCAAAAAAACTAAAAATAGAAATACCATTTGACCCAGGAATTCCACTCCTAGGAATTTACCCCAATAATGGAGGAGCCCAGTTTCAAAAAGACATATACACCCCTATGTTTATTGTAGTACTATTTGCAATAGCCAAGAAATGGAAGCAGCCTAAGTGTCCATCAGTAGATGAATTGATAAGGAACGTGTGGTACATGTACACAAAGAATACTATTCAGCTATAAGAAAGAAACAAATCTTACCTTTTGCCATAACATCGATGGAGCTGGACAATATTATTGTCAGTGAAATACCCCTGGAAAAAGACAAGTGCCAAATGATTTCCCTCATTTGTGGAGTATAGCAATGAAGGAAAACTGAAGGAACAAAACAGCAGGAGACTCACAGACTCCAAAAAGGAACTAGTGGTTACCAAAGGGCGGGGGGAGCGTGTGGGAAGATGGTTGAAGGGGATTTAGGGGTATTATGTTTAGTACACATGGTGTTTGGAGGTCATGGAGAAGACAGTGTAGCACAGAGAAGGCAAATAGGGACTCTGTGGCATCTTACTACACTGATGGACAGTGACTGCAGTGGGGTATGGGGGAGACTCGATAATATGGTTGAATGTAGTAACCACATTGTTTTTTCATATGAAACCTTCATAAGAATGTATCAATGATACAGTAATAAAAATAAAATTTAAAAAATATGTCTTGAGAGTTTTGAGGGATATGTATAGTGTGAAACTTTAGTGCCAATGTTTTTACTGACTTCTTTCTAAGTTTTGGTCAGTACATCAAGACAGATTATCAAGACTGAGTTTCAGCTAAAAGCTTAGCCCAAAGTAACATTTCAAGCTTTCTTGTACCCTTTCTCCCTAAGTAAGGTCTTCACAGCACGTATTGGAAACCAGGTTGTCTGACGATGTGGCTTCACAGCACTGGCTGGACTGGGAACTTGGGTGTTACTCCATCTTGCCAGGAGTTCACGGTGTCACCTGGAGAGATTCTCTTATCCTCCTCTGACATTTAGGTGAGGTTTAAAGGCTTCAGGCTGGGTCTGACAGCTGCCAGTGGGTTGGGACTGTCAGTGGTAGGCCTGTAAGGAGAGAAGCCGTGTGTCACACCCAGCTCTGATGTTTGGGCCTGGAGTAAGGGGCTTTGGAGGAAGAATGTTGGCAAGGTGCCCATGTGGGACTGAAAGGGGTTTGGTCTTTTGTTTAAGAGGAGTTGGGAGACCGTTGAAAGGCTTTGAGAAGCAGAGAAGCTGACCTCTCTGGCTGGAGTGAGGGTCATGGTTTGGAGGATACCGTGGGTACAGGGAAAAAGAATTCTCCTCATAATCCAGGTGAGAGGTGATGGCGGCTGTGGAGGTAGAGATGGCATGTGTGTGAGGTGCATGGGAGGATGATTGGGGGGAGGTTGGATAATGGAGAGTCAAACTGCTCCTAGAAGTCTGACTTTAGAAACACTTCCCTCTGAGAAAGGAAGGGCAAGAAACAGGCTAGGGCCCTGCAAGGTCTTAGGCCTGGCCATCCCTCATACTCCTTGGTCAGCGGCATGCCCGGCATCACGCTTGTCCTTCTTCCCTTTATCCCCAACTTCCTTTATGCTCTTTCCCCTTCCCCTCCCCCCAAATTTACCCTGCTCTTATAGGCTTGTGTATTTTGCATAGCTGTGAATCTGTTTTCAGAGAAACCCTTGCCTATATCTGTGTGTTCATGACCAAATGGTGTGGGCATGGACCCTCCTCTCCCTCTCACCGAGCACTATGTGGAGACCTGCCTGTTGCTGTGCCTCCCCATCCCCATGAGCATCTGCAGAGAGCCTGCATGTAAGGCGCCATTCTGGACAGATACGGAGGGCCTTTGTCTGGTCACTCTCACAGTGTTGATTTTTACCATGTTAAGATGGGAACATGAAAGGATTTTGAGCAGAAGAATGATACGCTGTGTCTTAGGCTCTAAAAGAATTACTCTTGATGCTTTGTGGATGTAAGGGGCAAAGACTGAAACAGGAAGACTGGTAAGAGGCCTAATGTCAGGCATGGGGTGGGCATTTGACAGTGACAAAGGTTTGCCCCCTTGGTTTCTATGTGTGGAATGTGGAGGATGGGACATGGGTGTCATATCTGGACACAATCTTCTTTGCATGGGACAGCTGTCTGCACACAATGAGAGTGCTGCACCTGCCCACATTCTGTCACTTTGCAGTGGACCGTGCCCAGGTGCTCTGATTGCTGTTGCCACACAAGGCTGTGGTGCCTAAGTTTGGTTTTGGACATGTGGAGCTTGAAGTGCTTGGAGATTTCTCAGGAGGGTTGTGGAATAGGAAGTTGCACCACAGATGTTTGAGCCCCAAAACCAACTTCTGGGAGTTGTATGTGTACTGATGGTAGTAGACATGGTCTGTTGGAGGGAGAGCACAGAGTGAGAAGAGGCCAAGATCAGGGCCTACGGGCCCTCTGACAGAAGCTGTAGCTTTTTTTAATAGTATTAATACTTACCTCTAAGCTGCCTTAGCTAAATTTGGGAAAGAGGAGTTTTAAATAAATAGTACACGCAAGTGTTTTTAAAATTACACATGTTAATCATTCTGCATTAATTAAAAAACACTAAAATCAGAAGCAACATTAACTCATCAATTAGTTCTGGATATCAGAGATTTATTTGGGCAGGTAGTAGGCCTTCTGCCCTAATTGTTGAAGCATTGAAAAACTGAGTGAAATCAAGAAAACACATGAAGAATTAAAGCTTCCCAACCTTTCGGGTTTGTGATCCACCTGTGGGAAGGGAGGCCTGGTGTTCCTCCCCACTGTACTGGTCCATCCTGCTCTAGTGGCCCCCGCCCCGCCCTGCCCCGTCCCCCAGGTTGCTCCTTGGGCTGGACCCTGGGGCAGAGACCACACTGGCTCTCCACCTATGGAAGGGAGAGTGAGCAAGATAGTGCCTCTTCCGAACAATCCTCAGGGGACAGTGCCCTGGGACGTTTCCTAAGGTGAGTCACGGTTGTTGTTAGTGAGCATGTGGAGTCTAATCCGTGGCAGGATGTGAAGGTGTGATGATCAGGGAAGACTCCAAGGGGTGTCAGGAGCTTAGGATACAGGTTGAAATAGTTTAAGGAATGCAGATGACTGATCAAAAGTTTATTGAGGTTTTTTGATGTGTGGGGTACATGCTAGATACTGGGATTGTAACATTGTCAGAACATCCATTAATCTTGTGTGTTGCTTGGCCTGGTCTTCCTTGCATGGTCGCAAGAAGCAACACACATAGTGGTTCTGGCTCTCGGCAGGCTTGTGTTTTAGGGGAGTTGGACAGCAGTGAGAGTCACCCTGCAGCTGTCCAGGACTATGTTAGGAGATCAGAACTTAGTTTGTATAGTTCTTTCAGCAGTAATTTACAATGTAAGCAACCATTGCTGAGTAGCTCAGCCACAAATTCAGTTATTAGTATGTGTTAACATTGGCAGGTATTTCTTTTGCACTTGTGTGTCAGGCGTTGCTGTCACCATCCTTCGGGATTTCCTGTCATCATTGCAGTAACCTGAAGTGGAGGTGCTGCTGTGCCCAGCTTATGCTGAGGAAGCAGACACAGAAAGGCTTGTTCAAGGCCAGGTGCTCAGGAGGAGTGAGGTGCCAGGCAGCACCTGTGCTTTTGGCTTAAGGGTTAGGGGCACCGTGACAAGTATCAGGCTGCCTAGGATGTTGACATACTGATTCTCTGACCATCTTTGTGGTAGAGAGGGAAATTCCCATGCATGTTCACAGTGTTTCTGAGGATTTAATGTGGTTGCTTGAGTTTTATTAGATTTCTTCATACAAGTGTTGATGTCAAAGTTACATCACCTAAAGTTTGTAGGTAGCATCAGGACTAAAACTTCAGAGTTTTGAGACTATTATGGAGTCCATGTAATACTTATTCCAGATGTCCACTATTTTTGATTTAACTAATTGGTTAAATCATTACCATTCTAATGTCAGTTTTGTGAAGGCATGAGTTTGAATGAAGAAAATTGTGAAGTTGCTAGGTTTATCTAGAAGTCACTGAGCTGATGGCTGCCCATCCCCACACTCATTTCCCGAGCCATGAACAGTGACCATCTCCTGAGGTTAATACAGTAATGTCAAAAAGTGCAGGGCATAGAGGCAGAATTTGCTTTTATCTTACATATTCCTTAAAGGTCTAATGAAGTCATTTAAATATTTTACCTGTTATATAGCACGTATTCTTGAAATCCTAATGTGTCGACTGAGAATGTCAGGAGTCTGTTACACAAAATAAACTGACTTCAGAATATCACACAGTGAAGCAGTGGTAGAAATTAACTTAAAGCCATGGAGTTGGGGAATGTGTAGGTAGTTAGGGGTCGGTGAGAGAGTGATAATCTCAGGAGGACTCAGTAAGTGTTGATTGTTACCATGTGCCTTTCATAATTCTAAAATGTTTATGGTTTTAGAGCTTAATTTAATCTTTAATCCCATGAAGTCTGCACATTGTTAGTGCTCTGGAATATGCTGTTCTTTAGAACTTTAGGAAAATGTTCTTTAAACTTCTAGGCCTGGGACTTTTAAAGGAGGCAATTTTCTGCTAATTTTTTCAGTTTTTCCATGGTCATTGATCTAGGATTAATGTTTCTGCCTGAATCAGTTTTAATCATTCACTGAAATAAAATTTTTAAAAATCTTTATTCACTTCATTTTTATTTTAATGATGCTGACTTGATGTGCTGGGACTCCTGCTGGACTTGGTGCTTTAGGTAGTTTTTGTGCTCTTTTTTAATCTCTCACTATTGTCAATATCCTTGCCCTCCTCCCCCAACCTTTAAAAAAAACTGTTTAAAAAATTGTGGATAAATAAATAAATAAGAAACATAAAATTTGCCATTTTAACTATTTTTAAGCATGCAGTTCAGTGATATTTGTTATGTTTTATTGTTTAACAGTCTCTTAGTTCTCAGTCATCAGACTTTTTATATTATTAATAACTTGCTTCCTATTTTCTTTAGGGCTTTCTCAGTTCATTTCTCATCTTGAGCCAAATGTTTTTTTTTTCTTCCTTCATAATAATTCTAGTGATTAAAGCTATGAACTTAACTTTAAGTACAGTTTTGGCCAGACACCTAAAGTTTTGATATATAATGTTCTTAGTTTTTATTGTTTTTCTGAATCTTTTCACTTAGCAAACATTCATTTAGTACATACTGTGTGGTAGTTACTGTGGTAGGTACTGGGAATTTTATGACTATCCCTGTCCTCTAGTATTAATTATTTGGGGGACTGTAATTACAGATTTAGTACTTCTTTGTTACAGTATTTGTGAGAGGGTTTTGAATATTGAAGTCAATTGGATTTTGAAATTTGTGGTTTCAACTTTCATGAATCTTACATTTGTTTTTTTGTATTTAAGTGAATATGGCCTGTATAACTTTTGCCTTTTGAAACAGAGGTTTTTGTTTGTCTTTTGGTAGTATATTGTTCAACTGGTTTTGTGTTACATGGAGCTTAACAAAAGAAGTATTCTGTGGAGTTTAAATCTTGACATAGACCCAAACATTAAGCCTTGTATGAGTTTGCCATTTATGTTTTTGTCTGTTTGGTTTGTTAAAGATTGATAGGAGCTGTGTTTGAATATTGGTAAATTCCATTAATTTTTACCTGGAGACTTAATGGTTTTTGCATTATGGTTTTTTTTTTTTTGGTATCATTAATGTACAATCGCTTGAACAACATTATGGTTACTAGATCCCCTATTATCAAGTCCCCCCCACATACCCCACTACAGTCACTGTCCATCAGCATAGTAAGATGCTATAGAATCATTACTTATCTTCTCTATAAAGCTTTTCCGGTGTCCCCCGCCACTGCATTATATGTGCTAATCGTAATACCCCTTTTCCCCCTTGTCCCTCCCTCCCTTCCCACCCATCCTCCCCAGACCCTTTCCCTTTGGTAACTATTAGTCCGTTCTTGGGTTCTGTGAGTCTGCTGCTGTTTTGTTCCTTCAGTTTTTTCTTTGTTCTTATACTCCACAGATGAGTGAAATCATTTGATACTTGTCTTTCTCTGTCTGGCTTATTTCACTGAGCATAATACTCTCTAGCTCCATCCATGTAGTTGCAAATGGTAGGATTTGTTTTCTTCTTATGGCTGAATAATATTCCATTGTGTATATGTACCACATCTTCTTTATCCATTCATCTACTCATGGACACTTAGGTTGCTTCCATTTCTTGGCTATTCTAAATAGTGCTGCAATAAACATAGGAGTGCATATGTCTTTTTCAAACTGGCTGCTGCATTCTTAGGGTAAATTCCTAGGAGTGGAATTCCTGGGTCAAATGGTATTTCTATTTTGAGTTTTTTGAGGAACCTCCATACTGCTTTCCACAATGGTTGAACTAATTTGCATTCCCACCAGCAGTGCAGGAGGGTTCCCCTTTCTCCACATCCTTCCCACATTTGTTGTTTGTCTTTTGGATGTTGGCCATCCTCACTGGTGTCATTGTGGTTTTAATTTGCATTTCTCTGATGATTAGCTATATGGAGCATCTTTTCATGTGCCTGTTGTCCTTCTGAATTTCTTCTTTGGAGAAGTGTCTGTTCAGCTCCTCTGCCCATTTTTTAATTGGCTTATTTGCTTTTTGTTTGTTGAGGTATATGAGCTCTTTATATATTTTGGATGTCAGCCCCTTATCGGATATGTCATTTATGAATATATTCTCCCATACTGTAGGAGGATGTCTTTTTGTTCTACTGATGGTGTCCTTTGCTGTACAGAAGCTTTTTAGTTTGATATAGTCCCACTTGTTCATTTTTGCTTTTGTTTCCCTTGCCTGGGGAGATATGTTCATGAAGAAGTTGCTCATGTTTATGTCCAAGAGATTTTTTCTAAGTTTTTTTGTAAGAGTTTTATGGTTTCATGACTTACATTCAGGTCTTTCATCTTTTGAGTTTAATTTTGTGTATGAGGTTAGACAGTAATCCAGTTTCATTCTCTTACATGTAGCTGTCCAGTTTTGCCAACACCAGCTATTGAAGAGGCTGTCATTTCCCCATTGTATATCCATGGCTCCTTTATCAAAGATTAATTGACCATATATGCTTGGGTTATATCTGGGCTCTCTATTCGGTTCCACTGGTTCTATGGGTCTGTTCTTGTGCCAGTACCAAATTGTCTTGATTACTGTGGCTTTGTAGTAGAGCTTGAAGTCAGGGAGCGTAATTCCCCCTGCTTTATTCTTCCTTCTCAGGATAGCTTTGGCTATTTGGGGTCTTTTGTCGTTCCATATGAATTTTAATGCATTATGTTTTTTAACATGTTTTTTATATTGAATCACAACTGTCATGTCTTCATTAAAATTATATACTTCCTGTTACCAGAGTAAGCTTTGTTACTGATCATATTTTTCTGATTTTAATATTCCTACACATGCATTATTTTATTTGCATTTGCTTGCTTTATTTTGCCCATCTTTAAAATTTTGTCATTTTAATTATAATAGCTACCATTTTGACTTTATGATTACCGTGTGCTAGACTCTCTCTCAAGATCTATACTTGTAATATCTCATTTGATTCTATGCCAGCCCTATTAGTGGGTTTTTTAAAGATCCTCCATTTACAAATAAGGAAACTGAGGCTTAGAGGGGTTAATGACTTGCTTATCAGTAAACAGTGAGTAGCTTTCAACCAGTTATGTTTTAAGTTTATATTTTCTAAACAGCCGTAAGGGTCAGTGTTGCTTTAAAAAAGACAAATGATGCTTTTAAATGCCTTATGAGGTATTTCTGTTTCTCTGAAGAAAAAATGAGTTCCACAAAGGTTGAGTGACTTCCTAAGATTATGCAGCTTATTAGGAGGTGGAGTTGGGACTCAAGTCCAGGCATTTTGGCTCTAAATCCCAGTCTTTTTATACCAGATACTGCAGTTTCTCCTTTTAGCTTCTATTGTTCCATCTGTTTGTGTTAGTCTGCCCTTGACAGTGAATGGTGATGGTAGAGACATGACAGTGTTCTGTTAGTCTGCCCCATTAGTTTATTCCAATAATGTTTGATACATTTTTTTAGGCACATTTTATTTAGAATTATATGTATGTATAAAAAATAGTCAGCTGATTAATTTTTTTGTGGGGAGGGACGTATGGTCCTGGGGTAATGTTTTATTTTATTTTTTTCTGTTTCATGACATAAATTCAGGTGGCAGCAAAAATATATTACCATTAGTGTTGCTATTCTTGGAAGATGTGACAACATTTTGGAAGGAAGCTGAGTTTAGAAATACATATTTTTTTAAAGACATCTTTTTTGGGATTTCCCTACCTGTTTGTGTTCTATTTACTTTTGACCATCACCATATCTGGTCACTTTTTTTTTTAAGCCTGTTTGTTCAGTGGCATGAGGAGTCCAGATGGTCAGACTAGCTTCTGGTTTAATGAAACTGCTATCACCTTGTGCAAGAATTCAGCTCTTTGGTACTAAGATTTCTAACCTGTCAGAATCCAGAGTTGTGGGAATGGGAAGGAAACATTTCCTGGATAGGTCATTAGGTATGACCTTTCTCATCAAGTGAGAAATGCTGTCTTATTTGGACCCTTCTTTTCTGGACACAGGAGAAGTAGCCCCATCTATTGGTCATCTGTGCAGAATATACACAGCTGCTGTCAGTGATTCAGTGCAGATGTGCATCTCTGGCCATTTCTCCCTCCTGGCAAAGAGCACAACCGCGCTTCTCAGACTGTTGCTCGCTGGTTGGATTTCCCGTGCCCCTGGGGTCTCAGGACCATCTCTGAGTGCAGTGTCATGCTGCAGCCATTCGCTGCTGGCTAGGACCAGCACATCACTTAGAACCATCTGTAAACAGACTCAGATTCTTTTTCCTTTGTTTTTAGTTATAGGGAACTACCCATAGGTGTAGTTTTCAAAGAAGTGGCAGTGCAGCAACTTAATTGTGCAGTATACATATAATTTCAAGTTCTGCGTGCACAGGCTCTCCTGGTGGACAGCCCAGATAGTTCCCATGTCAGGCAGTCAGCCTTTTCCTATTTGCTGCCATCGCTTTGAAAACCAGTGAGTGGGATGGATGATAAGCCCAAGGAGACTCGAGAGTCTTCTGCTTGTTCATTCAGTGGACAGGGCCTGCCCTATGAGTGGTGTTATGGAAGGTGTTACTAGAAGGAATGTGATGGGGACAAAGTCTCTGGTCTTAAGGATTTCGTAGTCCACATAGTGAGAAAGCTCTATGAGATGGTGTGGGAGCAGGAAAAGGATATTACTGATTGCCAAGACTGGGGGTAGAATGAGTCAGGTCTTAAAGGGAAGAAGAACATGAACTATATTAAAAGATGAGGGGCATTTTCCTTGTGGATAATGAGAAGAGGAAGTTTTCCCTGACCCTCCCAGGCAGGTACACCGGCAGAGAGGCAGTTAATTACAGTGTTGTGAATGCAGGGCCTGGATCTGGATCCTAGCTTGGTGCTGCTAGGGGTGGCTACTTAATGGTTCTGTTCCTTAGTTTTCACCATTTTAAGATAAGGTGATTGTGCCTACCTTTGGAGTCAGGGTAAGAGTTAAAGGAGGAAATACATGTACAGCATTTAGCACAGTGCTTCGCTCTTAGTTCTGTAGCTTGATGTGAGTCATCTCTCCTCGGGGAGTCCATAGAACATGCATGTATTTTTATATAATACTCTTTCTATTGAAACAGTCTATTCCTGTGCCATTTCCCCAAGCGCCAGAGAATGCATTTGGTCATTGGATCCATCTCCAGCACCTTTTGTAGGCCTTCAGTAGATACTGACTGAACTGCATAGGAGTAGGAAAGTATGAGAAAAAGATTATTTTGTCAGTATGTTTCTGATAATGTGTTGTATATGCATAGACAATCAGGTGAGAACAGACACTTTTAACTAGATGATTACTTGACAACTTCTTTTGCACTGCTGTGATTGCTCTTCAGCAGGACCTGGTCCAGAGCTGTGTCAGACCCAGAATCATGAGTCTGAGTAGGTAGTGTGTGGTCTTAGGAGCCCCGCAGCCTCTTTAACTAGGTGCATTTTCTGAGGGCTTTCAGCTCATCAGTCTCTTTGCTCCTAATTTTAGTCAACAGTCCTAAAAACATAGGGTGAATGTTTTAAAAAGTAAAATGTATCTTAAATGTACTCCCAAAACAGAGTAATTAAAAATAATATGTATCTTGAGATAGTAAGAGTACAGTGCATTGGTGGGATGTTCTTTGAGCTACTTGATACACAGTGATTTTTAAAAATTCAGCCTTGTAGTCTATAGTCAGATGGCCTTCATTCAGCTAGGGCAGAGACACTGGCCTGTCCCTTCAGGAGCAGAACCTGTGGATCCAGTGTGAAACATGGGCTATTCTTCATGAGTCATAATGCTAGCTAACACTCTATCTCTAACTCTGTGCCAGGGAGGGGCTCCAAGCACTCACTCTCTCATGAAAGGCCTGTGACGTGACGCAGGTATTTTGAGATGAGGAAGATGAGACAAAGAGTGATTAGGTAACAGCCATGTTCACATGCTAATAAGTGCATCTGAGTGGTCTGGCCCTTCATTGGGCATTCATAATCATGCTTTGCCATTATTAGCAGTTTTTCTTTTCCGTAACTTTTCATGTTTTCTTTTGAAAAAATGAACTTTATTGAGGTATAATTTGTGCACAGTAAGATGCGCACCCACTTAAAGCATACAATTCTGTGAGTATTTACAAATGTCTACAACCCCAATTAAGACCTAGAAAATGAACATTGTTCCACATATTCCCTTAAGCCTGCTTGCCAGTCCATCCTGTCTTTCCACTGACTCCAGGCAGCCATTGATGGGTGTGGATAGGACTTGATTAAATCTGCCATCTCATTAGCTGTTTTCTGTTTGTCATGTTTATTCTGTTCTCTTTTTCCTCTTTATATGCCTCTTCTGGGTTTAATGTAGCACGTTTTATGATTCCATTTTATCTCTTCTACTGACTTACTATTTATACTTAAAATACTTTGACAGTTGTTGCTTCTCAGTCAGCAGTGTACATTTTAACTTAATCCAGAGCTTACTGTTAAGTGGTAGTACACCCCTCCACAGTGTGGTGTAAGGACTTGCAGTGTATTCCCAGCTCTTCTCCATGCTGTCGATGCTCTTCATTTCACTTTTACACATGCTGCAAACAGAATCCGTTACTGCTTTTGCTTTTGAAAGTTAGTTATCTAATTCCAGTGCAGTTTTTTTTTTTAAGGGAAGAAACAGATTTTATATTACTTTCATTGTATTCCATTTTCAGGCCCTTCACTTCTTTGTAGAGTCCGGGTTTCAGTCTTACACAGTAGTCTTTCTGCCTAAAATATTTTCTTAAACACTTCTTGTAGATTAGGTCTCCTGGCAATGAATTTCTTTAGTATTTAATTCTGAGAGAGTCTTCATTTCTCCATTATTTTTGAAAGATGCCTTAGCTGGGTATATGATTTTGAGATAATAGGTTTTGTTTTTTGCTTTTTACTGGACTTTAAAAAATAATTCCAGTGCCTTCTGTGTTTTTTTTTTCTCCACAAGAAGCCTGCTGTAATTCTTTGTTCTTCCAAGTTTAGTGTTTCTTTTATCCCTAGCTGCCTTGAAGAGTTTCTTTTTTGTTTTGATCAGTTTGTGATATGGCCAGGTTTTTGTGTTGTTTATTTATCCTGCTTGATGTTATCTGTGCTTCTTGGATCTGTGGTTTGGTGTCTGTCATTAATTTTGGAAAATCACCATCATTATGTTCACCTCCTCCTGAGATTGCAGTTACATATATGTCAGAATGTTTCATGTGTAAGAATGCTTTACATTGTCTCTCACTTTCTGGATGTTCTGTCCACCACCCCACACCACCCCCAACCCCACTTTTTCCTCTGTGTTTCAGTTTGGGTGATTTCTGTTGACCTATCTTCAGGTTCATTGATCTGTACTTTGTTTCTCTGCCGAAATTACCCATCTGATCTCATGTTGTCCATCTTTTCTGTTACAATCTTTAACATATTGATCATAGTTATTTTAAGTTCCCTGTTGGATAATTCCAACACTTGCTTTGTATCTGAGTCTTGTTTTGATGACTGCTCTGTCTCTTGAGAGTGTGTGTTTTTCCATGCCTTTTGTATACTGTGTAACTATTTTTCAAAGCCAGACATATTATATAGGACAGTAGAAACTGAAGTAAATAATTTTTATGCTGGAAATGGACAGCTTTCTTTCTGCTGGGCCGTTAGTGCTATAATTTGCACTACTCTTGTTAAGAGTAGCCTAGGCTTAGGCTTTGTTATTGATAGGGTTATTGTCAGTGCACTACAGTCTTCAAATTTCTATAGTGATGGCCTGTGTCTAGTATGAGGGTGGTTTACTAGAGCAGTGTCTGTAATCATGAGTTTTAAGTCCTCCCCCTTCACCATGCCCCATGGGGTATCTCTGCACCCCTTGTTCCTCCCCTGTTCCTCTCCTAGCAATAATTGCCTATTGGCTGTTATTTGAAACTTTTTGACTGATACATGTGTGGTGGTGGTGTGGTGTTCTCTCCATTATTTTGGGTAAGGTTCAGTCTCAAGGCATGTATGGCAACTCTGAGTCTTGGGGTACAGCCCTTCGTTTCTCCTCCCCCTTGTCCTGGAGCAATACCCTCTCTCCCATTCCTTTCCCCAGGTTGCAATGAGTGTTCACCAAAGCCTTTCTTTGGGTAGATTAGGTATTTGTTCCTTAGTGGAAATAGAGGGAAAAGGATCCGTATGGAAGTTTTTGCCCCTGGCACCCAAGGGCTGCGCCCTTTCCTGCATGCTGCACCACCATTGCTGCTTCCTAGGGCTCTTTCAGATCTTTTCAGTGACCACCCAGAGGGTTTCAGAGAGAGGTTGCAAAGGGATGCAGGTTTCCCCAATGTCTGGGACCCCAGAAGTTGTTCTGCCAGCTTGGACTCAGCTTTCACCAATGTGCAGTCGTCTCTTCAATGAATTCTTTTTACCAGTGTCCAGTTGCATTTACCTCAGGAGAGTGTGTGTTCACCTGCCTTGCAAGCACTTAGATTTTGGTCCAGTTTACTCTTCAACTTCAGTCCCCCAATAGGATAAAGAAGTCATGGATTTGAAGTTAGCCTAGTTGGTTTTCATTGTAAGGGTGGGAGTGATGCTCCCACA
The DNA here is from genome assembly GCA_029783875.1 of Phataginus tricuspis. Lineage (NCBI taxonomy): Eukaryota > Metazoa > Chordata > Mammalia > Pholidota > Manidae > Phataginus > Phataginus tricuspis. The sequence goes on along the minus strand of JAQQAC010002594.1, from coordinate 91,053,753 downwards.
ACTCTCTCCATCCTGGGGCAGAAGCCAGAAACAACTAAATATGAGGATGAACAGAGATTTTTAAGTTTGATGAAGTCCAGTTTATCAGTTTTTTCTTTTATGGTTAGTGCTTTGGAGTCTCAAGAAAACTGTCTATTCCAAGGTTGAAATCTGTCTACTTTAATTCTGGTCCAACGTCACTCTGTTATCCTCAAGTTTGATTTTACATATGGTGGAGTAAGGTTGAGGTGTCCCCACCGTCTGTGCAGATGTCTAATTGGGTCTCATGAGACTGAATTACCTTATTCCTTCTCAAACATTTATTCCTTTTTTTGAAGACTTTTTTATTGTTAAATACCCATAGAAGTGTATTGAACGAATGTCCAGCCTTGCAGATTATTTCAATTTGACCCCTAGTGTGTAAGCACCATTCCAATAAAGGAATAGAATATTTTGGAGACTCCAAAAGCCCACTAAAGACTACATCCTGATTACAGTTCCATTGCTTTTCCTTTATAGGTAACCACTAAACATATATTCCTAAGCACTATCCTTTGCCTCTAACGGAACTTTATGTAAATCACATATACTCTTTGGTTAATGTCTTCTTTCATGAAACATATTTTTTTTACATTTGATTGATTGATTGATTTTTTTATTAAGGTATCATTGATACACAATCTTATGAAGGTTTCACATGAGCAACACTGGTTACAACATTCACCCATATTATCAAGTTCCCACACACACCCCACTGCAGTCTATCCATCAGCATAGTAAGATGCTATAGAGTCATTACCTGTCTTCTCTGTGCTATACTGCCTTCCCCATGACCCCCCTACATTATGTGTGCTAATCATAATGCCCTTTAATCCCCTTCTTCCTCCCTCCCCACCTACTCTACCCCACCCCTCCCCTTTGGTAACCACTAGTCCCTTCTTGGAGGCCGTGAGTCCGCTGCTGTTTTGTTCCTTCAGTTTTGCTTCATTGTTAAACTTCACAAATGAGGGAAATCATTTGGTACTTGTCTTTCTCCACCTGGCTTATTTCACTGAGCATAATACCCTCTAGCTCCATCCATGTTGTTGCAAATGTTAGGATTTGTTTTCTTCTTATGGCTGAATAATATTCCATTGTGTATATGTTAGGATTTGTTTTCTTCTTATGGCTGAATAATATTCCATTGTGTATATGTACCACATCTTCTTTACCCATTCATGTACTGATGGACACTTAGGTTGCTTCCATTTCTTGGCTATTGTAAATAGTGCTGCGATAAACATAGGGGTGCATATGTCTTTTTGAATCTGAGAAGTTGTTTTCTTTGGGTAAATTCCTAGGAGTGGAATTCCTGAGTCAAACGGTATTTCTATTTTTAGTGTTTTGAGGAACCTCCATATTGCTTTCCACAATGGTTGAACTAATTTACATTTCCACCAGCAGTGAAGGAGGGTTCCCCTTTCTCTGCATCCTCCCCAGCATTTGTTGTTATTTGTCTTTTATATGTTGGCCATCCTAACTTGGTGGGAGGTGATATCTCATTGTGGTTTTTTTTCAATTTTTTAAATTAAGGTATTATTGATATACACTCTTATGAAGGTTTCACATGAAAAAGCAATGTGGTTACTGCATTTACCCATATTATCAAGTCCACACCCATACTCCAATGCAGTCACTGTCCATCAGTGTAGTAAGATGCCACAGATTCACTGTTTGCCTTCTCTGTGCTACACTGTTTTCCCCGTGATACCCCACACCATGTGTACTAAACATAATACCCCTCAATCCCCTTCTCCCACCATCCCACACCTCTCCATCCCACATCCCTCCCCTTTGGTAACCACTAGTTCCTTCTTGGAGTCTCTGAGTCTGCTGCTATTTTGTCCTTCAGTTTTGCTTCGTTGTTATACTCCACAAATGAGGGAAATCATTTGGCACTTGTCTTTCTCCACCTGGCTTATTTCACTGAGCAAAATATCCTCCAGCTCCATCCATGGTGTTGCAAATGGCAGGATTTGTTTCCTTCTTATGGCTGAATAGTATTCCATTGTGTATATATACCACATCTTCTTTATCCATTCATCTACTGATGGACACTTAGGTTGCTTCCATATCTTGGCTATTGTAAAAAGTGCTGCAATAAACATAGAGGTGCATATGTCTTTTTGAATCTGAGAAGTTGTATTCTTTGGGTAAATTCCAAGGAGTGGGATTTGCGGGTCAAGTGGTATTGATATTTTTAGTTTTTTGAGGAACCTCCATGTTGCTTTCCACAATGGTTGAACTAGCTTACATTCCCACCAGCAGTGTAGGAGGGTTCCCCTTTCTGCACATCCTCACCAGCGTTTGTTGTTATTTGTCTTTTATATGTTGGCCATCCTTACTGGTGTGAGGTGATATCTCATTGTAGTTTTAATTTGCATTTCCCTGATGATTAGTGATGTGGAGCATCTTTTCATGTGTCTGTTGGCCGTCTGAATTTCTTCTTTGGAAAAGGGTCTCTTTATATCCTCTGCCCATTTTTTAATTGGGTTATTTGGTTTTTGGGTGTTGAGGTGTGAAAGTTCTTTATATATTTTGGATGTTAACCCCTTGTCGGATATGTCATTTACAAATATATTCTCCCATACTGTAGGATGCCTTTTTGTTCTATTGATGGTGTCCTTTGCTGTATAGAAACTTTTTAGTTTGATGTAGTCCCATGAGTTCATTTTTGCTTTTGTTTCCCTTTCTCAAGGAGATGCATTCGGAAAAAGTTGCTCATGCTTATATTTAGGAGATTTTTGCCTCATTGTGGTTTTAATTTGCATTTCTCTGATGATTAAGGATGTGGAGCATCTTTTCATGTGCCTGTTGGCCATCTGAATTTCTTCTTTGGAGAAGCGTCTGTTCATATCCTCTGCCCATTTTTTAATAGGGTTATTTGCTTTTTGGATGCTGAGGCGTGTGAGTTCTTTATACATTTTGGATGTTAACCCCTTGTCGGATATGTCATTTACAAATATATTCTCCCATACTGTAGGATGCCTTTTTGTTCTGCTGATGATGTCCTTTGCTGTACAGAAGCTTTTTAGTTTGATGTAGTCCCATTTGTTCATTTTTGCTTTTGTTTCTCTTGCCCAAGGAGATACATTCAGAAAAAAGGTACTCATGTTTATATTCAAGAGATTTTTGCCTATGTTTTCTTCTAAAAGGTTTATTGTTTCATGACTTACATTCAGGTCTTTGACCCATTTCGAGTTTACTTTTGTATATGAGGTTAGACAATAATCCAGTTTCATTCTCTTGCATGTAGCTGTCCAGTAGCCAACACCAGTTGTTGAAGAGGCTGTCATTTCCCCATTGTATATCCATGACTCCCTTATTGTATATTAATTGACCGTATATGCTTGGGTTTATATCTGAGCTCTCTGTTCTGTTCCATTGATCTATGGGTCTGTTCTTAAATAGATTAAAATTGTTTGTATTTATCAACCTTTGTAAAATTTCTACTCATTTATCTTTTTATCCTTTTGGATTTTCTGTGTGTACAATCATATCATTGACAAATTGTGACCCTTCTTTTTCCACTTTCTAATCATTAGTTCTTTCATTTCTTTTTCCTGTCTTTACTGTACTGGCTGGGTTCTCTAGTATAACGTAGAACAGAAATGATGGTTGCAGGTACCTTCATCTCATTCCTGATCTCAAAGAAGACTTTCTCTGTGCCATCTTTAAGTATGTTTCTTGTTAATAGGTTTTTTGTTTTTAAGATAACCTTTGTCAGTTTAAGAAAGTTACCTTATATTCCTGGTTTACAAGGATGCTTTTATTAACGAGTGGGTGTTCAATTTTATCAAAGCCTTTTTGCATCTCCTTAATTACATGTCTTTTGTTCTGTGATGTGATAGCGTAATTGCAAAGTCCGTTCAGTGTTAAACTAACCTTGCATCTTAAAGAAACCCTCTTGGTCATAGTGATAACCTTTTCTGTATGTTTCTGGATTTGATTTACTCATAAATTTATTTAGGATTTTTTGCATCTCTTTTCATGAGTGAGAATAACTTGGAATTTTCCTTTTCTTTATTGAATTTCTATGTATAGATTTTGCTTAATTTTTGCTGTTTACTTTTTTATTATCTTGGAGAGTTTGTCTAAAATATGATTTATTTATTATAAAATTTTGGTAGAAATCATCTAGGCTTGAAGTTACATTTGATTGAGTTTCCTTATGATCATAGTATTGCTCCAGTTTCTGTTGTGCTATTTTTGGTACATTGTATTTTCTAGGGAATTCTTTGAGTACTTCATCAAACTTTCACCTAAAGTTTGACCTGAAGATGTTGATAATCTCCTCATTATTTTAAGTGATTGCTTAATCTGTAACTGTCATTTTCATTTTTGACATTGGCTTTTTTGTACTTTCTCCTTTTCTTCCTCAGTGTGTCTTAATAGTATTTGTCCATTTTATTGATCTTTTCAAAGAAACAAGTTTTGGCTTTGTTGATCTTCACTAATGGATGTGTATTTTGACTTTGGTCCCCTATCAAGGCTCAGCCTCCCTTACGTGGCTGGAGTATCCATGCCCCAGCTGATGTGAGCCTTAGGGCTCACAGCTACATTCTTTCTGGGAAGGTTGCCCTCATCCAAGAAGCTGCCTTGCCCAGAGAGTTTCCCCAGCATGTCCTCCAGTGATCTGGAGCCAGCTTGACTGGGTTTGAATCCTTGCTCTGATACAGCTTGGACAAGTTTCTTGAGCTCTGTGCCTTAGTTTGCTCTTCACTGAAGTGAGGATGATAATTTCAGTAGCCATAGAGGGCTGCTGGCATGATTAGGAACTGCTCTGTGCATTTAGGAAATTAGCCTATTGCATTTAGGAAATTGGCCTATTGCCTCTGTGTTGCAGATTTTTTTTTTTTATTAAGGTGTTACTGATATACAATCTTATGAAGGTTTCACATGAAAAACATTATGGTTACTACATTCACCCATATTATCGAGTCTCCCCCACACCCCATTGCAGTCACTGTCCATCAGTGTAGTAAGATTCTGTTGCAGATATTTTGTCTAAGTTTGGTATTTTTTAAAAAAAATTTATGCTTTACAGAAGTTTTAAACTTGTGGGTTAAAAAACTTCTGGGTTTAAAACAAATACAGTGTTTTAAGCTACTGTCAGCTGAAGTCAACTTCTGATTTTCTAGCTGTTCTTTTTATTTGTAAATTAATTATCCCTTTTGGCTTCCTTCCTTCTTCTGCCAGTATTGGATATTTTATTCTTTATTAGCACTCATAGAAGATAGGAAAAGGGAGAAACAGTGATACTCCAGACCCAATATTGCAATATTGCCCAGTAGAGATGGAATGTAAGCCATATTTATAATTGTAAAATTGTCTGTTACCATATTATGAAAGTAAAAAGAAGCCATGTGTTTTACTTAATCCCAAGTAGCCACAATGTTATTTTAATGTAAAAACTGCTTACTGAGATGTTTACATTCTTTTTTTCATACTGCCTTTGAAATCTGGTATGTGTTTTTATACTTTGGTATATTGGAGTTTGGACTACCACATTTCAAGTGCTCAATAGCCCTTTGTGGCCATGGTTACCAAATTGGATGTGCCACTGTAGTCTTGTGTTTGTTGGGAGATTGGCTTAAGCTATCTCAGATTTCTTTTGACTTTGCTTTTTTTTAAATGGAGGTATAGTGACATACAACATTACATTAGTTTCAATGTAAAATATTGATTTGATATTTGTATATACCATAAAATGATCAACACAATAAGTCTAGTTAACATGTGTCACCATACATAGTTATGGATTTTTTTTCTCGTGATGACAATTTTTAAGATCTACTGTCTTAGCAACTTTAAAATATGCAATGCAATATTATTAACTATAGTTCTCATGCTCTCTAAATTACGTTTTCATGACTTATTTATTTTATAACTGGAAGTTTGTACGTTTTGACCCCTTTCACCCATTTCTGCTAGCCCCCCACCCCCACTGTTGGAAACCACCAGTCCGTTTTCTGCATCTATGAGCTTGGTTTTTGTGGGTTTTTTGTTGTTCATTTGTTCGTTTGTTTTAGGTTCTATGTGTAAGTGAGGTCATACGGTACTTATCTTTTACTGATTTAATTTTACTTAGCATAATACCATTCTGTGTCCATCCATCTTGTCACAAATGGCAAGGTTTCGTTCTTTTTTTTTTTTTTAATTTCGCTATCATTAATGTACAATTACATGAACAATGTTATGGCTACTAGACTCCCCTATTATCAAGTCCCCACCACATAACCCTTTACAGTCACTGTCCATCAACGTGGTAAGATGCTATAGAAGCACTACTTGTCTTCTCTGCTATACTGCCTTCCCCGTGTCCCCACCCCCCTACATTATACATGCTAATCGTAATGACCCTTTTCCCCCCTTATCCCTCCCTTCCCACCCATCCTCCCCAATCCCTTTCCCTTTGGTAACTGTTAGCCCATTCTTGGGTTCTGTGAGTCTGCTGCTGTTTTGTTCCTTCAGTTTTTCCTTTGTTCTTATACTCCACATATGAGTGAAATCATTTGATACTTGTCTTTTTCTGCCTGGCTTATTTCACTGAGCATAATACCCTCTAACTCCATCCATGTAGTTGCAAATGGTAGGATTTGCTTTCTTCTTATGACTGAATAATATTCCATTGTGTATATGTACCACATCTTCTTTATCCATTCATCTACTGATGGACACTTAGGTTGTTTCCATTTCTTGGCTTTTGTAAACAGTGCTGCCATAAACATAGGGGTGTATCTGTCTTCTTCAAACTGGGCTTTTGATTCATAGGGTAAATTCCTAGGAGTGGAATTCCTGGGTCAAATGGTATTTCTATTTTGAGTTTTTTGAGGAACCTCCATACTGCTTTCCACAATGGTTGAACTAATTTGCATTCCCACCAGCAGTGTAGGAGGGTTCCCCTTTCTCCACATCCTCGCCAGCATTTGTTGTTATTTGTCTTTTGGATGGTGGCCATTTTTACTGGTGTGAGGTGATAGCTCATTGTGGTTTTAATTTGCATTTTTCTGATGATTAGCAATGTGGACCATCCTTTCATGTGTCTGTTGGCCATATGAATTTCTTCTTTGGATAAGTGTCTGTTCAGATCCTCTGCCCATTTTTTAATTGGCTTATTTGCTTTTTGTTTGTTGAGGTATATGAGCTCTTTATATATTTTGGATGTCAACCACCTATTGGATATGTCATTTATGAATATATTCTCCCATACTGTAGGATGTCTTTTTGTTCTACTGATGGTGTCCTTTGCTGTACAGAAACTTTTCAGCTTAATATAGTCCAATTTGTTCATTTTTGCTTTTGTTTCCCTTGCCCGGGAGATATGTTCATGAAGAAGTTGCTCATGTTTATGTCCAAGAGATTTTTGCCTATGTTTTTTTCTAAGAGTTTTATGCTTTCATGACTTACATTCAGGTCTTTGATCTATTTTTAATTTACTTTTGTATATGGGGTAAGACAGTGATCCAGTGTCATTCTCTTACATGTAGCTGTCCAGTTATGCCAACACCAGCTGTTGGAGAGGCTGTCATTTCCCCGTTGTATATCCATGGCTCCTTTATCGTATATTAGTTGACCATATATGTTTGGGTTTATATCTGGACTCTCTAGTCTGTTCCACTGGTCTATGGGTCTGTTCTTGTGCCAGTACCAAATTGTCTTGATTACTGTGGCTTTGTAGTAGAGCTTGAAGTCAGGGAGTATAATTTCCCCTGCTGTATTCTTCCTGCTCAGGATTGCTTTGGCCATTTGGGGGTGTTTTGTGGTTCCATATGAATTTTAAAACTATTTGCTCTAGTTCATTGAAGAATGCTGTTGGTATTTTGATAGGGATTACATTGTATATTGCTTTAGGCAGAATGGCCTCAAATTTAAATGATAATCTTGCCGGATAGAGTATTCTTGGTTTGAGGCCCTTCTGCTTCATTGCATGAAATATATCATGCCACTCCCTTCTTGCCTGTAAGGTTTCTGTTGAGAAGTCTGATGATAGCCTGATGTGTTTTCCTTTGTATGTGATCTTTTTTCTCTCTCTAGCTGCTTTTTAAAGTCTGTCTTTAGGTTGATCTTTACCATTTTAATTATTGTATGTCTTGGTGTTGTCTTCCTTGGGTCCCTTGTGTTGGGAGATCTGTGCACCTCCATGGCTTAAGAGACTATCTTATTCCCCAAATTGGGGAAGTTTTCAGCAATTACCTCCTCAATGACACTTTCTATCCATTTTTCTCTCTCTTCTTCTCGTATCCCTATAGTGCGAAAATTGTTCCATTTGGATTGGTCACACAGTTCTCTCAATATTCCTTCCTTCTTAGAGATTCTTTTTTCTCTCTGTGTCTCAGCTTCTTTGTATTCCTCTTCTCTAATTTCTATTCCACGTACCGTCTCTTCTACTACATCTAATCTGCTCATTGTATGTTTCATTTCAGGTATGGAATTTCTTAATATTGAATCTCTGTCATAAATTCGTTCCTGAGTTCTTGAATATTTTTCTGTACCTCCATGAGCATGTTTATGATTTTTATTTTGAACTCTCTTTCCGGAAGATTGGTGTGTTCAGTTTCATTTGGTCCTTTTTCTGGGGTTTGTGGGATTTTGGTCTGAACCAGGTTCTTTTGACATTTCATATTTCTTTGTGGTGCCCTGTAGTGCCCAGAAGCTCCAGTGTCTGGAGCTTCTCAGCCCCTAGAGTGAGGTTGCGGGTCGTTGGGGGAGTGGAGGTGGTGCCCGGGGGGAGTAAAGATCTGCTTCCTGATTCCTGTCTGCGGTGCCTGTCTCCAGTATCACAGCCAGTGGGCTGAGTGCACATGTTTAAGCCTCTGTGCTTGGTGTCTCTAGCTGATGTAGGCGGGCCCTCCCTCTGGCTGGCCAGACGCCAGCGCAGTGACTGCCGGTTTGCCAGTAGGTGCCTGCAGGCCAATAGCAAGGCTCAGCAGTCTGCATATCACAGTTGGGGGTCTCGGAGCTGAGTAGCCAGCCGGGGATGGAGCACCTGAAGCTCCTCAAAGTTCCCAACCAGCTGCGCAGAGCACGCTCAGACAACCTTGTCCAGCACTCCCTTCTCCCACGCAGTAAGGTCCGTGCAAACCCCACGCCTTCAGCAGCCCTCTTGCTGCTAGGAAGCCTCTCAGACCGCCTGCCTTTCCTCTGTCACAGAGTGGCCAGGTGTGGATCCCATACTCCACAAACGGCCGGAATGTCCGTCTCTCATGCGCTCTGCCTGTCCCAACTCACAAACCTCCACAACACCACCCAGTGTAGGTTTCTGCTTGCAAAGCAGATCTCCAGGGCTGGGTGTTCATTAGTCCCAGTGTTCCACCCACTCTCCGCTCCGTTTCTCTTCCTCCCTCCGGTGACCTGGGTGGGGCAACTGCCTGGGTTCCGCCGGATCAAGGCTCTGGTACATTACCCTGTTTCGTGAAGTCTGCTCTGTTCGTGAGGTCTGTATGCAGTCTGGTGCGGCCTTCTTTCCTGTTGCTGTTTTAGGGTTGGTTGTATTAATTAACTATATTTTCGTACTATTTTTGGTTTTGGGAGGAGTTCTCTGTCTCACCTCTCACGTCACCATCTTGAATCCCGGTTTCATTCTTTTTTATGACTGAGTAATATTCCATTTTGTTTATGTACCACATCTTTATCCATTCAATTTACTGACGGATACTTAGGGCTGTTTCCCTGTCTTGGCTGTTGTAAACAATGTTGCAGTGAACTAGAGGGTGCAGATATTTTTTCATTTTCTTTACATGAATACCCAGAGGTGGAATTGCTAGATTGTATGGTAGTCCTATTTTTTATTTTTTGGAGATCTCTCTACCTTTTCCATAGTGGCTGCACCAACAGTGCACAAAGGGCTCCCTTTTCTCCACATACATCCTCACCAACACTTGTTATTTCTTCTTTATGATTTTAGCCATTCTGAAAGGTGTGAAGTGATGACTTTGCTCTTTCTGAATTAAGCTATTATTAGTAATTGAAGTTTGATTGTCAGGGTTATAAAATACAAAATTCAAAAGCTTTTTGGAGTAGATTTTTGTTAACTTTTTGTTTTATATATAGTAGAGAGCACTGTATCTCACAGGTATGATTTTATATATACATAACCATATATACCCCCTACTTAAAGTCAGAAAAAATGCTTAAGCATATGTTTAAATAAAGCACTATCTTTGTTTTTGAAAGAATGTAAGAGTATGTTGTGACAACACTGAAAAAGAAATTTAGTACATATCTAGGAATTCTGATAGAATAATTAAATACCTTTTTGCTATAAATTAAAAGTTTCTATGCTCCTGGCTTCAAATAAGGGTACAGTAAAGCTTCTTGCCTCTGGGTAGGTCGGTTTCCCATTTCTTACCTGATGGCTATAACTAATTATCGTTTCTTGGTAAAACTGATAAAGTTTGTTACCAGAGGCTTGGAGTCCACATGGGCTGGGGAACTGCAGGCAGGTGGGAGGGCCTGGGTCTTGGCCTCAGGTCCGGGTCTGTCAGACGCGGGGTAACACCACAGGTGGGGACCCATCCCCTCTGCTGGCCCCACTGCTCAGCAGTGCACAGTGCCTGCGATGTAGCCTGTGGCTTGGCAGGCCACACAGCCAGCAGAGGGGATGGCTTCTGACTGGGAAGAGTGAAAACATGAATTGGCCACCCAGGTCTGCTGCCCTCTGCCAGGGGAGTGCTGACCTCAAGGCCTCCTTCCTGTTGCTGGCGTGCAGAAGTCGCCTTTTTTGGGACAGTTCTGCTTTTAATGGTGATAAAAGTAATACGTGTCTGTGGAAACGTCACTGGGAACTGACTTGAAGCAGGAGTCTGTTGGCCCACTCTGCCTGAGCTGCCTCTGTCTGGCACTGGAGCCTGGCCACCCACTTCTGAGTCCACGGCACCCTTTATGAGGCTGTCCGGGGAACAGGTGTTTTCTTTTCTTCTCTCTCTTGAAAGCTACCAGAGAAGGAAAGAAAATAACTCCTCTGAAACAAAGACCCTGCCAGACCCTTGGGCACAAACTAAAGAGAGACTGAGGAAAGAGGGTGGGAGCTGATGGAAATTAGGAGGCCTTGTCTGGGAGGCTCACGAGGCCATCTGTGCTTGCAGCCACAGCATCTGGGGTTGGAGTGGGTTCTCAGGAAAACCAAGGGAGTGTGATGCCTGGGAGGCCAGTAGAAAAAAGGGTATTGAGTAGGAGGGAGTAAGCCCTTGCGTCTTAGGGAGGCAGGGGTAATGTTGAGTCGGGGGGACAGAGTCTGCTGGAAGGAGAGCGTTGGAGAGTGAGGCAGCCCTGCACCTGTCAGCACTGGAGCACCTGGCCACACAGGGGCACTGAGCCCCCAGGGTGTGCTTGCTCCAAGGGTGGAATGCACCCTGCATGTTGGAGACTTAGTATGAAAAAGAATGTAAAATACCTTACTGAAAGTTTATATTGGTATGAGAATGTTGTGGATATATTGAGTTAAATAAAATGTTATTAGAATTCACCTGGGTTTTTTGGGGGGTGGGTGGGTGTTTCATAGACTTTATTTTTTCGAGCATTTTTAGGTTCACAACAAAATTGAGAGAAAGGTAGAAATTTCCCATATATTCCCCCTCTGCCCCCAGCCTACCCCATATCAACATCCCCTTCAAAGGGGACATTGTTACTATTGATGGACCTCCACTGACGCATCACCACCACCAGAGTCCACGGTTTCCATTAGGGCTGCCATGCGGGGCACAGTCTACAGTTTGGACAAATGTGTATCGACATGTGTCCACCATTATAGCACCACACAGAGTAGCTTTTCTGCCTGGAAATCCTCTGTGCTCTGCCTGTCCATCCCCTCCCCCTCCCCCTGGCAGCCCCTCATTCTTCCACTGTCTTCATAAGCCTGCCCTTGCCAGCATGTCAGATAGTTGGAATCATATAGTAGCCTTTCCAGGTTGGCTTCTTTCCCTTAATAATAATGTGTTCAAGGTTCCTTCATGTCTTCTCATGGCTTGAAAGCCTGTTGCTTTTCAGGCCCGAATAATATTCCATTGTCTGGGTGGCTCACAGTTTGTTCATCCATCCACCTTCTCAAGGACACCTTGGTTGCCTCAAAGTTTGGCAACTGTGAATAAAAGCTGCTGTAAACATCTGTGTGCAGGTTTTTGTGTGGATGTAAGTTTTTGGTTCATTTGGGTAAATACCAAGGAACGGCATTGCTGAATGGAATGGGAAGAGAATATTTAGTTCTGTTAGAAACTACCAACCTGTCTTCCTTTCTGCATTCCCACCAGCAGATCTCCTGGTGCTCCACATCCTTGCTATCATTTGGTGGTGTCAGTGTTCTGGATTCTGGCCATTCTGATAGGTGTGGAGTGGTAGCTCCTTATTGTTTTCACCTTTGTTGTTAGTTTTTTTTCTTAACTTATTACATGGCTCACATTTGTGACTTGCATATATTTCTCTCAGAGCTAGGGTGGACAACTCTGAAAAGATTTTGCTGAAAAGGATGGAAAAGATAGGTAGTAGCTGGAAGTGGAGGAGGAGGGTGTCTTGTTTCCTCAGCATAGGAGTAGCATGGTTTTTATGTCCTAATGGAAATGATGCAGGAAAAAAGGAAAAATGGATCATCTGAAAAAGGGGACAGTGAATGGAACAAAGCCCCCAAGCTGATGGCAGGGTCTGGTGCATGAGCAGAGACTTCGTCTACAGTGGGCGGCATGTGATAGGTAAGCAGGTCTGCAGGCACAGGGGCAGGTAGATGGCTGGGAGTCTGTGGAAACATGCTGCCAAGTGGTTTTCCAAAAAGGTTGCCAGCTCTTCATGGTACCACTGGCAGTGAGTGAGTAATCCCATCTTCCCTCATTCTCTGCAGCACTGAGCATTGTGGTGGTCTTTAAATTTCCCGAAAGTTTAGCAAGAGGCCTTTGCTCTTACGGTTGTTGTGAAGCCAGTGGAGACAGGTGCTGTGTTTTGACAGGTGACTTCTCACCTGGCTAGGGTCCCTTGTTGTGTACTTATCCAGTCCGTCTGAGGGACCTTCAGCCCACCCCCTCCTGCTGCCACCCGCGTCATGTCCTCCTGTGGCTCACTTGAAGGTCTCAGTTCTGCCGTTCCTTGCTTAGCCTCTGCATCTCTGTTGTCCTGTCTCTGTGCCCTGCCCTGTCCACTTTTAGCACTTCGATGAGAGTCCTGGGCCCCCCACCCTGCCTTGTGAATTTCTTGGACTGTAAACATTTTAGGAGTAACCCTGGAGGCCGACTCAGCATTACCAGCTCCATGTCAGGGGAAGTAGGGGAGCCAGCAGAGAGCAAGCGTCACCTGTGGTCGTCCTTCTTCCAGGTCACTGAGTAGCCTGCAGTTTGGTTGTCCTTGGGCCAGTGCCTCCCTGTGGCCAGGTGAGCAGTGGTGATGGTGGCAGGGGTTGGGAGAGTGGATAAACAAGTCATGGCTTACCCACCCAATGGAATGCTGCTCAGTAGTGGAGAGGAAGTGACTCCTGATGCATACAGGGGAGTCATCTCCAAATAAAAAAAAGTACATGTTGGTGATAATCATTTATATACAGTTCTAGAAATTGCAGAGTGTAACGCACAGAGAACTCAGTTGTCACGTGGATGTGGTGGGGTTGGAGAAGAAGGGGCAGAGGGGTAGAAGGAAGCTTGGCAGGTAAAAGTGACATGCATGATCTTGATTATCATGATGTTTTCATAGTTGTGTAATAGGCCAGAACTATTCAGATTGCACACTTTAAATATTTCAGCTTATTGTATACCTCAGTTACACTTCAGTACACCTGCAAACTTTTTTTTTAATGTGTGTACCTCACATTATCACAGACAGAGTAACCACAGGGTGGGACCACTCTTCCATTTGGAGACATGTGTGTTGTTTCCAGTGTTTGGCTGTTACCAGTAATATGAATGTTCACATATAGATCTTGGCATGTACATAAGCTTTTGTTCTCTGGCATAAATACCAAGGAATAGAATGACTGGGTCATTTGGCCAGTACTCGGTCAATCTGAAGTTTAGTCAGGTGTGATGTGTGCACATGCGTGTGTTTTGTAGTGACCTGTTACTTGCTTTGTCTGAAAAAGGTGTGGCTAGTAGAGCTTCTCCTCTTTGAGAGGACCAACTACATGCTTGAACATATGTGGCTTTCCTTCAGGACATTGTCTACCCTCTCTCCATGGATTGTTTCATTCAGCTCCATGGCTTTACGTACCTTATGTACTGGCAGACCCAAATTATATAACCATTTGTGTCTTATTCTCCAAATGTCTTACTTGTGCAGAATAACATCCTTTTAATGTTTAACATGCACTGCATACATACAACATCCAAAGCCAGCTCTTGGTTCTTGTCACTGTCCAGCCTGTCTTCCTTGGCCTGGCATCTCTGCCATTGGCATGCCTGCTGTTTGGGCAGTTGGGTCCTTGTTGTATCCTTGGGTCCATTGAAAAGTCCTGTGGCTCTGCTTTCAACATCCTAGTCTGGCCACTCCACTCCTTCAAAGCTCCTGCCTCTACCTGGAACTGCCTGGCAGCCTTACTTACGTTGTTACCTCCCCAGGGTCCATTTCTCACACACAGTTTCCTTTTAAGATGAAAACTGGATTATGCCATTCCTTCTGAAAGCCTTCGTCCTCTTCTCAGGGCCCAGAGCTTGGGTGGCAGTCCCCCCGCTTGCCCTGGAAACCCCAGCCCCACCGCCACTCTCCCCTGGACAAGCCCAAGTCTGCACTCGCTGTTCCTCCCAGTGCTCTGCTCCCTATCTTCCTGTGGCTGTGTTTCAGTCTCATATTCTCCGCAGCATCGGGGTCTCGGCTTAGTCCTGCTCTCTTCGTGAAGACATCCTCCTGTGTGCCTGCTCTGCTTCTTGGTGGCGCCCCCTGGAGGAGCACTCACTGCCTTTGGCGGTCTGGGGGTTCTCTCTGTGCTCGCTTGCCTCAGGACTTTCTGGAACCTGCAGGACTCTCGTGTTACTTGCTGTCGCATGCCTGTTGTCTGACCTCCAGGGATGCCTGGCATATGGTGCATTTCAAGTATCTGTGGAAGAGGCCTCCTCATCCCCGAGCTGCTGCTCCCTCCTAGTCCCAGGGAGCCGTCAGCTCCTCCTCTCACCCCACGCCCAGCTCCTGAGCCGCCTGCTCAGCCTCACTGCCCCCACTCCTAAAGAGCACATGGCTTCTCCAGGCTCCTGTTCCCTTCCTTTCTTAATCCCTCTCATCTCTTCTGCACACAGCCTCATTACGTTACCCTTTTAGAACATGGTGGGGGAGACCAGGACACTCCCGGCCCCCGGCCCCCTCTGGCTTCCTGCCCCAGGGCTTGTGCTTGCTCTTGGAATGACCCTCTCCCAGGTACCTGTGTGGCTTCTGGGCCCAGCATAAGGTTTTTCTCCTTCTATCACTGATAAGGGTATTAGCTCCCTGAGGGCATAGATTATTGTTTATTCACAATTGTGTCCCCAGTGCCTGCACTAGCACCTGGCAGGCTCCCGGGAAATAATGGATAGAGGGACAGACAGACAGACGGATTCATCAGTGGGAGCTGAACTGGGTGGTCTCAAGTCAATTCTTACATTATGATTTCTGGCTTGGGGACCTTTGACTTTGGAGCCCAGCGTCTCCTCTGGGTAAAAAGGTGGTAGAAAGCTCTAAAGGCTGTTGTGGTTCTGTTGGTGATGGTAGCTGCTTTCTAGGACTGGGAGCAAGAGGTGGCTTTTACATAGGGTTAAATCAGTGATTTTTGAAAATGTCATGATTGAGACTTCCTGGATCTTGTGGGGAGAGAAAGATGTCTGCTACCACGGTAGTCTGTGGTTTGAGCAGCCTGGAGCTTTTCTAGAACACCATTGGGAGAGTGTACTTGGTTCTCTCCCCTCCCACCCCAAAAATTGCGATGGCTGCTGAGCTGGGTTTGGCTCAGGCTGTGGAGCCCTGTAGCTCTGACAGGTGTCAGCAGTTTTGATCGCTGACTTATAAAAGTAGGTAAGAATATACTTCCGAGTCTTTTGCATCTTAGTGGTGCTGTCATTCACTCACTCACTCCTTCATTTATTCATTTAGTTCCCTGTCTAAGCACATGACACCTGCCAGCTATTCTGGGTTATGGAAATGGGGCCTGGGGCCTGATGGAGAGCACTCAGTTGGCCGTGGAGCCAATTGTGAGATGCACACTTGTAGTCCAGTTAAGCATTGTCAAGTGTATGTGAGCCTTGGCACAGGAGGACAGGGAGAGCCATGGCTGAGGGAATTCTGGGCTACCAGCTGGCCTTAGAGGAGTCTTGGGTGGAACTGGAGACTTTGTAGAATGCCCAGAGTGCCAGCCAGAATAGCCTTGGCGTGTGGCCTGGGCCACCTTCCCATCTGATACGTACCACGGCAGGGGCACTCCAGATGGGGGAGAGGCCTTGCTCCTACATGTGCTCTGGCTTGGAACCTGGGCAGAGCTCTGCCTGCTTCTGGAAGGCCATGCCAGGCTTCCCTGCTCACCTGTTGCCCAGGTGTGCCTCTGTGGAACCTCTCTTCAGGATTTGCAGGGTGGTTCCCATCTTGGGTTACCACTGATTTGGGTTAAAGCCTTGGTCTCTGTTTGCTGACCTTGTAACTTGGCCTATTTGGGTATTTTTAAGGCTAATTTTTTTTTTTT
>JAQQAC010002594.1:91020032-91036726 GCA_029783875.1 Phataginus tricuspis | reverse complement strand
ATAGGGGTGCATCTGTCTTTCTCAAACTGGGCTGCTGCATTCTTGGGGTAAATTCCTAGGAGTGGGATTCCTGGGTCATATGGTATTTCTATTTTGAGTTTTTTGAAGAACCTCCATACTGCTTTCCACAGTGGTTGAACTAATTTGCATTCCCACCAGCAATGTAGGAGGGTTCCCCTCTCTCCACATCCTCACCAACATTTGTTGTTGTTTGTGTTTTGGATGTTGGCCATTTAAGGCTAATTTTTAAGGCTGAACAATCTTTTGGAGAAGACCTAGGGTAATATCTTGACTTCCTCCTATTTTAGACGACCCTACCCTCACCCTACAGCTTAGGTCCTATTTGAAAAAAATGGACATTGAAATTGAGTAGCTGGAGATGAATTCAGCATAATTGCTGCTGAGCTGAAAGGGAAGCTGGGTATAACATCTCAGACACAAAATGCAATGGAGTATTTTTCTCCTACATATAACAGTAACAGTATTATACCCAGCAGCGATAATAGTATAACTCCATCCGGGTTCCGGGACCCGATTCCAGTGTGTGTGTAAGTATGTGGGAGGGGGTCTCCCACACATACCAACACCAAGCAATTCTCAAACATGAGCAGGGTGTCCGAGAACTCAATTCTGATGCTGTCTGCCCAGAGACAGCACCAGATTCCCAGGTTAAGGGCTCAGTCCTACAAGACTGCCCTCCACCTCCACTCCAGACCCTGTCACAAGCCCCAGGCAGTTCCTGTGCTTCTGACCTACAGGCTTCAGACTGGAGGTTCCCACGACCTCCCCCTTAGGTTCAATTAATTTGCTAGAGCAGCTAACAGAACTCAGGAAGACCGAATTTGGGAAAACACTTACCTTTACTAGTTTAATAAAGGATTCCATCATGGATACAAGTTAATAACCAGATGAAGAGAGACAGAGGGCAAGTTCCCAAATAAAGGAGCCTCTGTCCTCGTGGGGCTTGGGGCCTGGGTGGCATGTGGGGGCGTTCTAGTTCCCCAGGCATAGAAGCTCTCTCAGACCAAGAAGCAGGATTCAACTGAGCAGAGCAGGCAGAACAGAGAGTGAGCAAAAAGCTCTTCTCATGGGTTTTTGTGAGGGCTTCATTGCAGTCATATTTGACTAAAGTATTGCCATTGGCTGATCCAACCTCCAGCCCCTGCCCTTGGGTTGGGGTCCAAAAGTCTCATTAACATGACAAAACACCCATTTCACCTTTAAGACTCTGTAGTGTTTTCAGGAACTGTGGATGAAGACCAGATATACCTGGGAATACATATTTGGTCATACAAGTGACCAAATATGTATTATGATTCATTATATTCATTATATTATATTCTTGGACATGTGGCCACCATCAGTCTCCCAGATTTTTATCTTTCTGGTACGTGGACTCCACCTCAGAGGTGGTGAAGATGTGCAGACACACTTAAGCCAGAATTGCCACCTTGGGCCTGACCCTCATATGCAGACATCTCTAGAATGGTAGCTTTAAACTGGGTTGATGATAAAAAATCCTGGTGCTTTCCCAGTCCGGAAATTGCGACTGACACTTTCTAGCATGTCAGGAGGTGAAGTATAGAAGTCTGGGTGAAGGGGTTAATTGGACAGTTTTCTAATTCCTACTAAGATGTTCTTTATGGTGTTATATTTGAAGTATGAGTTTCTAGAACACTAGGTACAGTTTTATTTTTAAAATTCCCTATTTGATGTGTTTCTGTATAAACATACATGTACATAGTAATTTTAGAACTATATATTATTTTTTAATGATCTTGGCTTTGTGGATCATGTTTTGAAATAGAAAATCTTTTCTATTCCAGACTCCTTTTAATTTTGGCATGAATCATAGAACACCATCCTACCCCCCTGGGGATTATTGTCTTCTGTGCAGAAGCGAGAGGAAAGACTCTTCATTCTTAGAGAGTGGAATTAAGACCGCAAGCAAATTGGCCCTTTCCATGGCTCCCAAGGGCAACAGCGTGCTGCGCCTGCCGCTGTGGGTGTGCCCCGACTGCCGGCGGACCGTGGAGAAGGAGGAGAGGCACGGCAGCCCTGACCGGCCAGCGGTGAGTGCCCAGCACAGCCAGCGCGGGCTCAGCACTGTTCTTAACTCATGGCTTACAGCAAAGGAATGAGTTTGGGTCTGCCTCCTAGAAGGAACTCCATCCTGCACCATCCTCTGGGCCCTTGCTCTACTCACTGGGGCCTTCCTCCTGGTCTTCCTGTTCACATCTGCCATAGGTAGTAGGGGACCTGCCCTCCTTAGTCAGACACCTGGGTCAGCAAGTTTGGGGGCCCAAAGAGGGTGTTTGGGATTTTTTAGTCTGGTCTGAGGATTTTTTTGGCGAAGCAGTTTGCTAAAAAGCTAGGAGATTTTTTGTGTGTTTGGTTCTAATGATTACGCCTGAAATTCTCTCACATGCAATTCTCAAGTTGTTGAGTGCCACTCCCCCCACCCCTTTTTCACCTTCATTTCCTGCCTCAGTTGAGTGGAGGTGATCTTAAGGCTGTGAGGCTTGTGCGGGCCGGCCTTGCCCTTACTCTGATCTTCAGCCCAGGCTCCTTCTTGTGGGCCCTGGTTCTGAAAGGGCTTTCAAATTTGCTTTTTGGGTTTTAGAAGGAGTTGGCTTTTGTGACCATTTGACTGCCCATGTTCTGGGGCTCTTCTGTTCTTCTGATTCTGCTTGCAAGCAGCTGATTATTTTCAGAGCTATTAATTTCTTCTAGTACCTGTTTGCGTGTGGTCTCCTAACACCAGCTTCCATGACCACTTTCTGCCTTCTGGCCTGGCACTGCTGTCCAGGTTAGTCCCCAGGACCATTTGGTGAAGATCCTTCTGCTCTGTGGCATGGGTCTTCTTTGCCTTGCTAGGTCTCATCTGTCTCCTTGCTGTCTGCTGCTGAGCCAGTGACTTCTGTTTTAGAGTGTTCTTGCAAGCAGCACCCCCAGCTTACGGTCCAGTTTCTGTGGCGGCACTTGACTATCTAACCTGGAAATCTCATTGTGCATCAGAGTAGAAGTTGCTTTTGCACTCAGCTCCCTCGCGCGCGTCCTCTCTCCCTGCTGTACCCTCAGCACTGCCCCCCTCGCGCGGGTCCTCTCCCTGCTGTACCCCCTCAGCACTGCCCCCCTCGCGCGCGTCCTCTCCCTGCTGTACTCCCTCAGCACTGCTCTCTTCACTGGGTCTTTGACTTACCCAGTGTGTCCTCTTCACTTCAATGTGGACTCCATAAGAGCAGCTATGTTTATGTATTTTCTTACCAAGAACACTGGCTAGCCAGGCATATTTTAGGTACCCCAAATATTTGAATTAATGAGTAAATAAAAGAATAATCAAAGAAATGATAGACCATAGGACTCCCTTATTAGGGACTTCAAAGATGGCATAGTCAAGTTTTTTTTTACCCTGAGACCTTCTTGCTTTTATTTTTTTTATCATCTTACTATTTTACTTTGCTTTCTGTGTCCACTTAACCTGTTTGATCTTCTTGCCATTGTTAATGCAAGGCTGTTTGGTGTTACTGAAGTTAGGTGCTTCCTGCTCACTTCCAGGCACACTCTGGAGTCTTCCCCTTGCTGAAGCATTCTCTCTGCTTCCCAAACTTTATTCTTTTCTTCCTTCTCCCGTCCTGCTCTTCTGTTTTAGCTTGACCGTGCCTTTGGGAGAAGGTTTTTATTGTTCATCCTGGTTTTCGAGGCCTGTGGAAATACCTTTGATTTGCTGTAATTAGTCTTGTTACAAGTTCAGCTCTTTTTCTTCTGACCTTCTTTCCTTCTTCTGCCAAAGGGGGACTCTTTTTCCCAACTCCCAGTTTGTCCTAGGTAATGGATTGTCAACTGAGGCTCTCTGCTCACCAAGAAGTGGCCCTGGGGACCACAGAGGTCTACTGCTGGCCCTGTGCTTGTAGACTTAGACCTTCTGTTACTTTTGTGGAATTGTCCTTTGTGTTCAAGCTGGCTAAAATTACTGGCCTTTAAAACAAAATGAGATTCAATTTGCATCTAGTAAAATCCACCGTTGTAAAGTGTATATAGTCAGTGAGTTTTGACAAGCATATATAGTTGCATAACCACCGCTACTACAGTTAAGCTCTAGGGCTTTTCCATCCCTTCCCCAGCCCCTTGTGACCGCTGACCTGATGTTTGTCCCCATGGTTTTGCTCTTCTGAGTGTCACAGCTTTCTTTAACTTGGCATAATGCTCTTGATTGTGTGCATCAGTGTTTTCCTCCTTTACACCATTGACACAGGTTGTAGGGCTAGGCCTCAGCTGTTGGTTGGTGGACACGTGGACTCTTGCATAGAGCTGTATAAAGCACGCAGGTCTTCCTGCAGACATCCCTTCATCTGGTGTTGGAGCGATTTGCTGGTGTTCAGTTAAGGACTTGCATGTATGCTCCTGAAGGATGTCTGCCTGCCGCCTGGCCTTTAATGCCTTTCGGGGCTTCATAAAATGAAAGGAGAGGTATTCCTGCTGCTTGTCTTTTCTGGAAGAGTTTGTGTAGAGTTGGGGTTACTTCTTCCCTAAGTCTTGCTTTCTGTGCCTTGTACTATTTGGAGGAATGCCAGGTGCTGCATGCAGGAGATTGAGGGGCTGTGGAGGAAGCATCCACTCATGAGTGGGCTTCCTAATGGGCGCTGTGCGGCCGGGCCAGTCTGTTCAGCACTGGGGTCAGCCAGGCTTTGCTCCAGCCCCCCTCCAGACTCCTCTTTCGCGTGCGCAATGCCTGCTGCTTTTGTGGGCTGCGGAGGGGTCTCCTTGCCCTTTGGTCCCTTTTGACGGTGGGCTGCCATTGCCTCCTGCCCAGCACGAGCCTCCCACCATGGCACTGTCTGGGTTCCCTTGGGCAGCCTTGTGCCCAGGCTCTCTGGGGCAACTTTCCCAGTGACCATGCCCTGCTCCCCATGGCAGCCAGGTGCTGCCTGTATCTGGGGGGGTCTTGGGTGGAACAGACCCCCCTGCTCCTCCTTCCTGAGGGTGCTGACCTGTGCCTGTGTCTGAGCAGGCCCTGAGCCTTTCTCCCAGGGCGGAGGATGCCCACCATCTCAGCAGGGAAGGCTTCTGCTTCCCCCAAAGGGTCCCTCTGGCCATGCTCAACCATTAGGAACTTGTTACAAGTTCAGCTCTTTTCTTCTGACCTGCTTTCCTTCTTCTGCCAAAGGGGAAACAGAACGTGCATCCCTTTGTCTTTGGAGGGGCCCATTGCACTTGTCCAGTTCATCTGGTCTCTTCCGCTTTCTGGTGGCCTGAGTTATGATGCAGTTGTAGGTTGTCCCATGGTTTCTCATCGTCACGGAAAGAGCTCTGAGTCACTGTCACTGGAAGCGGAAGTTAGCTGTGCCTTTCTAGATAAGAGCTCTGTCATCAGAATTCTGATAGCATATCAGGAAATGTCCTCTGACACCCTGCCTCCACGTTTCAGTTTTTGCCACAGATCTCTCCTTCCACTCATAGGCCTTGTCATGCCCAGGCAGGTAGCTAAGAAGTCTTTTATTTCAAACACTTGGTGCAACCGTGGACCATATTCAGCTTGCTTGCCTGAGTGTCCTCCATTACCATCTTCCTTGATTTTCTCCGTCCTATTTCCCTTCTGGGTTCCTCTGATATTACTGCTCTTAGAACAGTATGAGTGGCTCGTGCTGTCATTGCTGTCTTGCAAAGCCCCCTAACTTTTTCTTGCCTGGGATCTGGCTCAGTGCTTCTCCCTCCCTCCACCTGGTAGAACATTCCTGCAGAAATCTACAGCCTCTGCATCCTGCTTTCCCTCAACGTTGCGTTCCAGTCTATGGAGGGCAGCTATCAGGTTGCTCTGGCCTGATGACTGCACCATCAGGTGGCGTGAACTTTCCCTTCCTCTTCTCTTCCAAAACCTGCACAGCTGAAGGAGCCTGCCTGAATTTCAGGTGCCCACCTCTCCTTTCCACCTACTCCACGGTTGTGTCGCTTTGCTGATTCTTTTTCTCTTTCACATCACAAATCTCTTCGGTCCTGACTCACGCCCAGAATAACCTGCCTTTGACCTCGTCACCCTTCCTGCGCTCCTCACAACAGTTGTGTGTGTCTCTGGTAAATTGTAAACCTCTGGTTCAGTTTCTTTAATGGATGAGGACTATTCTATTTCTTTTCAAGTTAGCCTTGGTAAGATACATTCTTAGAAATTGTCAGGTATTCATCTAAGATCGGGAACAAGACAGGGATGCCCGCTCTCTCCACTGTTATTCAACATAGTACTGGAGGTCCTAGCCACGGCAATCAGACAAAACAAAGACATACAAGGCATCCAGATTGGTAAAGAAGAAGTCAAATTGTCACTATTTGCAGAAGACATGATACTGTACATAAAAAACCCTAAAGACTCCACTCCAAAACTACTAGAACTAATATCTGAATTCATCAAAGTTGCAGGATACAAAATTGACACGCAGAAATCTGTTGCTTTCCTATACACTAATGATAAACTAACAGAAAGAGAAATCAGAAAAACAATTCCATTCACAATTGCCTCAAAAAGAATAAAATACCTAGGAATAAACCTAACAAAGGAAGTAAAAGACCTGTACTCTGAAAACTACAAGACACTCCTAAGAGAAATTAAAGAGGACACTAACAAATGGAAATGCATCCCATGCTCTTGGCTAGGAAGAATAAATATTGTCAAAATGGCTATACTACCTAAAGCAATCTACAGATTCAATGCAATCCCTATCAAACTACCAACAGCTTTCTTCAATGAACTGGAACAAATAATTCTAAAATTCATATGGAACCAGAAAAGACCCCGAATAGCCAAAGCAATCCTGAGAAGGAGGAATGAAATGCGGAATTACGCTCCCTGACTTCAAGCTCTACTACAAAGCCACAGTAATCAAGACAATTTGGTATTGGCACAAAAACAGACCCACAGACCAGTGGAACAGAATAGAAAATCCAAACATTAACCCAAACACCTACAGTCAATTAATATTTGATAAAGGAGCCTTGGATATACAATGGGGAGATGACAGCCTCTTCAGCAGCTGGTGTTGGAAAAACTGGACAGCTACATGTAAGAGAATGAAACTGGACTACTGTCTAGTCCCATACACAAAGGTAAACTCAAGGTGGATCAAAGACCTGAATGTAAGTCATGAAACCATAAAACTCTTAGAAAAAAACATAGGCAAAAATCTCTTGGACGTAAACATGAGTGACTTCTTCATGAACATATCTCCCTGGGCAAGGGAAACAAAAGCAAAAATGAACAGGTGGGACTATATCAAGCTGAAAAGCTTCTGTACAGCAAAGGACACCATCAGTAGAACAAAAAGACATCCTACAGTATGGGAAAATATATTCATAAATGATGTATCCGATAAGGGGTTGACATCCAAAATATATAAAGAACTCACACACCTTAACAAACAAAAAGCAAATAATCCAATTAAGAAATGGGCAGAGGACATGAATAGACAGTTCTCCAAAGAAGAAATTCAGATGGCCAACAGGCACATGAAAAGATGCTCCACATCGCTAATCATCAGAGAAATGCAGATTAAAACCACAATGAGATATCACCTCACACCAGTGAGGATGGTCAACATCCAAAACACAAACAACAACAAATGTTGGCGAGGATGTGGAGAAAAGGGAACCCTCCTACACTGCTGGTGGGAATGCAAATTAGTTCAACCATTGTGGAAAGCAGTATGGAGGTTCCTAAAAAACTCAAAATAGAAATACCATTTGACCCAGGAATCCCACTCCTAGGAATTTACCCTAAGAATGCAGCAGCCCCGTTTGAAAAAGACATATGCACCCCAATGTTTATCGCAGCACTATTTACAGTAGCCAAGGAATGGAAGCAACCTAAGTGTCCATCAGTAGATGAATGGCTAAAGAAGAAGTGGTACATATACACAATGGAATATTATTCAGCCATAAGAAGAAAACAAATCCTACCATTTGCAACAACATGGATGGAGCTGGAGGGTATTTTGCTCAGTGAAATAAGCCAAGCCGAAAAAGACAAGTATCAAATGATTTCACTCATATGTGGAGTATAAGAACAAAGAAAAAAACTGAAGGAACAAAACAGCAGCAGACTCACAGAACCCAAGAACAGACTAATAGTTACCAAAGGGAAAGGGGCTGGGGAAGATGGGTGGGAAGGGAGGGATAAGAGGGTAAAAGGGGCATTATGATTAGCAGAAGTAATGTTGGGTGGGCATGGGGAAGGCTGTACAACTCAGAGAAGACAAGTAGTGATTCTATAGCATCTCACTGCGCTGATGGACAGTGACTGTAATGGGGTTGGTGGGGGGGACCTGATGAAGGAGGTAGTTTAATCACCATGGTATTGCACATGTAATTGTAGATTAATGATACCAAAATAAATTATAAAAAAAACAGAAATTATCAGGTATTGGTATGAAATCGTTTGTAGGTGGCCTCTTCGATTCCCATCATATCTGTAGATACAACTCTATTCCTCACACATTTACTTCTTTCTTTTCTCTTCTCTTCCTCCCCTTCCCTCCCCTCTTCTCCTCTTTTCTTTCTGTCTTTCCATATCATCAATATACAATTGCATGAGCAACACTGTGGTTACTAGATTCCCCCCATTATCAAGTCCACACCACATTCCCCATTATGGTCACTGTCCATCAGCATAGTAAGATGCTATAGAGTCACTACTTGTCTTCTCTGTGCTGTACTGCCCTCCTGTGTCCCCGCTACATTATATGTACTAAATCGTAATACCCCTTATCCCCTTCTCCCTCCCTTCCCTTTCACACTCCAATCCCTTTCCCTTTGGTAACTGTTAGTCCATTCTTGGGCTCTGTGAGTCTGCTGCTGTTTTGTTCCTTCAGTTTTTGCTTTGTTCTTATACTCCACAGATGAGTGAAATCATTTGATACTTGTCTTTCTCCACCTGCTTCTTTCACTGAGCATAATACCCTCTAGCTCCATCCATGTTGTTGCAAATGGGAGGATTTGTTTCCTACTTATGGCTGAATAATATTCCATTGTGCATATGTACCGCATCTTCTTTATCCATTCATCTACTGATGGACACTTAGGTTGCTTCCATTTCTTGGCTATTGTAAATAGTGTTGCAATAAACATAGGGCTGCATATGTTTCTTTGAAACTGGGCTGCTGCATTCTTAGGGTAAATTCCTAGGAGTGGGATTCCTGGGTCAAATGGTATTTCTATTAGTTTTTTGAGCAACCTCCATACTGTTTTCCACAATGGTTGAATTAGTTTACATTCCCACCAGCAGTGTAAGAGGGTTTTGCTTTCTCCACATCCTCACCAACATTTCTTGTTTGTCCTTTGGATGGCGGCCATCCTATCTGGTGTGAGGTGATATCTCATTGTGGTTTAAATTTGCATTTCCCTCATAATTAGCCATGTGGAGCATCTTTTCATGTGCCTGTTGGCCACCTGAATTTCTTCTTTGGAGAACTGTCTGTTCATATCCTCCGTGCATTTTTTAATGGAGTTGTTTGCTTTTTGGGTGTTCAGGCATGTGAGTTCTTTATATATTTGGAATGTTAACCCCTTGTCAGATAAGTCATTTATAGATATAGTCTCCCATGCTGTAGGATGTAGTTTTCTTCTGCTGATGGTGTCCTTTGCTGTACAGAAGCTTTTTAGCATGATGTAGTCCCATTTGTTCATTTTTTATTTTGTTTCCCTTGCCCGAGGAGATGCATTCAGGAAAAAGGTGCTCATTTATATTCAGTAGATTTTTGCCTATATTTTCTTCTAAGAGTTTTATGGTTTCATGACTTAGATTCAGGTCTTTGATACATTTCGAGTTTACTTTTGTGTATGTGGTTAGACAGCAATCCAGTTTCATTCTCTTACATGTAGCTGTCCAGTTTTGCCAACACCTTGTGCTAAAGAGGCTGTCATTTCCCCAATGTATATCCATGGCTCCTTGCTTGGGTTTATATCTGGGCACTATAGTCTGTTCCATTAGACTGTGAGTCTTTTCTTGTGCTGGTACCAAATTGTTTTGATTGCTGTGGCTTTGTAGGAGACCTTGAAGTCGGGGAGTATAATCTGCTCAGCTTTATTCTTCTCAGGATTGCTTTGACTATTTGGGATCTTTTGTGTTTCCATTGACTTTTACAACTATTTGCTCTAGTTCGTTGAAGAATGCTGTTGGTATTTTGATGGGGATTGCATTGAATCTGTAGATTGCTTTAGACAGGATGGCCATTTTGAAAATATTAATTCTTCCTATCCCTGAGCACAGGATGTGTTTCCATTTATTGGTATCTTCTTTAATTTCTCTCATGAGTGTCTTGTAGTTTTCAGACTATAGGTCTTCCAATTCCTTGGTTAGGTTTATTCCTAGGTGTTTTATAATTTTTGATGCAATTGTGAATGGAATTGTTTTCCTCATTTCTCTCCCTGCCAGTTCATTGTTAGTGTATAGGAATGCCGCAGATTTCTGTGTATTAATTTTGTATCCCGCAACTTTGCTGAATTTATATATTAGGTGTAGTAGTTTTGGAGTCAATTCTTTACGGTTTTTTATGTTCAATATCATGTCATCTGCAGACAAGAACAGTTTAACATGTTCCTTGCCAATCTGGATGCCTTTTGTTTCTTTGTGTTGTCTGATTGCCGTGGCTAGGACCTCCAGGAATATGTTGAATAAAAGTGGGGAGAGTGGGCATCCTTGTCTTCTTCCCGATCTTAAAGGAAAAGTGTTCAGCTTCTCGCTGTGAAATATGACGTTGGCTGTGGGTTTATCATATATGGCCTTCATTATGTTGAGGTACTTGCCCTCTATACCCATTTTGTTCAGAGTTTTTATCATGAATGGATGTTGAATTTTGTTGAATGCTTTTCAGCATCAGTGGAGATGATCATATGGTTTTAGTCCTTCTTTTTGTTGATGTGGTGGATGATGTTGATGGATTTTCAAATGTTGTACCAACCTTATATCCCTGGAATATATTCTACTTAATCATGATGGATGATCTTTTTGATGTATTTTTGAATTTGGTTTGCTAATATTTTGTTGAGAATTTTTGCATCTATGTTCATCAGGGATGATATTAGTCTGTAATTTTCTTTTTTTGTGGTGTCTTTGCCTGGTTTTGGTATTAGAGTGATGTAGGCCTCATAGAATGAATTTGGAAGTATTCCCTCTTCTACTTCTTGGAAAACTTTAAGTAGGATGGGTATGAGGTCTTCACTAAATGTTTGATAAAATGCAGTGGTGAAGCCATCTGGTCCCGGATTTTTGTCCTTAGGTAGTTTTTTGATTACCAATTCAATATCCTTGCTGGTAATTGGTCTATTCAGATTTTCTGTTTCTTCCTGGAACAGCCTTGGAAGGTTGTATTTTTCTAGAAAATTGTCCATTTCTTCTAGGTTATCCATTTTGTTAGCATATAATTTTTCATAGTATTCTCTCATAATTCTTTGTATTTCTGTGGTGTCCATACTGATTTTTCCTTTCTCATTTCTGATTCTGTTTATGTGTGTAGACGCTCTTTTTTTCTTGATAAGTCTGGCTAGGGGTTTATCTATTTTGTTTATTTTCTTGAAGAACCAGCTCCTGCTTTCATTGATTCTTTCTATTGTTTTGTTCTTCCCTAATTTATTTATTTCTGCTCTAATCTTTATTATGTCCCTCCTTCTACTGACTTTGGGCCTCATTTGTTCTTCTTTTTCTAGTTTCGTTCATTTTGAGTTTAGACTGTTCATTTGGGATTGTTCTTCTTTATTGAGGTAGGCCTATATTGCAGTATACTTCCCTCTTAGCAAGGCCTTCGCTGCGTCCCACAGATTTTGCGGTGTTGAATTATTGTTGTCATTTGTCTCCATATATTGTGTGATCTCTATTTTTATTTGGTCATTGATCCATTGGTTATTTAGGAGCATGTTGTTAAGCCTTCATGTGTTTGTGAGACTTTTTGTTTTCTGTGAGTAATTTATTTCTAGTTTCATACCTTTGTGATCTGCGAAGCTGGTTGGTACAATTTCAATCTTTTTGAATTTCTGAGGGTCTTTTTGTGGCCTAGTATATGATCTATTCTTGAAAATGTTCCAGGTGCACTTGAGAAGAATGTGTACCCTGTCACTTTTGGGTATAGAATTCTGTAGATGTACGTTAGGTCCATCTGTTCGAATGTGTTATTCAGTGCCTCTGTCTCCTTACTTATTTTCTGTCTGGTTCATCTGTCCTTAGGAGTGAGTGATGTGTTAAAGTCTTCTAGAATGAATGCGTTACACTCTATTTCCCCCTTTCAATTCTGTAAGTACTTGTTTCACAGATGCAGGTGATCCTGTGTTGGGTGCATAGATATATATATATATATGTATGTATTTATTTATTTATTTACTAGTGTGTGTGTGTGCTTTTATTTTTGGGTATTATTAATTTACAAACATGAGCAACATTATGGTTACTAGACTCGTCCCATTATCAAGTCCCCACCACATACCCCATTACACTCACTGTCCATCAGCATAGTAAGATGCTATAGAATCACTACTTGTCTTCTCTGTGTTGTACAGCCTTCCCCTTGTCCCTCCACCTACATTTTGTGTGCTAATCGTAATGCCCCCTTTCCCCCTTATCCCTCCCTTCCTACCCATCCTCCCCAGTCCCTTTCCCTTTGATAACTGTTAGTCCATTCTTGGGTTCTGTGAGTCTGCTGCTGTTTTGTTCCTTCAGTTTTTTTCTTTGTTCTTATACTCCACATATGAGTGAAATCATTTGATACTTGTCTTTTTCGGCTTGGCTTATTTCACTGAGCAAAATACCCTACAGCTCCATCCATGTTGTTGCAAATGGTAGGATTTGTTTTCTTCTTATGGCTGAATAATATTCCATTGTGTATATGTACCACTTCTTCTTTAGCCATTCATCTACTGATGGACACTTAGGTTGCTTCCATTCCTTGGCTGCTGCGATAAACATTGGGGTGCATATGTCTTTTTCAAACGGGGCTGCTGCATTCTTAGGGTAAATTCCTAGGAGTGGGATTCCTGGGTCGAATGGTATTTCTATTTTGAGTTTTTTGAGGCACCGCCATACTGCTTTCCACAATGGTTGAACTAATTTACATTCCTACCAGCAGTGTAGGAGCATTCCCCTTTCTCTGCATCCTCGTTAACATTTGTTGTTGTTGGTCTTTTGGATGGCGCCCATCCTAACTGGTGTGAAGTGATATCTCACTGTGGTTTTAATTTGCATTTCTCTGGTGATTAGCGATGTGGAGCAACTTTTCATGTGCCTGTTGGCCATCTGAATTTCTTCTTTGGAAAAGTGTCTGTTCAGATCCTCTACCCATTTTTTAATTGGATTATTTGCTTTTTTTTTTGTTGAGGTGCCTGAGCTCTTTATATATTTTGGATGTCAACCCTTTATTGGATATGTCATTTATGAATATATTCTCCCATTCTGTAGGATGTCTTTTTGTTCTGTTGATGGTGTTCTTTGCTGTACAGAAGATTTTCCGCTTGATACAGTCCCATTTGGTCATTTTTGCTTGTGTATCCCAAGCCCAGGGAGATATGTTCCTGAAGAAGTTACTCATGTTTATGTCCAAGAGATTTTTGCCTGTTTTTCTGTTAAGAGTTTTATGGTTTCATTACTTACATTCAGGTCGTTGATCCATTTCTAGTTTATTTTTGTGTATGGGGTTAGACAATGATACAGTTTCATTTTCTTATATGTAGCTGTCCAGTTTTGCCAACACCAGCTGTTGAAGAGGCTGTCATTTCCCCATTGTATATCCACAGCTCCTTTATTGTATGTTAACTGACCATATATGTTTGGGTTAATATCTGGACTTTGTATTCTGTTCCATTGGTCTGTGGGTCTGTTCTTGTGCCAGTACCAAATTGTCTTGATTACTGTGGCTTTGTAGTAGGTCTTGAAGTTGGGAAGCGAGATCCGTCCTGCTTTACTCTTCCTTCTTAGGATTGGTATGGCTATTCGGTGTCTTTGTGGTTCCATATAAATTTTAGAACTGTTTGTTCAATTTCGTAAAAAATGCTATTGGAGTTTTGATAGGGACTGCATTGAATCTGTAGATTGCTTTAGGCAGCATGGCCATTTTGACAATATTAATTCTTTCTGCCCAAGAGCATGGGATGAATTTGCCTTTTTAGTGTCCTCTTTAATTTCTCTCATGAATGTCTTGTAGTTTTCAGGGTATAGCTCTTTCACTTCCTTCATTAGGTTTATTTCTAGGTATTTTATTTTTTTGATGCAATTGTGAATAGAATTGTTTTCCTGATTTCCCTTTCTACTAGTTCATTGTTAGTGTATAGGAATGCAACAGATTTCTGTGTATTAATTTTGTATCCTGCAACTTTGCTGAATTCGTATTACCTGTAGTTTTATAGTGGATTCTTTACACTTTTTATGAACAATATCATGTCATCGGCAAATAGTGGCAGTTTGACCTCTTCTTTACCAATCTCGATGCCTCGTGTTTCTTTGTGTTGGCTGATTGCCATGGCTAGGACCTCCAGTACTATGTTGCATCAAAGTGGGGAGAGTGGGCATCCTTGTCTTATTCCCATTCTAGGCAAAAAGCTGTAAGCTTTTCGCTGGTAAGTATGATGTTGGCTGTGGGTTTGTCATATATGGCCTTTATTATGTTGAGGTACTTGTCCTCTATACCCATTTTGTTGATAGTTTTTATTATGAATGGATATTGAATTCTGTCAGATACATTTTCAGTATTACTGGAGATGATCATGTGGTTTTTGTCCCTCTTTTTATTGATGTGGTGGATGATGTTGATGGGCTTTCAAATGTTGTACCATCCTTGCATCCCTGAGATGAATCCCGCTTGATCATGGTGTATGATCCTCTTGATGTATTTTTGAATTCGTAGAATGAGTTTGAGTGTATTCGCTCCTCTTTTTTTTTCTCTTTAATTTTTTTTATTTTGGTATCATTAATCTACAGTTACATGTGCAACATTATGGATAGTAAACTCCCCACTTCATCAGGTCTCCCGCACTTACCCCAATACATTCACTGTCCATCAGCGTAGAGAGATACTATAGAATCACTACTTGTCTTCTCTGAGTTGTACAGCCCTTCCTGCTCCCCCCCAGCATTATTACATCTGCTAGTCGTAATGCCCCTTTTTCCCCCTTATGCCTCCCTTCCCACCCATCCTCCCAGTCCCTTTCCCTTTGGTAACTATTAGTCCGTTCTTGGGTTCTGTGAGTCTGCTGCTGTTTTGTTCCTTCAGTTTTTTTCTTTGTTCTTATACTCCACATATGAGTGAAATCATTTGATACTTGTCTTTTTCGGCTTGGCTTATTTCACTGAGCATAATACCCTCGAACTCCATCCATGTTGTTGCAAATGGTAGGATTTGTTTTCTTCTTATGGCTGAATAATACTCCATTGTGTATATGTACCACATCTTCTTTATCCATTCATCTACTGATGAACACTTAGGCTGCTTCCATTTCTTGGCTATTGTAAATAGTGCTGCAATAAACATAGGGGTGCATCTGTCTTTTTGAAACTGGGCTGCCGCATTCTTAGGGTAAATTCCTAGGAGTGGGATTCCTGGGTCGAATAGTGTTTCTATTTTGAGTTTTTTGAGGAACCTCCATACTGCTTTCCACAATGGTTGAACTAATTTGCATTCCCACCAGCAATGTAGGAGGGTTCCCCTCTCTCCACATCCTTGCCAACATTTGTTGTTGTTTGTCTTTTGAATGTTGGCCATCCTAACTGGTATGAGGTGATATCTCATTGTGGTTTTAATTTGCATTTCTCTGATAATTAGCGATATGGAGCATCTTTTCATGTGCCTGTTGGCCATCTTAAGTTCTTCTTTGGAGAAGTGTCTATTCATGTCCTCTGCCCATTTCTTAATTGGATTATTTACTTTATGTTTGTTTAGGTGCATGAGTTCCTTATATATTTTGGATTTCAACCCCTTATCGGATACGTCATTTATGAATATATTCTCCCATTCTGTAGGATGTCTTTTTGTTCTACTGATGGTGTCCTTTGCTGTACAGAAGCTTTTCAGCTTGATACAGTCCCACTTGTTCATTTTTGCTTTTGTTTCCCTTGCCCAGGGAGATATGTTCATGAAGAAGTCGCTCATGTTTATGTCCAAGAGATTTTTGCCTATGTATTTTTCTAAGAGTTTTATGGTTTCATGATTTACATTCAGGTCTGTGATCCACCTTGAGTTTACCTTTGTGTATGGGGTTAGACAGTAGTCCAGTTTCATTCTCTTACATGTAGCTGTCCAGTTTTTCCAACACCAGCTGCTGACGAGACTGTCCTCTCCCCATTGTATATCCAGGGCTCCTTTATCAAATATTAATTGACTGTAGGTGTTTGGGTTAATGTTTGGATTTTCTATTCTGTTCCACTGGTCTGTGGGTCTGTTTTTGTGCCAGTACCAAATTGTCTTGATTACTGTGGCTTTGTAGTAGAGCTTGAAGTCAGGGAGCGTAATTCCCCCTGTTTGATTCCTCCTTCTCAGGATTGTTTTGGCTATTTGGGGTCTTTTCTGGTTCCATATGAATTTTAAAATTATTTGTTCCAGTTCATTGAACAAAGCTGTTGGTAGTTTGATAGGGATTGCATTGAATCTGTAGATTGCTTTAGGTAGTATAGCCATTTTGACAATATTTATTCTTCCTAGCCAAGAGCATGGGATGCATTTCCATTTGTTAGTGTC
>JAQQAC010002594.1:91002137-91019532 GCA_029783875.1 Phataginus tricuspis | reverse complement strand
GCTCCTGTGTTGGGTGCATATATGTTTATAATGGTTATATCTTCTTGTTGGACTGACCCCTTTATCATTATGTAATGTCCTTCTTTATCTCTTGCTACTTTCTTCGTTTTGAAGTCTATTTTGTCTGACACAAGTACTGCAACACCTGCTTTTTTCTCTTTGTTGTTTGCATGAAATATCTTTTTCCATCCCTTCACTTTTAGTCTGTGTATATCTTTGGGTTTGAGGTGAGTCTCTTGGAAGCAGCATATAGATGAGTCTTGCTTTTTCATCCACTCTGTTACTCTGTGTCTTTTGATTGGTGCATTCAGTCCATTTACATTTAGGGTGATTATTGATAGATATGTACTTATTGCCATTGCTGGCTTCAGATTCGTGGTTACCAAAGGTTCAAGGGTTGCTTCTTTACTATCTGAAAATCTAACTTGACTTCCTTGTTAAGTTATTGTGAACGCTGTCTGAAGTTTCTTTATCTCTCCCTTCCCATTTTTCCTCCTCCTTTCTTTATATATTAGGTGTTTTATTCTTTGCCTTTAGTTGGTATTTGGATGGTCTGCTTTCTTTGCTATGATTTTATTTTCTCTGGTCACATCTTTTTATCCTTAGGGGTATTTCCCTCTAGAGCAGTCCGTTTAAGATATCCTGTAGTGGTGGTTTATGAGAGGCAAACTCTCTCAACTTTCTTTTGTCTTGAAATTGTTTAATTCCTCCATCATATTTAAATGATAATCGTGCTGGATACAATATTCTTGGTTCGAGGTCCTTCTGTTTCATTACGTTAAGTATATCATGCCATTCTCTTCTGGCCTGTAAGGTTTCTGTTGAGAAGTCTGATGACAGTCTGATGAGTTTTCCTTTGTAGGTGATCTTTTTTCTCTGTCTAGCTGCCTTTAATACTCTGTCCTTATCTTTGATCTTTGCCATCTTGATTATTATGTGTCTTCGTGTTGTCTTCCTTGGGACCCTTGTGTTGGAAGATCTGTGGGCTTCCGTGGGCTGTTAGACTATTTCCTTCCCCAGCGTGGGAAAGTTTTCAGCAATTATTTCTTCAAAGACACTTTCTATCCCTTTTTCCCTTTCTTCTTCCTCTGGTACTCCTATTATGCGAATATTATTCCGTTTGGATTGGTCACATAGTTCTGTTTATATTCTTTCATTGTTAGAGATCCTTTTATCTCTCTCTGCCTCAGCTTCTTTGTATTCATGGTCCCTGTCTTGCAATTCCTTGATCGTGTCTTGAACCTGATTCAATCTGCTGTTTAGCCCGTCAGTGACTTGTGTCATTTCTGCATTGTCTTTCCTCACTTCCCTCACTTCCTCCCTCAGCTCTTGCACATTTTTCTGTAGATCCGTCAGCATGGCTATGACTTTTATTCTGAATTCTTTTTCTGGAAGACTATGCATGTCGATTCCTTCAGATTCTTTCTCTGGTGTTTTGTTTGTCTGAAGCTTTGTATCATATTCTTCTGTCTTCTCATGACTATAGAATTAGTTGTTGGTACTTGTCACGTATGTCCGCTGGGCTCTTTATGACTTTAAAAAGGAAAGAGAAGAGAGGAGAGAAAAGAAAGAAAGAAAACAAAGAGAAGAAAAAAATTACTTCTACTAATAAAAAAAGTAAAAAGAGATAGAGAAAAAGGAAAAGAAAAGAAAGAAAAAGAAAAAGCAGCAACACGTAAAAGAAAAAACAACAACAACAACAACAAAAAAAGAAAAACAAAAAAAAACCAAAAAAACGCCCACCGGGGTTGTTTTTTGTGTGAATGCTGTTGGTGGCGCTATTGCTCCACTATTCCAGATCCGTGGCCACGTCGCTCCACTCTGCCCTTTAAAGCTGTGGCCGGGGTGAGAGTGAATGGGAGGCTGTTGAAAGAGAGGGAAAGAAAAAAAAAGGAAAAGAACGGGGAGAAAAAACAATAACGAAAAAGAAAACAAAAAGCCCCTGGGAGTGGTTTCTGTGTGAATGCTGTAGGTGGCGCTGTTGCTCCACTATTCCAGAGCCATGGCCGCGCTGCTCCGCAAGGCCCTTTATGGCTCTGGCTGTGTTGGGAACGAATGGGAAGCTGTTGATCTCTGTGGGGGTCTTAATAGCAGCCACCCTTTCCCAGTCGCCAGCTGAGGGGTCCATAGCTCCCCATGACTCCCAGCGTGCTGGGCTCAGCTTGCAGGACTATCCAGCCCCTCTACTGAGCTCCTGTCTCTTTACGCCCGCTGAGAAAGAGCGCTCACTTTTCTTCCCTTTTTTTTTTTTCCCTTCTCTTTCCTTCCCGGAGCTTGCCGCTGGCAACTTGCACGTTCAGGGCTGGGACCCTGTGCCCTCTGTCTCTCCAATCTCCACTACACCGCTGGCTGTGTGTCAGCGCTCCCGCCGCAGACTTCCTCTCCCTCCCGGCTCTGAATCCTCTCCTCCCGCTGGAGCGCTGAGGGAGAGGAGCGCTCGGTCCCTCCGGGGTCGCGGCTCCGTACCTTACCCGCCTTGCCGGGACTCCCACCGGAGTGCTGGGGTGGAGGAGCGCTCTGGTCTCCCTGTGTTGCGGCTCTGTCCTGCCTCGCTGGGTGCCGAGTCCTCTCTCCGGAGTGTCTGACCGCCGGATCTCTGGGGGGGAGGAGCGCTCGGTCCGCCAGGGTCGTGGCTCCGTACCTTACCCGCCTTGCCGGGACTCCCGCCGGAGTGCTGGGCTGGAGGAGCGCTCTGGTCTCGCTGGGTGCCGAGTCCTCTCTCCGGAGTGGCTGACTGCCGGAGCTCCGTACGCTGTGCACTTTCCTGTGTATTCTGGTCTCTCTTTTAGGGATAGTTGTATTTGCTGTATTTTTGTGAATAAATATAATGTTGGGAGGAATTTTTCTGCCAGTCCGCTTACGTTGCCATCTTCCCGGAAGTCCCGACTATGTCCTTTGATTGGTACATTCAGGCCATTTACATTTAGGGTTATTATGGGTAGGTAATAACTTATTGCCATTGCAGGCTTTATTTTCGTCGTTACCAAAGGTTCAAGAGTTATTCCCTTACTATCTAAGAGTCTAATTTAACTCACTTAGTATGCTATTACAAACACAACCTAAAGGTTCTTTTTTTTTTTTCCCTCCTTTCTCTTCCTCCTCCATTCTTTATATGTTAGGTATCATATTCTGTACTCTGTCTATCCCTTGCTTGACTGGGGGTAATTGATTTGATTATGCATCTGCTTAGTAATTAAT
This sequence comes from Phataginus tricuspis, assembly GCA_029783875.1. Classification (NCBI taxonomy): domain Eukaryota; kingdom Metazoa; phylum Chordata; class Mammalia; order Pholidota; family Manidae; genus Phataginus; species Phataginus tricuspis. The sequence goes on along the minus strand of JAQQAC010002594.1, from coordinate 91,016,334 downwards.
TGTTCTACTTTGCTGTGGTTTTACTTCCCCTGGTGACATCTATTTAGCCTTAGGAACGCTTCCATCTATAGCAGTCTCTCCAAAATGCACTGTAGACATGGTTTTGTAGGAGGTAAGTTCTCTCAGCTTTTGCTTATCTGAAAATTGTTTAATTCCTCCTTCACATTTAAATGATAACCTTGCCAGGCAGAGTATTCTTGATTCAAGGCCCTTCTGCTTCATTGCATGAAATATATCATGCCATTCCCTTCTGGCCTGTAAGGTTTCTGTTGATAAGTCTGATGGTAGCCTGATGTGTTATCCTTTGTATGTGATCTTTTTTCTGTCTCTGGCTGCTTTTAAAAGTCTGTCTTTATCCTTGATCTTTGCCATTTTAATTACTGTATGTATTGGTATTGTCTTCCTTGGGTCCCTTGTGTTGGGAGATACGGGCATCTTCCTGGCTGAGAGACTATCTCCTCCCCCAGATTGTGGAAGTTTTCAGCAGTTACCTCGTCAGTGACACTTTCTATCCCTTTTTCTCTCTCTCTTTTTTCTGGTACCCCTATAATGCGAATATTGGTCCGTTTGGATTTGTCACACAGTCTTCTCAATATTCTTTCATACTTAGAGATCCTTTTTTCTCTCTGTGCCTCAGCTTCTTTGAATTCCTCTTCTCTAATTTCTGTTCCACTTACCGTCTCTTCTACTACATCTAATCTGCTTTTCCATCCTCCATTGTATGTTTCATTTCAGATATGGAATTTCTTAATGATTGAATCTCCGTCTTAAATTCGTTCCTGATTTCTTGAGTATTTTTCTATATCTCCATGAGCATGTTTATGATTTTTATTTTGAACTCTATTTCAGGAAAACAGGTGAATTCAGTTTCATTTGGCCCTTTTTCTGGGGTTTGTGAGATTTTGGACTGAACCAGGTCCCTTTGACATTTAGTATTTCTAGTGTCCAGAAGCTCTAGTCTCTGGAGCTTCTCAGCCCCTGAAGTGAGGGTGGGCGTCACAGAGGAGTTGCGCTGGTGCCTCCATGGAGTAAAGGTCTGTTTCCTGATTCCCATCTGTGGTGCCTCTCTCCAGTGTCAGAGCCAGTGGGCCGAGCACACAGGTGTAAGCCTCTGTGCTTAGTGTCTCTAGCTGTTGTAGGCAGGGCTTCCCTCTGGTTGGCCTGACGCCAGCACAGTGAGTTCTGGTTTCCGAGCAGGGGCCGGCAGGCCAGGAGGAAGGCTTGGCAGGCTGTGTGTCACACTGGAGGCCTCGGATCTGAGTAGCCAGCCAGGGGGATGGAGCACCTGAAGTTCCTCAAAGTTCCCAATCTACTGTGCAGAGCATACCTAGACACCCTTGTCCCCCTATCCCTTCTCCCGCGCAGCAAGGTCCATGCAAACCCTGCTCCTTCAGCAGCCTGTTGCTGCTAGTAAACCTCTTAGACTGCCTGTCTTTCCTTTGTCTCAGAGCGGCTGGGTGTGGATCCCCGTCCTCCACAAACAGCCAAAATCTCAGTCTCTCAAGCACTCTTCCTGTCCTAACTCCCCAACCCCACCACCCTCCAGAGCACCACACAATGTAGGTTTGTGTTCCAAAGCAGACCTCCAGGGCTGGGTGTTCAGCAGTTCTAGGCCTCCGCCTCCTCCCTGCTCTGTTTTTCTTCCTTCTTCCAGTGAGCTGGGGTAGGGGAATGGTTTGGGTCTCGCCAGATCAAGGCTTTGGTACGTTACCCTGTTTCATGAGGTGTACTCTGTTCTCCAGGTGTATGCAGTCTGATGCAGCCTTCTTTCCTGTTGCTGTTTTAGGGTTAGTTGTATTAACTATATTTTCGTACTGTATGTGGTTTTGGGATGAGTTCTCTGTCTCACCTCTCACGCCCCTATCTAAAATTGATCTCTCTTCTTTTTTTTAACTGATCTTGCTGGAAGTCAATTTTGTCTTCTCAGAGAGGAGCTTTTTAAATTTTAAAATATCTCTGTTTCATTAACTACCACAGTTTTATATGTGTGTGCATGTGGTGTGCAATTGATTAGTGGATGCCGTGGTACATGTGATAGAAGTTTCAGTGCACAGACAAGAACAGTGTGGACCAGTCTCCCTGTAACCTCTTAATTTCTGTCTCAGCACCATCCTCTTAATCTTTCCAAGGCTTCCACTATTGGCGATTCTTGTCTGCCTCCAGAAGTGTTCTTTCTGTGTATTGAAAGGTGGCATGGCAAACACCACAGTGTCCGGAATTACAGACACCTGACAGTAAGTTGAGATGTGTAGTTCTCCTAGTTTCTTTTCCTTGGGAGAGGGGTCCCGATGCCTTGGTGAGGTGGGGTGTTTGTCTGCGTAGGGTGCTTTCCATTCTCTGGGTGTCATCTGAGAACTGCTTATAAGTGTGTCAGGAACCTGAGTGGGTACCAGCTGCTTCAGCGAGCTGTATTCCTATGCTGATCTCACCTGGACACCTTGTGGGAACCTGAGCCTTGCTCTTCCCCCTGCTTAGTGGAAGGCTGGGAAGCAGCCCCACTCCCCTTACTGACTGCCACATGGCGACAAGGAGCCACTGGGCCTTCACAACACACTTCCTGCTGATCGAGACCACAGATAAGGTTTTTCTTCTTTCTCTGTGGTTACTCTTCTGCCTTCCTGGGTTCTTTCCCATTGGTTTTTATTATTCTGCTGAGGTAGGTCCTGGAACACTCTGATCACTGCTCTAATTTTGAAATATTACTGTATTGGCTCAGTTTTAAGTATTATCCAGTTGTCATTGTTTTCAGCTGTGAATTGTTTAGTCTTAGTAAATACTTAAACATACCTCTCTTGGATTACCCTTAATCATATTGACTTTTAATTTTATGCTGTTATAGTTGGAGACCATTGTCTATATTATGATTCCTTATCAATTAATTATACTACAAGGTGTAAGCTTTTCTTAAACATTTCATGTGTGCTTGGGGATGTTTTCTCAGCGTTTAGAGGACTGTGTTAATTGTTAATTGTGTTCTTAAATCCTTCGGTATTCTTAGCCTATTGATTTCAGAGTAAAATCAGTAAAAATCTCCTGCTGTGCATATATTATCTGTTCTTTTTTTATTATGATGATTTCTAGTTTCGTTTTACATGCCTCATGCTGTGCTCGGTGGATACAGTCTAAATTATTAAATCTTGGTGCATTGCTCCTTTTTATTATTTATTGAAGTATAGTTGAAATACAATATTATATTGGTTTCGGGTGTACAACATAGTGACGTGACGGTCACAGACATGTAGCACTCACTCACCATGGAGTGTAGTTTCTTCTATTTCACTGAAACCATCTTCAGTCGTCCCTTTTTCCTAAAGGGGATTTTGCTTGCTCGCTGTTTGCGTAGCTACGGGAACCCTGCTGCCCTACTTTCGTTCCCTTTTCATATCCTCTTACTGCCAGTCTCTTGGTGTTAGCATGTTTTAGGTGGCCTTGTGCAGTCAGTGTAGAGGAGGATCAATTTGGTCTTGCTTCTTAATGGTGAGTCTACTTCTTAATGGTGAAATCACTCCTTGTCACTGAACTGTGATTGCTTATCTATTTGGGCTTCCTCATTCTACCACATAGGTCTCATGAGTGGAGTATCGCCCTTAGCCCACTCTCCTCGGAGGCCCCTCCAGTCCTCCCCTTCCCCACAGAGCCTGCACTCCGGATGTCTATGGCTACATGGTTATACCACCATGCCTCTATCCTTAGACCCTGTTATCCAGTTTTCCTGGCATTTTGAACTTTATAGACATTGTACAGTATGCGTTACTTTGTGCCTGATTTATTTTAACATTGTTTGAGATTCATAAATGTTGTAATTTCTTCATTTTAATTACCGTATACTATTCACCTTTCTAAATATGCTACATGTTCCTAAATTTTGTTGTTACAAATGTTGCTCTTGGACCACACTTTTGTACATTCTGTTGTATAGACATGTAGGGTAGGAATTGCTGAATGGTAGAGCATTTATGTAATTAACTGATTTCAAGTTAAGATCAACAGCATGTATTTTATTATTTTTTAATTACAAATGTACATCACAGTGGTTCATCAGTCCTCCTCCTCCCCTCCCCTTGGTGACCACTAGTCACTTCTCAGTGTCTATGAGTCTAAAGCAGTTTTGTTCCTTCACAATAGCACATCTTTTTATGAAAACTGTTTTCCAAAACAAAAATAATTTGTGAGTAGAATACATTATTTTGCAAACCTTAACTTTGGATAATAGAACAGCTAGATTCTTATCTGCTTCTGTCTTCAATCTGTTGTGATAGGTTGTTCTGACTGAAGTATATGAAGAATATATTTTATTAGCTTTTTCAGGTAATTGTGGATAGTTTTCTTGGCTATTAACACCAAACCATGACAAGTAACAGTTCTTGATGGTTAGTTGCAGTATAGAACCTGAATTTTTCCTATGCCTTTAACTTAAAATCCATTGCCTCCCTTGTACTCTGAGTGAGTCTGTTACCCATCCATGATTTTCGTTGTTTGTTTGTCAGGTCTTCAGATTTATTTTAACATTATGTTTGAGATTTATTTGTAGCGTCACTGATGGTCACTGCTCAGGTAATGGTTTGCTAAGACAGGCAGATCTTCCTGATACCAAAACCATTCATTATTCCATATAGAAAATTCGCAGTTGTTCCTATCGCCACAGGAGATCTCATCAGTAAAGTCTTAACATGTGGAAACTTTTTCAAGTGGACAGTGATGGGTACAACCTTTCCAAACTTGTAATTTTTTTTGCCCGAAAGCTGATCTTTTATGATAGGCTACAAATAGTGTCAGCTCTTCTCCTTGAAGCAACAGGCTCATTTCCTACTTTTTTGAGAACATGTCTGACAAATATCCAGGTCTGAATAACCATAGTTTGGTCTGTTAGACATTCTTTCTAATAAAACTGACGTTAAGTGGACGAAGTGGCTCATTCAGCTCACTGTTCAAGTGCTTTCCTCAGGACCCTTGTGGAAATGCTTTATGCACACTCCCTTCTTCATCACATACACAATATTCAAAAGTTGTGTGCTTAAAGGCTGAGATTTAATACAGTTAATGATCTCATCGTATCAAGGACAGCAGGTGGAACTGGGCTTGCTCTAGAAGCGAAGTGTGTGGCAGTGAGGAAAGCCGCAGCCGCAGGCCCGCCCTCTGTGCCAGCCTTCGTTCTTGAGAAGGATCTGCACTCCTACCCTGCTGCCTCTGCAACAGCAGCACAGACGTCCCCATTGAAGGAGGCACATAGCATCTTGGTATTAGTGTGAAATGTGAAACTACACTTTATCATGTGTGATGTACAGCAGGAAATAACAGTTCAGTGCCATCTATGGTGTCAGGCGTCTGCTGGGGGTCTTGGATAAGGGGGACTCGCAAGTCATCATGCTGACATGCAGGACTTCCGGAAATAGACTGAACATGAGCCTGTTGTCAGTTTTCTGCATTGCACATACCCCTGCCTCTTCTTGCTTCCCTTTTTAGTGTCTCTTGAACACAAATTTATTTCTAATCTAGTCAAATCTCTCAAATTCTTCCTTAGTAGATTCTGCTCTCCTTAGTTCTGTTTATTAATGATTCTTCCCATCACGAGATCCAAAACATATTTTTCAGTATGTGCTTTCTTCTATCAGCACTGTCCAAAGAAATATGTGAACAAAAAATGCAAGCCACACAGGTGATTTCCAGTTGTTTAGTTGTGACATATGAAAAACCCAAAAGAAACGGGATCATATTTTTTTTACCTCAAAACTATGATTTCAGTGTAAGAAATACTGATGCGTTCTGCTGTTTCATCTTAAATGTCCTGTGTATACTTTACACTTTCAGCCCATATCACTTAGACTACTCACACACCAAGTGCCTAGCAGCCATGTGTGACTAGGGACTCACCATCCTGTACAGCACAGTCCTCTGCCATATCTAGATGTACAACCCTCTTGGAACTGATACTGAATTTTTTTATGCTGTGAGGTAAAGGTCAAGTTTAATTTACTTCCATATGGAAATACAGTTTGCTTACAGTGACTGTTGTCCCCCCACTCCCTTTGTTATAAATCAAGTGTCCACATACGTGCCGTGTATTTTGGGCTCTTTCTTCTACTCCATTGGTTGATTTGTCTGTGCCAACACCATGCTGTCTTAATTACTGTGGTTTTATCATAAACCTCATATTCAGAAAGTCCTCTTACCTTGTACTCTTCAAAACTGTCTTACTAATTCTTAGTTATTGCATGTCTGTATATTGAAAATTGTCTTGTCTATTAAAAAAATCTTATTGAGAATTGACTGGGATTGCAATGACTCTATAATCAGCAGGAGAATTAACTTTTTTCTGATATTGAGTCTTTTAATCCCATAAGTATGGAATTCTTCTCCATTTTATAAGTGTTTCATGTTTTTCTGATACACTTTGCATTTTTTTAAAAGAGTTACCCATAGGTATTTGACTTTTATTTATGCTATTTTAAGTGATATTTTTTACATTTTTCCTTCTCTAACTTTACTGGTATAGATCTAATTGACTTCTCTTTCTAAGCTGTTAATTTGATGTTGCAAGACCCCTATTTGATTATGAGTCAAACAGGTCTTTGACCTTACTTGTGTCAAGTGGATTCCCAAATTTTTTTTCAAGAATTGTAATTTCAAGTTATAGTCTCGGATGTCCTTTGTACAGACATGTCTTGGAGATAGTGTGAGGTTGGTTCCAGACACCATAATAAAATTAATATTGCAATAAAGCGAGTCAAATGGGTGTTTTTTGTTTCCCAGTGCATATCATATAAAAGTTAGGTTTACCTATATTGTAGTCTGTTAAGTGTACAATACCATTATGTCTAAAAGAACAATGTACATACCTTAAGTAAAAAAAATACTTCATTGCTAAAAAAAATGCTAACCATCATCTGAGCTTTCATTGAATTACCATATTTCTGCTGGTGGTGGGTCCTCCCTCAGTGTTGATGGCTGCTGATGATTAAGGTGGTGGTTGCTGAAGTTGGGGTGGCTGTGGCTATTTTCTTAACATAAGACAACTATGAAGTTTGCTGCATCAATTGACTCTTCCTTTTACCATACTTCTTTGTAGGATGTAATGTTGTTCAGTAGCATTTTGCCCACAGTAGAACTTTCAAAATTGAAGTCAGTCCTCTCAAACCCTGCCGCTGAGTTCATTAATACTCTACATCTTTTGTTGTCATTTCAACAGTCTTCACAGCATTTCACCAGGAGTAGATTCCTTCTCAAGAGACCACTTCCTTTGCTCACCCGTAAGAAGCAGCTCCTCAGGTGTTTAGGTTTTACCGTGAGAGGCAGCAGTGCAGTCCCATCTTCAGGCCCCACTTCTAATCCCAGTTCTCTTGCTGTTGCCACCACACCTGCAGTGGCTTCCTCCACTGACGTATTGAACCCCTCAGGGTCACCATGAGGGTTGGAATCAACTTCTTCCAAACTCCTGTTCACGTTGAGATTCTGACCTCTTCCCATGGATCACAAATGTTCTTAACAGCATCTAGAATGGTGAGTCCTTTCCAGAAGGTTTTCAGTTCACTTTCCCCAGATCATCAGAGGAATCACTGTCCAAGGCAGCTGTAGCCTGACGGATACGCATTCCTTAAAATAATAAGACTTGAAAGCTGAAGTGACTCCTTAGCCCACGGGCTGCAGAATGGATTCCGTCAGCAGGCATGGAAACAACCATGTACATCTCCGTCAGAGCTCTTGGGTGACCAGGTGCACTGTTGATGAGCAGTCATAGTTTGAAAGGAATTTTTTCCTGAGCAGTGGGTCTCAACAGTGGGCTTAAAATATTCAGTAAGTCATGCTGTGAACAGACGTGCTGTCCCCCAGTCTTCGTTGTTCTGTTTATAGAGCACAGGCAGAGTAGATTGAGCATGATTCTTAAGGGCCCTAGGATTTTTGGAATGGCTTCAACTTAAAGCCATCAGCTGCATTAGCCCCTAACAAGAGAGTCAGCCTGTCCTTGGGAGCTCTGAAGCCAGGTACTGACTTCCCCTCTCCGGCTCTGAAAGTCCTGGATGGAGTCTTCCTCCAGTTGAAGGCTGTTGGATCCATGTGAACATGTGCTGTTCAGTGTAGCCCCCGCCTTCATTAATGATCTCAGCTGGATTCCTGGATGACCTGCTGCAGCTTCTACACCAGCACTTGCTGCCTCACCTGCACTTTTCTGTCATGGAGACGGTTTTGTTCCTCAGGCCTCATGAGCCAGCCTCTGCCAGCTTCTGGTTTTCTTCTGCGGCTTCCTCACCTCTCTGAGCCTTCACACTGTTGGAGGGAGTTAGGGTCTTGCCCTGGGTGAGGCTTTGGCTTCAGGGAATGTGTGGCCAGCCTGATCTACGCAGACCACTCACACGTCCTCCAGATCAGCGATAAGGCTGCTTTGCTTTCCTATCATTCCTGTGGTCACCGAGGAGCACTTTTAACATCCTTCAAGGACTTTTCCTTTGTATTCACAACCTGGCTAACTGTTTGGTGCAAGAGGCCCAGCATCCAGCCTGTCTTGGCTTCTGAGATGCCTTCCTCCCTAAGCTTGATCATTTCTAGCTTTTGACTTAACGTGAGAGACATATAACTCTCCCTTTCACTTGGACACTTAGAGGCCTCTGCAGGGTTATTAATTGGCCCAGTTTTAGTATTGCTGTGTAGGGAGTAAGGAGGCCTGAGGAGAGGGAGAGAGATGGGAATGGATGGTGGGTGGAGTAGTCAGAACACACGCATTTATCGTAAGTTCTCCATCTTAGGTGCGTGTGTATCTGGTGCCCCAAAGCAATTACAGTAGTGACATCAACGATCGCTGGTCACAGCACCAGAGCAAATGTCATGTGATGCGCAGATGCAGAATGAACACATGCTTTTGGAAAAATGGTGCCGATACGCTTGCTGGATGTGAGGTTGCCACAAACCTTCCCTTTGTGAAAGGCACAGTATCTGCAAATGGAGCGCAGGGAAGGGAAGCTCGGTGAGACAAGGAGTGCGTGTATTGCAAAGTGACAACAGTGTGTCTAGTTACCATCCGTCTCCATACGTAGTTACACAAGAGGTTGTTGTCTTGTATATGGACTTTTGAGATTTACTTTATTTGCAACTTTCACATATGTAATGCAGTATTATTACCTGTGGTCACCATGCTGTATATTACCTACCCATGATTGACTTATTTTATAACTGGGAGTTAGTATCTTTGACTCCCATTTGATTGATTATTAGCTTAATTCTCTTGTAATCAGAGAACATACATTATATGATTTAATTTTTAAAAGTGTGTTGATGTTTGTTTTATGGCCAGTCTTCATTAATATTCCATGTTCATTTGAAAGTATCTGATTCTGCATTGGGAAGAGTTTAGTGTGGCTTCATAGGTCAGATTGGTTGGTTGTGGTGTTCTGTATTCTTTCTGATGTTTTTATCTAGTTTAGTTACAGAGAGGAGTTTTGAAATTTACAAATATAATTGTAGATTTGTCTATGTCTCCTTTTAATTCCTGCTTCATGTATTTTGAGTTCTCTTACTGGAGTGATTACCCATTTTGCATTGTTACTGCCTCTAATTGAATCAGTCCCATATGTCATCGTCCTCATCATCATGTCCTTCATTTGCTGCTGATACTCCTCGTTCTGTAGCCGACTTTTTCTGCTATTAAGAGAGCCTCTCAGCTGTTTCTGGTTAGTGTTTGCATGGAATATGTCTCCCAGCCTTTGTTGTTGTTTTTTTTTCCTACTCTTTCTTCTTTTTATTTTATTTTATTTATTTATTTTATTTTGGTATCATTAATGGACAATTACATGAGCAACATTATGGTTACTAGACTCCCCCTTTGTCGAGTCCCCACCACATACCCCATTACAGTCACTGTCCATCAGCATAGTGAGATGCTATAGAATCACTACTTGTCTTCTCTGTTATACTGCCTTCCCCGTGCCCCCCCCACCCCACCTCCACACCTGCTACATTATGTGTGCTAATTGTAATAGCCCTTTTTCCCCCTTATCCCTCCCTTCCCACCCATCCTCCCCAGTCTCTTTCCCTTTGGTAACTGTTAGTCCATTCTTGGGTTCTCTGAGTCTGCTGCTGTTTTGTTCCTTCAGTTTTTTTCTTGTTCTTATACTCCACATATGAGTGAGATCATTTGGTACTTGTCTTTTTCGGCCTGGCTTATTTCACTGAGCATAATAACCTCCAACTCCATCCATGTTGTTGCAAATGGTAGGATTTGTTTTTTTCTTATTGCTGCGTAATATTCCATTGTGTATATGTACCACATCTTCTTAATCCATTCATCTACTGATGGACACTTAGGTTGCTTCCATTTCTTGGCTATTGTAAATAGTGCTGCAATAAACATAGGGGTGCATCTGTCTTTCTCAAACTGGGCTGCTGCATTCTTGAGGTAAATTCCTAGGAGTGGGATTCCTGGGTCAAATGGTATTTCTATTTTTAGTTTTTTGAGGAACCTCCATATTGCTTTCCACAATGGTTGAACTAGCTTACATTCCCACCAGCAGTGTAGGAGGGTTCCCCTTTCTCCTCATCCTCGCCAAAATTTGTTGTTCTTTGTCTTTTGGATGGCGACCATCCTAACTGGTGTGAGGTGATACCTCATTGTGGTTTTAATTTGCATTTCTCTGATGACTAGTGATGTGGAGCATTTTTTCATGTGCCTGTTGGCCATCTGAATTTCTTATTTGGAGAAGTGTCTGTTCATATCCTCTGCCCATTTTTTAATTGGTTATTTGCTTTTGGGGTGTTGAGGCATGTGGATATTAACCCCTTGTCAGATGTGTTGTTTACAAATATTTTCTCCCATACTGTAGGATGCTTCCAGCCTTTGTTTTTAACATACCTGTCTTTATAGTCTCATGTAGAAACCATGGGGTCTCTTAATTTTTAATCCAGTCTGACCAGTGTCTTCTAATAATTGGTACATTTAACTGTTTCCATTTAATGTAATCTATTGATATGTTTGGGTTTAAATTCCATCTTGCTTTTTTTCTTCCTGTTTTCCCATCTGCTGTCAGGTACTCTTTGCTGCTTCTCCTTCTATTCTTTAGGGCTGAAGGGTGTTTTTAGGATTCTGTTTTACCTCCTCTTCGCTTATTAGCTAGATCACTTTGTTCCATAATTTTTGTGGTCCTAGAGTTTCCAGTATATATCTTCAACTTCTCAGCCTCTGCTTTCAAAGAATGTCATACCCTTAACATGTAGTATAAGAACTTGGCAATTTTACACTCAGCTTCACCATTTTTGTGCTAACGTGGTTACCTGTTTTTCTCACGTATATTATAAACTTTACCATACATTTTTCTTTCTTTTTTTTTTTTTTACAATTTGTATCATTAATCTACAGTTACATGTGCATTATGGTGATTAAACTACTCCCTTCATCAGGTCCCCCCCACCAACTCCATTACAGTCACTGTCCATCAGCGTAGTGAGATGCTAGAGTCACTACTTGTCTTCTCTGAGTTGTACAGCCCTCCCCGTGCCCCCGCTACCTTACTTCTGCTAATTGTAATACCCCTTTTACCCTCTTATCCCTCCTTTCCCACCCATTTTCCCCAGTCCCTTTCCCTTTGGTAACTATTAGTCCGTTCTTGGGTTCTGTGAGTCTGCTGCTGTTTTGTTCCTTCAGTTTTTTTCTTTGTTCTTATACTCCACATATGAGTGAAATCATTTGATACTTGTCTTTTTCGGCTTGGCTTATTTCACTGAGCATAATACCCTCGAACTCCATCCATGTTGTTGCAAATGGTAGGATTTGTTTTCTTCTTATGGCTGAATAATATTCCATTGTGTATATGTACCACATCTTCTTTATCCATTCATCTTCTGATGGACACTTAGGCTGCTTCCATTTCTTGGCTATTGTAAATAGTGCTGCAATAAACATAGGGGTGCATCTGTCTTTTTGACACTGGGCTGCTGCATTCTTAGGGTAAATTCCTAGGAGTGGGATTCCTGGGTTGAATGGTAGTTCTATTTTGAGTTTTTTGAGGAACCTCCATACTGCTTTCCACAATGGTTGAACTAATTTGCATTCCCACCAGCAGTGTAGGAGGGTTCCGTTTTCTCCACATCCTCGCCAACATTTGTTGTTGTTTGTGTTTTGGATGTTGGCCATCCTCACTGGTGTGAGGTGATATCTCATTGTGGTTTTAATCTGCATTTCTTTGATGACCAGCGATGTGGAGCATCTTTTCATGTGCCTGTTGGCCATCTGAACTTCTTTGGAGAAGTGTCTATTCATGTCCTCTGCCCATTTCTTAATTGCATTATTTGCTTTTTCTTAGTTGAGGTGCATGAGTTCTTTATATATTTTGGATGTCAACCCCTTATCAGATACGTCATTTATGAATATATTCTCCCAAAACTGTAGGATGTCTTTTTGTTCTACTGATGGTGTCCTTTGCTGTACAGAAGCTTTTCAGCTTGATATAGTCCCACCTGTTCATTTTTGCTTTTGTTGCCCTTGCCCGGGGAGATATGTTCATGAAGAAGTCACTCATGTTTATGTCCAAGAGACGTTTGCCTATGTTTGTTTCTAAGAGTTTTATGGTTTCATGACTTACATTCAGGTCTTTGATCCACCTTGAGTTTACCTTTGTGTATGGGACTAGACAGTAGTCCAGTTTCATTCTCTTACATGTAGCTGTCCAGTTTTTCCAACACCAGCTGCTGAAGAGGCTGTCATCTCCCCATTGTATGTCCAGGGCTCCTTTATCAAATATTAATTGACTGTAGGTGTTTGGGTTAATGTTTGGATTTTCTATTGTGTTCCACTGGTCTGTGGGTCTGTTTTTGTGCCAGTACCAAATTGTCTTGATTACTGTGGCTTTGTAGTAGAGTTTGAAGTCAGGGAGCGTAATTCCCCCTGTTTGATTCCTCCTTCTCAGAACTGCTTTGGCTATTCGGGGTCTTTTGTGGTTCCATATGAATTTTTGAGTTATTTGTTCCAGTTCACTGAAGAAAGCTGTTGGTAGTTTGATAGGGATTGCATTGAATCTGTAGATTGCTTTAGGTAGTATAGCCATTTTGACAATATTTATTCTTCCTAGCCAAGAGCATGGGATGCATTTCCATTTGTTAGTGTCCTCTTTAATTTCTCTTAGGAGTGTGTTGTACTTTTCAGAGTACAGGTCTTTCACTTCCATCGTTAGGTTTATTCCTAGGTATTTTATTCTTTTTGATGCAATTGTGAATGGAATTGTTTTTCTTATTTCTCTTTCTGTTAGTTCATCATTAGTGTATAGGAAAGCAACAGATTTCTGTGTGTTAATATTGTATCCTGCAGCTTTGCTGAATTCAGATATTAGTTCTAGTAGTTTTGGAGTGGAGTCTTTAGGGTTTTTTATGTACAGTATCATGTCATCTGCAAATAGTGACAATTTGACTTCTTCTTTACCAATCTGGATGCCTTGTATGTCTTTGTTTTGTCTGATTGCTGTGGCTAGGACCTCCAGTACTATGTTGAATAACAGTGGAGAGAATGGGCATCCCTGTCTTGTTCCCGATCTTAGATGAAAAGCTTTCAGCTTCTCGCTATTAAGTATGATGTCAGCTGTGGGTTTGTCATATATAGCCTTTATGATGTTGAGGTACTTGCCATCTATACCCATTCTGTTGAGAGTTTTAATAAAAAATGGATGCTGAATTTTGTCAAATGCTTTTTCAGCATCTATGGAGATGATCATGTGGTTTTTGTTCTTCTTTTTATTGATGTGATGGATGATGTTGATGGATTTTCGAATGTTGTACCATCCTTGCATCCCTGGGATGAATCCCACTTGATCATGGTGTATGATCCTCTTGATGTATTTTTGAATTCGGTTTCCTAATATTTTGTTGAGTATTTTTGCATCTACATTCATCAGGGATATTGGTCTGTAATTTTCTTTTTTAGTGAGGTCTTTGCCCGGTTTTGGTATTAGCGTGATGCTGGCTTCATAGAAAGGGTTTGGAAGTATTCCCTCCTCTTCTGTTTTTTGAAAACTTTAAGGAGAATGGGTGTTATTTCTTCTCTATATGTCTGGTAGAATTCAGAGGTGAATCCGTCAGGTCCGGGGGTTTTGTTCTTGGGTAGTTTTTTGATTACCGATTCAATTTCGTTGCTGGTGATTGGTCTGTTTAGTTTTTCTGTTTCCTGCTTGGTGAGTCTTGGAAGGCCGTATTTTTCTAAGAAGTTGTCCATTTCTTCTAGGTTTTG
>JAQQAC010002594.1:90933930-91001637 GCA_029783875.1 Phataginus tricuspis | reverse complement strand
TCCTCCCTGCCAGGAAGTCTCTCAGACTGCCTGCCCCTCCCCTGTCCTGGAGAAGCTGGGTATGGATCCCTGATCTCACAGGCAGCTGGTATCTTAGTCTCTCCAGGAACTCCGCCTGTCTTAGCTTTCCAAGCTCCTAATTACAAGAGCATCATGCAAGCACCATGAAATGTAGGTTTGTGCTCCCAGAGCAGATCTCCAGAGTTAGGTATTCAGCAGTCCCAGTTCTCCACTCCCTCTCTGCTCTGTTCCTGTTCCTCCTGCGGGTGAGCTGGGGTGGGGGAAGGGCTTGGATCCCGCAGGACCACAGCTTTAGTACGTTACCGTTTTCTGTGAGGGCTGCTCTTGTCTCCAGGTGTATGCAGTTTATTGTAGTTCTCTTTCCCGTTGCTCTTTCAAGAGTAGTTGTAGTAGCTTTATTTTCATATTATATGCGGTTTTAGGAGGAAGCCTCTGTCTCACCTCTCACGCCGCCATCTTTAATCCAATCTCCATTTTTCTTATTTTTGCTTTAAACAGTTCATTATCTTTTTGAAAACCTGAAAAGTGAGAGAAGAGTCTTTTGCAGACATCTCTGTTGCAGATTCACTCTGATGGACCCTGGCATGGATCGCTTATTCTGTGTGTATTTGTGGTTGGGATTAAATGGGCTTTTAAGATATGTCAGTTTACAGTTTCATCAAATTTGGAAGATTTTCAACTATGTCGTCATCTATTCAGTTCCCTGTAAGACGTCTTGGTTTTGTCTCACAAATGCTGCTGCTCGTGCTGCTCATCCTGCTTGCTGTGCAGTGTGTGGGGTGTTATTTTTATTGCTTCAGGTTTATGGATACTGTGCTGTGACTCATGTACTTTTAAGTCTCTCCAGTGTTTTTTCCTTTTAAGATATTTTATTTTTCTTTCCTAGAAGTTCAATTTGCTTATTTTTTACATCTTAAGTCTCTGTCCTCGTGTTTGTTTTCCTATACTTTTTTGAACGTATGGCACTTATTTGTGATTGCCAGTTTCATATTCTTGTCTGTGGGTTGCGTCATTTGCTCCTCGAGTTCTTTTTCTGTTGATGGGTTTAATTTTCGCATCTGGGTTCTGTCTCTGAAACATGGATGTGGGGCATGTTGCATACTTGACCTCGATTTTTTGTTGTATTCTTTAAAACTGTTGCACGTGGATGGAACATAACTGAAGTTGAGTCTGTGTAAAATGAGTACCATAAGGGCACACATTTAAGGGTTTACTACACAGTCAGCATGGACTCTAGTTTAAAAGGCCTTGTTACAGGACCTGTTATCTCCCAGGTTCTTGGCTGTGTCCCGTGTGTCAAGCAACAGCATTGGTGCCAGTGTGAAGCTGTGAGCAGGTTGGAGGGGGTTCTGCTCTTGTGGAACTGACCTTCTATTGATGAAGACAGGCAAAAAAAAAGGAAATTGAGAACACCAGAATTTCAAATAGTGGTTTGTGATGTAAGAGCTTACCTGGGGTAGTGAAGGTCTGGAGATGGGCACCTACAGTGCTTATTTGAATGGGGACAATTTAACACAAAGGATAATTAACTAGTAACTGGAGATCAACTTGCTCAGGTTGGTTAAGGGCACTGAAGAATACAGGCATGTAGGTCCAGGGAGCAGCTTACAGGGAGGACTCCAGGAAGGACACACTTGAGACCCCTCCTTGGAGAGGGTGTGCTTGGGATCCTCTGCGTAGCAGGCTGCTGAGCAGCAGCAGGCTAGGCTGGTGGCTCACTGGATAGAGTGCAGCACTCAGCTCCCACATGCCTGTCTGTCAGTGGACCCAGCGGGAGACCCCTTCTTCTGCAGTGACTCTCTAGTACCCTCTGCTGGCAGGGACAAGCACCCCGCCACTGGCGAAGGGCTGTGTATTGTCAGGGGGCTCCCTCAGCAGAGCAGGGCCAGGAAGGGTGGTTTTGGAGCCACGGGACAAAAAAGTGAAAACTGCTCCCCCGGCCACCGCCACCCTCCACCCCGCACCCTCCCATAGGTGACCCTTTTGCTGAGGTGTGACTGATAGAGGATCCTGTGTCTGTCAGAAGCCTGTAAAGATTGAGTGGGTTAGCACTCCCAGCAAAGAAAACAAGTGCAGTGAAGCGAGAAGTTTGTTCTGGAAACCAGGGAGACTGTAAAGAGATCCAGAGATCGTTCTTCAGTGGTGCAGAATTCTGGCTTTGTGCAGGGACTGGCGTGTCTCACACACTTTAAACACACTCTCTGGCTGCTGCTTGGAGAGCAGTCACGAGTGGGTGAGGTGGAAATAGGGGGACTGGCAGGGGGCCAGCCTGTGGCCCAGGCAAGGGGTCACAGTGGCTTTGACCACATGCATCCAGAATGGGGCCCAGCGGAATGGAGGACGATGGGACGCTCTTCCACAAAGGGTGCTGACCCGCTGTGGCAGGGACCAACCTTGGCTGCCCACTGCCTTCAAACTTGCCTGCCTGACTGCCTTTCTCCACCCATCGCCTTCCTGGGCCCTTTTGGTATTAGTTTTCTTATCTTCAGGTGTTCAAATCCAGTCTACAGAAAAACCCAACTGTGTCATCTCATTCAAGCTTCTTCCCTCAGCTTTAGTGGGTGACCTCAGAAATTGCCAAGGGACTACTGAGGCTCGTGGACATGGTACCTGCCCTGTCTTGTTGTGTCTTCCCAGCTCTTCCTGGGGCACAGGGGGCCCTGGGTAGGAGGACTTGGGAGTCTCCATCCTTTTCCAGACTGTCTGTGGTTCTCTTTGGTGAGAGAACCTAAAAGGTGGCCCACAGGGGTGGTTCTTGCTTATAGGAGGCCCTTCTTTAGGTTTCCCTAGACCTCAGCTGGGACTGTGCACCAGACTGTCTGCAGGAGACTCTCTGTGGTACTCCCAACTCCATTCTGCCTCCTGGTGTAATTCCGGGGTCTGATCACCCCACCGAACCTTTTGGATAGGGTTCCTTCATGACTACGTACGCCTCACCCACAGAGCTTGCTAGGACCTGGACGCCCACATGTGGTGGCCAGCCCATCCTGGATCCATCCACAAAACTAGTCTTCTGCCATCAGACTTTCCAGAGTCAGATGTTGGTGTCCCTGTCTCCAGGCCCCAAGGGGCACATGACAGGCCCTTAGAAGAGTTTTCTCACCCTTTGTCCAAGAGCAAACTGGGTGGTGCTACCAGTGTCTGAACAAACCTGAGCCAATGCCCAGCCAAGGAGTGAGGCCCAGGCCCCACCATGGTGCATGGGATGGCTTCACAGGCTTTCTACTTGACCTAGGTTAACTGGAGAAGGGACCAGGCTGTTCTCTTTCCGCAGTGAATTCCCTCCAAGAGCCTGTCCTGTGACCCTGCCCTTGTCTTCAGGCTACTGGGGGGATCATTGAGGAGCTGGCTGCTCCGTTAGTGAGCCCGGGGTGGGGGTGCC
This sequence comes from Phataginus tricuspis, assembly GCA_029783875.1. Classification (NCBI taxonomy): domain Eukaryota; kingdom Metazoa; phylum Chordata; class Mammalia; order Pholidota; family Manidae; genus Phataginus; species Phataginus tricuspis. The sequence continues at coordinate 90,998,234 of JAQQAC010002594.1, read as the reverse complement.
CAGCCCTTCTTCACCATGTGAGAGCCTGCATCTCTGAGGCTGGAACCCATGTTCCCAAGTGACAGCATCTTTATCAGGTCCTGCCACTGGGCGACAGGGTGCTGGTGTGGGTTAGGGGGATCATGTTCTGAGACAGGAGTACAGAGAGGGGAAAAGGATTTGTGTGGCCAGGCCTGCCGTTGTGTGTACGCTGTCCGTGTGGCTATCAGAGGAATCTCTTAGGTTTGGCAGGTGCTAGATATATGAGGGTCTGAGCCTGCTTTGCCCTGCCAGCTTTGCCCAGAGTGTTCTGTCTCCAGGCTCCTGTTCCCACAGTCAGAGCAGGATGTACAGCTGGTGGGGCTGCACGGGACAGAGGCCTCGGTTCTGGCCTCCGGCTCAGCTCAGAGTGACTACTCGGTCTCCACTGAGGGCCATCTCAGTGACTGTGGGTGTGTCACTTGGAGCTGGTGCCCAGGGTGCTGGGGGTAGAATTGCTCTTTTTTAAAGAATGAAAGAAATTCATTGGCTCTCCTCATACGCTTATGTACATATAACCATCCAAAGGTTCAAAAATAATTAGTTCCTAACAAAATTCTGGGGTGTCAGACTGTTTCCTATGAAATGCTGATTAAGATATTTTCTTATCAATGTCTGCATTTTAAATTGTTTCTAAAAGGCATTTTTCTGAACAGTAACGACAAATTTGTGCCATGCACATTTGAACATAACTAGTCTGTTGTGTTCTCTTTAAAGCAGGGCCAAGACTTTCTTCTTCACTCCTCTCTTGGTGGGTCCCAGCCAGAGGCAGGCAGCAGCGGGAGGCTGGCTCTCGGCGCCCAGGCCCTGGCCCCAGCCGGGCTGGGCGGCGCTGCCCCCTCGGATGCAGCGTGCGCCTGTGAGGCCTGCAGCGAGCGCAGGTATGAGGTCTGGAACTGTGGGGGGAGCGGGTGTTCTCCTAAGCATGAACCCCTCCTGAGAGGAGGACGGGGACCCTGATCTTGTGAGGGGGAGTCAGCCACATGAGGTGCAGCCTTCTCCCCTGCCCAGGGGCACTGATGGGCCACATCTGCTGGGGTGGAAGCCCAAGCAGGGAGAGCTGCCTGCCACACCCAGGCATGGGGGACATTCCTGCCAAGTGAGGAGGGGCTGAGGCTTCTTGGAGACCGTGGTGCAGGAGTTGGGCGCCCAGGCACCCAGGCCATGCTAGCAGCAGTCCTCCCATCCCACAGCAGTAGGTGGGAGCCAGCCTATGGGGGCTGAGCAGGAGGGTGCCAGGGAAGGGGCAAGCTGGTGTCCTGTGTCCCCTCAGGCCACTAGGGGGTGGTGAGGGACAACGCAGGCTGTTGACTAACCCTGACTTCCTTGCTGCCGTGCTGCCCGCCTCATAGAGAGATTTCAGCAGAGCCCGACCGGGAGCCTCAACAGCTGCAGAATTATTGGTCAGAAGTGCGCTACATGGTCCGTTGCATTTACCGCCAGGCAGGGACCCCGCTGGCAGACGACCAGGACCAGAGTCTCGTGCCCGACAAGGAGGGGGTGAAGGAGCTCGTGGATAGGTACATACTCTCCTTGGACCCATGTCCTTCCCTTATCTGCTTCCAGGGTCCTGCAGAGCATGGCTGTGCTTGTCAGCATTGACGTCTTCAGCAGACAGTCTGGCAGTAGCAGGCCCTGGGGGTGGAGTTTCAGGTTCTAATTCTGATAAGATGTATACTTCCTACAAAATAGAAAATGAATCGACATGCTTCTCATTTGCTAGTGTTGAGACTGGCTGTAGCACTGCCTTTTGGAGACTTTGCCAGGGATAGCGCTAAGCACTTCCTGGAGCACCTGTGCATCTCGCAGCCCACGGGAAAGATGGGGATTCCGTTATGAAGGGAGGACACAGGGCAGGCGGCAAGAGAACAGCATGTAGCCAGGCCGGTCTGTGCGGGTGTTTCTCACATAGCAGTTGCTGATACAACAGACAGCTGTGCCCGGTGACGGCACGGGAGGTGGGCATATTTTACTCTTACAGTTTGTAGCATCTTTTTTCTCTTTTTTGAAATGCCCCAAAAAAAAGCATCAGTAAATTTGAGCTAGATGTTTCATGGATCTGTTCTCATTTTGGTTTCCTTTTCTCACTTTTCGAATGCAGCAACTTTGGGGGTTTATAAACTCTTGTTTGCTATCCAGTAGAATTTATCCTGGAGACAGGAGTGGCGATCGGCCATGAGTTGTGTTAAGTAGCTGATGAATCCAGCTGGTCTGTTCAGAGTTTGACCTGGGAACTCTGTTGTTACAGGAGATGGTTGAGGTTATGTTTCCTAGCGAGCATTAGGAAAAACTATCAAACCCATGGCTTCACAGCTTAGGAATGTTGAGGAAGAGGCTCAAGTAAAATAAAAGACAACTGAAAGAAAAATTCAGCAAGTCATGGTACAGATGACATGTTATGGCAGGAGGTGAGGACCGTGGTGATAGGGCGGCCTGATGAGGTCTGGGGAGCAGCACTACCTAATAGTTGGGGGGACCCCACGTCCCCATCTGAGCTGTGTGTGTGCTGTGACGCTGTGTTTTTCTAGTCTAATCAAGTGCTGAACTCAAAGGGGTTCTTTCTTCCTGGTGATGGGCTGTGGATGGATGTGGTAGCTGTTTCAGTGGCCCTAGGCTTCCATCTGGAGGCTCCCTGGAAGTGCACAGTGGAAAGAGGTGGCCACTTTAACCATAGCAATGCCAAACACTGTACAATAGGTTTGTAAAAGTAGGTTACCCCCAGGTTGGGAAAGAAATCCATGAAAATGTTGATTGCTGCTGTGGCCTGGTGGGGTGGCATGAAGTATTTTTCCCAACTCTTCAGCATACAAATTCTATACAGTTTTATTAGGGGTTTTTGTTTTGTTTTGTTTTGTTTTTGGTGGGATAATTTTAAATGAGGTGTATACTGGTTTAGTGTTTCCTCTGATGATAAGAATAACACAGACGCATTTGGATTGTGCACTGAGTTCCTAGAAAGATCTAGAAAAGAGCAGTCTCCTAACTTTTTAATAGTCTGGCACTTGAGAACATGTCTCTCAAGCCAACTGCTGAGAAGTGGGCATGTCCGCTCTGCCGCCTGCTGGCTGTGCAGGTCCCAGCCGCCTAGCCTGCCTGGGCGCGGCAACATTTGCTCATGGAATTAGCTCAGGATTGCCCATGTCGGGGCATGAGGAGCAGCCTGTGCAGAATGACTGGGCTGATAGTGCGTGTAGACAGTGGGACTGGTGCAGTGTGAGATCCCAGTAAACATCAGCTTTTCTGCCAGTTCACTGCTGACTTTGGAGAAGTTCTGGACAAGTTCAGACACACTGCGCCTGGGTGCCCCTTGTCGAGTGGGGGATGGTCCCTCCCCTGGGTTGTTGGGAGATGTGGTGGTGGTTTCTGCTAGTTGGTGCATCTGGGAGGACACTTACCATATAAAAGGGCCCCGCGAGGGCACTCAGGCAGGCAGGGCCTGGGCGAGCTGTGATGCTCTCTTTCCTGTACAGGCTGTGCGAGCGGGACCCCTACCAGCTGTACCAGCGGTTGGAGCAACAAGCCAGAGAGTATGTGCTGGAGATGAAGGTCCGCCTTCTGCGGCAGTTGTCGGCCGCGTCCAAAGTGCGAGCGCCAGCCGCTCTGCAGGGCCCTCCGCAGGCACACCAGTTCATCTCGCTCCTCCTCGAGGAGTACGGCGCCCTGTGCCAGGCAGCCCGCACCATCAGCACTTTCCTGGGCACTCTGGTGAGACAGTGGGCAGTCTTTCTTGGGCTTTGTGGAGCCCTGCATGGTGGGTGCAGGTGGGACCCAGCACAGGCCCGCCTGTCCTCTGGGGTATTGGGGCAGTGGAGGGACCCAGTTCCTCCTCGTCTTTCCTCCAGACTTGGCTGGTGGGGAAAGGCATCGGGTGGGTTGGTGCCTGGGTGGCATCATGGAAATGCTGTCTGGGAGCCATGTGAAGGGGGTGACCAGGGCATGTCAGTGGGAGAGCCGGGGAGGGTTGTGTGTCGAGCTGCTAGCTGTGTGGCTGAGTAGGCAGAGCCTTGTATTTGATGGACTCTATCTTAATGAAGGAGACAAGACAGCATGTTCTCACTGGGTCTCTGACCATCTCAAAAAGTAAAGTGCTACAAATGTGGAGGGAGACATGTAGTGGAAAAGCAGTCACAAGGAAACAGGTAAGCTGTGGGCAATCCCTGCAGCCTCAGTGTGCCTGCTGGCAGAGGGGGCCTCACTCCCCTGCCACACCGCCAACATGTGCTCTCCCAGCTGCCATGGAAGCACCTGTTACTAAGAGTCTGGAGTTTTCAGCATCACTGACACTTTATTATTAAGTGGTACTTCATTGGCTAATTTGGGGTGCTTTCTTACTGGTAAGACTGCATTTGAAACAAATACAGTACCCAGCCAGGGGTTCTTAGGGTTCAAAGTGTAATGGTCTATATGTGACTCTAAAGCTGGTAGATCTTCTCGCTAGGAAATTGATGTATACACAATTTGCAAGTAATTTTAGGAGCTTCACGGACTTCTTGAGCATCCCTGCAATAGATGTTGCTATTCCTGCATACAGCTCCACACAACACGAGGAGAGCGGGCACCGGGAGCAAAGAGCTGGTGAGCAGGAGGGGGCAGCCACCCCTGCTTCATGACCTGCGTCTAAGGAATCCACCACCTAGCAGGGCCAGGCCTGCCGTTGCTCCCACCCCTCATCCTGCATCTAGGGCAGCCCTCCCCATAGCCTCTGCTTACTGGGAGTCTACTGCTCTTCAGAAGTCCAAAACAAAGGCCCCTCCTCTGTGATGGTACTTGGAGAGGGGAGGTGACCAACGTCTGGATTGTGTGTCCCCCAGTACCCTGCACCTGTGCACAGCTGGAGAGAGCAGTGCTGAGCCCAGAAGGTACTGGCCACGCCCAGGCCCTCAGCAGGGAGGTAGAATAGGACACTGGGTTTTAACAGTAACAAAAATTAATTTGAACCACATTTATTGGAGTAAAATTCCTAGCAATTCACATAGAAATATTTTCTTGTGGTTTGAAAAAAACTCAAACTCTAAGCACAGACTATAGCTGTGTGGTCAGTGTTTACTTCTCGTGCACATAGCAGTCTGCACTTTGGCTTGTATAGCAGACTGGCACGCAGAGGTCGCCCTTCCTCAGAGGGAGCAACTGAATTTCTACGTAACACGAATTACAAAAAGATAACATCTTTCAAGATATATTGCTGAGATGACATGAAAGACAAGAAGTCTTAGGTATGAAAAGCAAATTGAAAGCTGAAATCCTGAGAAATTCGTGTGCTCAAGAACCAACATTCACTCCAAGGATTTCTTCTAATCCTGGGAGGTAGGAGGCACAGCCTACGTCAAGCCCAGGGCTGGGACCACAGGTGGTCACCACCGTAGTGGACAGGTGCAGGAGGGAGCCCCGTGCTGGAGGGACAGCAAGGACACATGCCCTGGGACCCGGGTCAGCTGGGGCAGGAAGTACGGCCCTCAGAGGCTGTGTGGCTGAGTGGCCGGGTAGGTCTGCGGCCCAGACAGATGCTGCTGCGGCGGTGTGATGGGCTCAGGCCTGGGAGATGCTTTTCAGGAACCCCAGTGCCAGTGAAGTGAGGCAACACTCAGACCGCCTCTGCAGAGCTTGATATCCTCTCACGCAACCACAGTATCATCACACCCAAAGAAAGTAATGGTGATGTCTTACCATCCACTAACACCCAGTCCGTATAAAAATGTCCCAGTTATCTAAAAAATCTTATGGTTGGAGTCTCAGATTTATACTAACATCCTTTTCAGCCTACCCGGTGATCTATGCAGTGGCAAAATTTGACCAAGCCAGGTGCAGGTAAACTGGAAGTCAGTGTCTCAGGGCAGAAGTTAGTGGTTAGCAACAAGTGTGGACTTGGGGCCCTTTGAATTAAAAAACTGAAGACCTGAAAATTTTGGGAAGATGGTGGCATGAGCAGGGTGGCGGAAATCTCCTCCCGAACCATATATATTTGTGAAAATACAACAAATACTATTCCTAAAAAAGAGACCAGAAGATACAGTACAACAGCCAGGCTACAGCTACACCTGCGAGAAATCAGTGCCTCACAGAGCGGGAAAATACAAAGCCGTGACCCGGCGGGACCCGAGCACTCCCCCACCCCAGCGCACCGGCAGGAGGAAAAGATTCAGAGTAGGGAGGGAGTGGAAGCACAGGCCCGCCAAATAACCAGCCCTGGTGATTGCTGCTGGGAGCACTGACACATATCGCATGGTGTATCAGAGATTAGAGAAACCAAAGGGCAGGATCCGAGATGGAAACTGCAAGTGAGTCCCCTCAGCTGGCTCCCTGGGACAAAAGAAAAGCAGGTGTTTTTTATTTTTATTTTTTTGTATTTTTGTTTTTCTCAAGTCTTAGACAAGGGCCCAACAGCAGAACAAAATCATCCCAGCGCACTCAGCCCAGCAGGCTGAGAGCCTTGGGGAATTTCGGACCCCTAGCCAGCGGCCAGGCAAAGCAGCTGCGCCAAGGCTTGAAAGCACCAAGGGGACCAGAAGGCACCCAGCGAGACTTCAAACCCCCACAGTGCTATAGGCTAGGCTGAGGGCAACCATGCACACAGGCAGCTCCGGGGATTATCCCAGAGACTGCTTCCCGGTGGGCAAGAAACCAGTTCAGGCCCCAGAGAAGGGCAAGGAAAACAACAAGAAGGAAGGGACTTTGTTCTCCCAGCTGACACACGTTGCATCTACCAATGACCACTTCTTTCACCATGAAAAGACAGAGGAATATGGTACAGACAAAGATTACCCAAACAACCCCAGAGAGAGGGCCTGATGGGATAGATTTATACAATCTTCCTGAAAAAGAATTCAGAATAAAAGTCATAAAAATGCTGATGGATCTACAGAGAAATATGCAAGAGCTAAGGGAGGAAGTGAGGAAAGACAATGCAGAAATCAGATAAGAGATCCACAGGCTTAAGAGCAGAAAGGACAAGGTGCAAGAGACTGTTACTGGAATAGAAATCAGAGAACTGGAACACAGAGAAGCTGAGGCAGAGAGAGATAAAAGGATATCTAAGAATGAAAGAATATTAAGAGAACTGTGTGACCAATTCAAACGGAACAATATTCGCATTATAGGAGTACTAGAGGAAGAAGAGAGAGAAAAAGGGATAGAAAGTGTCTTTGAAGAAATAATTGCTGAAAACTTCCCCAAGAATAGTTTCTCAGTCCATGGAAGCCCACAGATCTCCCAACACAAGGGACCCAAGGAAGACAACACCAAGACACATAATAATTAAAATGGCAAATATCAGAAATCAGGACAGAGTATTAAAGGCTGCTATAGAGAGACAAAAGATCACCTACAAAGGAAAAGCCATCAGACTACGATCAGACTTCTCAACAGAAACCTTACAGGCCAGACGAGAATGGCATGATATATTTAACGTAATGAAACAGAGGGGCTTGAACCAAGAATACTGTATCCAGCACGATTATCATTTAAATTTGAGGGAGGGTTTAAACAATTCCCAGACAAGCGAAAGCTGAGGGAATTTGCCTCCCACAAACCACCTCTACAGGATATCTTAAAGGGACTGCTCTAGATGGAAGCATGCCTAAGGCTAAAAAGATGTCCCAGAGAAAATAAAATCATAGCAAAGAAAGCAGACCATACAAATACTAACTAAAGGCAAAAAGTTAGATCAGCTATCCACAAAAACAGTCAAAGGATGTAAAAGAGTACAGAATAAAACACCTAGTATATAAAGAATGGAGGAGGAAGAAGAAGAAGAGAGAGAAATAAAGAATCATCAGACTGTGTTTATAATAGCTTAACAAGAGAGTTAAGTTAGACTGTTAGATAGTAAAGCAGCAACCCTTGAACCTTTGGTAACCACGAATCTAAAACCAGCAATGGCAATAAGTACAGATCGGTCAATAATCACCCTAAATGTAAATGGACTGAATGCACCAATCAAAAGACACAGAGTAATAGAATGGATAAATAAGCAAGACCCATCTATATGCTCTTTACAGGAGACTCACCTCAAACCCAAAGATATACACACACTAAAGGTGAAGGGATGGAAAAAGATATTTCATGCAAACAACAAGGAGAAAAAGTCAGGTGTTGCAGTTCTTGGATCAGACAAAATAGACTTAAAAACAAAGAAAGTAGCAAGAGTAAAGAAGGACATTACATAATGTTAAACGGGTCAGTCCAACAAGAGGATATAACCATTTTAAATATATATGCACTCAACACAGGAGCACTGAAATGTGAAACAAATACTAACAGAATTAAAGGAGGAAACAGAAAGCAATGCATTCATTTTAGGAGACTTCAACACACCACTCACTCCATAGGACAGATCAACAAGACAGAAAATAAGTAAAGACACAGAGGCACTGAACAACGCACTAGAACAGATGGACCTAACAGACATCTCCAGAACTCTACACCCAAAAGCAGCAGGATACACATTCTTCTCAAGTGCACATGGAACATTTTCCAGAATAGACCACATACTAGGCTACAAAAAGAACCTCAGTAAATTCAAATATATTGAAATTCTACCAACACATCTCAGATCACAAAGGTATAAAACTAGAAATGAATTGGGAAAAGGAAACAGAAAGGCTCACAAATACATGGAGGCTTAATAACATGCTCCTAAATAATCAATGGGTCAACGACTAACTTAAAACAGAGATCAAACAATATATGGAGACACATGACAACAAAACCACAAAGCCGCAAGTTCTGTGGGATGCAACAAAGGCAGTTTTAAGAGGAAAGTATATTGTAATCCAGGCCTATTTAAAGAAGGAAGAACGATTCCAAATGAATAGTCTAAAGACATGATTATTGAAATTGGAAAAAGAAGAACAAATGAGGCCCAAAGTCACCAGAAGGAGAGACATAATAAAGATCAGAGGAGAAATAAATAAAATTGAGAAGAATAAAACAATAGAAAAAAATCAATGAAACCAAGAGCTGGTTTGTTGAAAAAATAAACAAAATAGACAAACCCCTAGTCAGACTCATTAAGAGAAAAAGAGAATCTACACACATAAACAGAATCAGAAATGAGAAAGGAAAAATCACGATGGACCCCACAGAAATACAAACAATTATAAGAGAATACTATGAAAATCTATATGCTAACAAGCTGGAAAACGTAGACGAAATGGACAACTTCTTAGAAAAATACAACCTTCCAAGACTGACCAAGCAAGAAACAGAAAACCTAAACAGACCTATTACCAGCAACGAAATTGAATCTGTAATAAAAAACCTACCTAAGAACAAAACACCCAGGCCAGATGGATTCACGTCTGAATTTTACCAGACATAAAGAGAAGAAATAACACCCATTCTCCTTAAAGTTTTCCAAAAAATAGAAGAGGAGGGAATACTTCCAAACTCTTTCTATGAAGCCAGCATCACTCTAATACCAAAACCGGGCAAAGACCTCACTAAAAAAGAAAATTACAGACCAATATCCCTGATGAACATAGATGCAAAAATACTCAACAATATATTAGCAAACCGAATTGAAAAATACATCAAGAGGATCATACACCATGATCAAGTGGGATTCATCCCAGGGATGCAAGGATGGTACAATATTCGAAAATTCATCAACATTATCCAACACATGAACAAAAAGAAGAACAAAACCACATGATCATCTCCATAGATGCTGAAAAAGCATTTGACAAAATTCAGCATCCATTCATGATAAAAACTCTCAACAAAATGGGTAGAGAGGGCAAGAACCTCAACATAATAAAGGCTATACATGACAAACCCACAGCCAACATCATACTTAACAACGAGTTGCTGAAAGCTTTTCATCTAAGATCAGGAAGAAGACAGGGATGCCCACTCTCTCCACTGTTATTCAACATAGAGCTGGAGGTCCTAGCCACAGCAATCAGACAAAACAAAGACATACAAGGCAACCAGATTGGTAAAGAAGAAGTCAAATTGTCACTATTTGCAGATGACATGATATTGTACATAAAAACCCTAAAGACTCCACTCCAAAACTACTAGAACTAATATTGGAATTCAGCAAAGTTGCAGGATACAAAATTAACACACAGAAATCTGTTGCTTTCCTATACACTAACAATGTACTAACAGAAAGAGAAATCAGGAAAACAATTGCATTCACAATTGCATCAAAAAGAATAAAATACCGATCATTCTAATGTAGTGTTCGAAGAGGGGGTTCCTGTGAAAGGAGCTGCCGAGAGTTCCGGGAAGATGGCGGCGTGAACGGAGCGGCAGAATTTTCCTCCCAACATTATATTTATCCACGAAAACACAGCAAATGCAACTGTTCCTAAAAGAGAGACCAGAACACACAGGAAAGGACACACCGTGCAGACACACCTGAGAGGACTCGGCAGCTGGTGAGGCGGTCATAAAGAGCCCAGCTGACATATGTGACAACTACCAACAACCAATTCTATAGTCATGAGAAGACAGAAGAATATGATACAGACAAAGCTTCAAACAAACACCAGCCTGAGAGAGAATCTGAAGGAATGGACATGCACAGTCTTCCTGAAAAAGAATTCAGAATAAAAGTCATAGCCATGCTGACGGATCTACAGAAAAATGTGCAAGAGCTGAGGGAGGAAATGAGGAAAGACAAAGCAGAAATGAGACAAGCCATAGACGGGCTTAACAGCGGACTGGATGAGGTTCAAGACACTATCAATGAAATACAAAACAGGGAGCAGGAATACAAAGAAGCTGAGGCAGAGAGAGATAAAAGGATCTCTAAGAATGAAAGAATATTAAGAGAACTCTGTGACCAATCGAAACGGAGCAATATTCGCATTATAGGAGTGCCAGAGGAAGAAGAGAGAGAAAAAGGGATAGAAAGTGTCTTTGAAGAAATAATTGCTGAAAACTTTCCCACGCTGGGGAAGGAAATAGTCTCGCAGTCCACGGAAGCCCACAGATCACCCAACACAAGGGACCCAAGGAAGACAACACCAAGACACATAATAATTCAGATGGCAAAGATCAAAGATAAAGACAGAGTATCAAAAGCAGCTAGAGAGAGAAAAAACATCACCTACAAAGGAAAACCCATCAGACTGTGACCAGACTTCTCAACAGAAACCTTACAGGCCAGAAGAGAATGGCATGATATATTTAACGTAATGAACCAGAAGGGCCTTGAACCAAGAGTACTGTATCCAGCACGATTATCATTTAAATATGACGGAGGGATTAAACAATTTCAAAACAAAGGAAAGTTGAGAGAGTTTGCCTCTCATAAACCACCACTACAGGATATCTTAAACGGACTGCTCTAGAGGGAAACACCCCTAAGGCTAAAAAGATGTCACCAGAGAAAATAAAATTATAGCAAAGAGAGCAGACCATCCAAATACTAACTAAAGGCAAAGAATAAAACACCTAATATATAAAGAAAGGAGGAGGAAGAATAGGAAGGGAGAGATAAAGAAACATCAGACGGCGTTCACAGTAACTTAACAAGAAAAAAGTTAAGTTAGATTCTTAGATAGTAAAGAAGCAACCCTTGAACCTTTGGTAACCACGAATCTAAAGCCAGCAATGGCAATAAGTACATATCTATCAATAATCACCCTAAATGTAAACGGACTGAATGCACCAATCAAAAGACACAGAGTAACAGAATGGCTAAAAAAGCAAGACCCATCTATATGCTGCTTACAAGAGACTCACCTCAAACACAAAGGTATACACAGACTAAAAGTGAAGGGATGGAAAAAGATATTTCATGCAAACAACAAAGAGAAAAAAGCAGGTGTTGCAGTACTTGTATCAGATAAATTGACTTCAAAACGAAGAAAGTAGCAAGAGATAAAGACGGACATTACATAATGATAAAGGGGTCAGTCCAACAAGAAGATATAGCCATTATAAATATATATGCACCCAACACAGAAGCGTCAACATATGTAAAACAAATACTAACAGAATTGAGGGAGGAAATGGACAGCAATGCAATTATTTTGGGAGACTTTAACACACCACTCACTCCAAAGGACAGATCAACCAGGCAGAGGTGTAAAGACACAGAGGCACTGAACAACACACTAGAACAGATGGACCTAACAGATATCTACAGAACTCTGCACCCAAAAGCAGCAGGATACACATTCTTCTCAAGCACACATGGAACATTTTCCAGAATAGACCACATTCTATGCCACAAAAAGAACCTCAGTAAATTCAAAAATACTGAAATCCTACCAACCAACTTCTCAGATCACAAAGGTATAAAAATAGAAATAAATTTTAGAAAGAACTCAAAAAGGCTCACAAATACATGGAGACTTAACAACATTCTCCTAATGAATCAATAGGTTAACAACCAAATCAAAACAGAAATCAAAGAACATATGGAGACTAATGACAACAACAACACAAAGCCACAACTTCTGTGGGACGCAGCGAAGGCAGTCTTAAGAGGAAAGTACATTGCAATCCAGGCCTGTTTAAAGAAGGAAAAACATTCCCAAATGAACAGTCTAAAGACACAATTATTGAAATTGGAAAAAGAAGAACAAATGAGGCCCAAAGTCACCAGAAGGAGAGACATAATAAAGATCAGAGAAGAAATAAATAAAATTGAGAAGAATAAAACAATAGAAAAAAATCAATGAAACCAAGAGCTGGTTCTTTGAAAAAATAAACAAAATAGATAAACCTCTAGCCAGACTCATTAAGAGAAAAAGAGAATCTACACACATAAACAGAATCAGAAATGAGAAAGGAAAAATAACGACAGACCCCACAGAAATACAAAGAATTATAAGAGAATATTACGAGCATCTATATGCTAACAAGCTGCAAAACCTAGAAGAAATGGACAACTTCTTAGAAAAATACGGCCTTCCAAGACTCACCAAGCAGGAAACAGTAAAACTAAACAGACCAATCACCAGCAACGAAATTGAATCGGTAATCAAAAAACTACCCAAGAACAAAACCCCCGGACCTGACGGATTCACCTCTGAATTCTACCAGACATATAGAGAAGAAATAACACCCATTCTCCTTAAAGTTTTCAAAAAACAGAAGAGGAGGGAGTACTTCCAAACTCTTTCTATGAAGCCAGCATCACTCTAATACCAAAACCGGGCAAAGACTCACTAAAAAAGAAAATTACAGACCAATATCCCTGATGAACGTAGATGCAAAAATACTCAACAAAATATTAGCAAACCGAATTCAAAAATACATCAAGAGGATCATACACCATGATCAAGTGAGATTCATCCCAGGGATGCAAGGACAGTACAACACTCGGAAATCCATCAACATCATCCATCACATCTATAAAAAGAAGAACAAAAACCACATGATCATCTCCATAGATGCTGAAAAAGCATTTGACAAACTTCAGCATCCATTCATGATTAAAACTCTCAACAGAATGGGTATAGATGGCAAGTACCTCAACATTATAAAGGCTATATATGACAAACCCACAGCTGACATCATACTAAATAGTGAGAAGCTGAAAGCATTTCATCTAAGATCGGGAACAAGACAGGGGTGCCCACTCTCCACTGTTATTCAACATAGTACTGGAGGTCCTAGCCACGGCAATCAGACAAAACAAAGACATACAAGGCATCCAGATTGGTAAAGAAGAAGTCAAATTGTCACTATTTGCAGATGACATGATACTGTACATAAAAAACCCTAAAGACTGCACTCCAAAACTACTAGAACTAATATCTGAATTCAGCAAAGTTGCAGGATATAAAATTAACACACAGAAATCTGTTGCTTTCCTATACACTAATGATGAGCTAACAGAAGGAGAAATCAGAAAAACCATTCCATTCACAATTGCACCTAAAAGAATAAAATACCTAGGAATAAACCTAACGAAGGAAGTGAAAGACCTGTACTCTGAAAACTACAAGACACTCCTAGGAGAAATTAAGGAAGACACTAACAAATGGAAATGCATCCCTTGCTCTTGGCTAGGAAGAATAAATATTGTCAAAATGGCTATACTACCTAAAGCAATCTACAGATTCATACAGTCCCTATTAAACTACCAAAAGCTTTCTTCAATGAACTGGAACAAATAATTCTAAAATTCATATGGAACCAGAAAAGACCCGAAATAGCCAAAGCACTCCTGAGAAGGAGGAATGAAACGGGGAATTACGCTCCCTGACTTCAAGCTCTACTACAAAGCCACAGTAATCAAGGCAATTTGGTATTGGCACAAAAACAGACCCACAGACCAGTGGAACAGAATAGAAAATCTAAACATTAACCCAAACACCTACAGTCAATTAATATTTGATAAAGGAGCCTTGGATATACAATGGGGAGATGACAACCTCTTCAGCAGCTGGTGTTGGAAAAACTGGACAGCTACATGTAAGAGAATGAAACTGGACTACTGTCTAACCCCATACACAAAGGTAAACTCAAGGTGGATCAAAGACCTGAATGTAAATCATGAAACCATAAAACTCTTAGAAAAAAACATAGGCAAAAATCTCTTGGACATAAACATGAGCGACTTCTTCATGAACATATCCCCCCGGGCGAGGGAAACAAGAGCAAAAATGAACAAATGGGACTATATCAAGTTGAAAAGCTTCTGTACAGCAAAGGACACCATCAGTAGAACAAAAAGACATCCTACAATATGGGAAAATATATTCATAAATGATGTATCTGATAAGGGGTTGACATCCAAAATATACAAAGAACTCACACACCTTAAGAAACAAAAAGCAAATAATCCAATTGAGAAATGGGCAGAGGACATGAATAGACACTTCTCTAAAGAAGAAATTCAGATGGCCAACAGGCACATGAAAAGATGCTCCACATTGCTAATCATCAGAGAAATGCAGATTAAAACCACAGTGAGATATCACCTCACACCAGTGAGGATGGCCAACATCGAAAACACAAACAACAACAAATGTTGGCGAGGATGTGGAAAAAAGGGAACCCTCCTACACTGCTGGTGGGAATGTAAATTAGTTCAACCATTGTGGAAAGCAGTATGGAGGTTCCTCAAAAAACTCAAAATAGAAATACCATTTGACCCAGTAATCCCACTCCTAGGAATTTACCCTAAGAATGCAGCAGCCCAGTTTCAAAAAGACAGATGCACCCCTATGTTTACTGCAGCACTATTTACAATAGCCAAGAAATGGAAGCAACCTAAGTGTCCATCAGCAGATGAATGGATAAAGAAGATGTGGTACATATACACAGTGGAATATTATTCAGCCATAAGAAGAAAACAAATCGTACCATTTGCAACAACATGGATGGAGCTAGAGGGTATTATGCTCAGTGAAAGAAGCCAAGCCAAAAAATACAAGTATCAAATGATTTCAGTCATATGTGGAGTAGAAGAACAAAGAAAAAAACTGAAGGAACAAAACAGCAGCAGACTCACAGAACCCAAGAATCAACTAACAGTTATCAAAGGGAAACGGACTGGGGAGGATGGGTGGGAAGGGGGAAAGGGGGTATTCCTATTAGAAGACGTAATGTTGAGGGGGCACGGGGAGGGCTGTACAACTCAGAGAAGAGAAGTAGTGATTGTATAGCATCTCACTACGCTAATGGACAGTGATTGTATTGGGGTAAGTGGGGGGACCTGATGAAGTGGGGCGTTTACTTACCTTAATGTTGCACATGTAACTGTAGATTAACGATATAAAAAAAAAACAAGAAAACTGAAGACCCCATAGAGCTTTTGCTTATGTGGATTTTATCTATCAGTGTTTATCATTTTGAAATTAAAATGGAGAAATCTAAAAATGTTTGGTCATTTTACAAATATTGAGTCCATGAAAATAGAATAAGTATATTTTTAAATAAAAAATAACTATTTTCCAAAACAAAACATACTAGTATGAAGAAGAGCATCGTTTACATTTGTGCCCATCTCTTTTGTGTCTGGCTGGGTTCTCATACAGCTTCTGTGCTCAGACAGTTACTGTTGGTTGTCTTGGTTGGAGTTAATGACGAAAATTTGGCCTCACACAGATACGTATCTGGAAAAGAGAGGAATGTGTAACAGCCTGTTCAGATATCGTGGGTGTTTGTGAGTACAACAGAGCCAGTGGGCTGCTTGGCAGTCGCCTGCAGAGCGGGATCTGAGAGGTCTCGCTGGTCTTGGGCCCGTGGATGCAGGTCAAGCTCGGAGAGGTCCACTGCTGCCCGATTGGCCGCTGGCAAGATGCTGGTCCCTGAGGGCGCTGCGCAGCTCTTCCTGAGGGCACTCCCTGGGCCGCAGCATGCGCGGGCCTCTGCTGTGTCCCCATCTTCGTCAGCTTTAATGTGGGGTAGCCTGACGGCCACAGTGGCAGATGCACATTTTCTTAATGTTTGCACAAAACCTCAGATTTATGATTGGCTAAAAACGGGGTCAATTGTGCCCTTGAAGCAGCAAGCTTGCCGCTGTGCGAGTGCCGCCAGCCAGTTTCCCACGGACTCCACTGGCTTCCCGAAGCACATGCCTGGCTCCCCTGATCTGCAAAATCCATGGAATACATTTGGAGGTGGAAATGTATTTTCAAAAATGTGACTTCCCTGGGAAATGCACTTCATGGGTTTATTCCACACTGCCTGGGAAATCAAAAAGGATACTGGAGTCACATTTTTTTCTGTCTATTTTAAATATTAAAATAATCTTAAGTTAGGACTAAAGTTATGCCTCCAGTCATCTGGGAAATGTCTTACCGGGCTGTAATGATCATGAAATGTGGACAAGGACAGAAGATAATCTTGAATATTCTGCTGTTTCCCAAGGTCTGTTGTAGGACTTGATTCTAAACCCCTCCTCTTCCTTTTCCCAGACCTCCCCCAAAAAAACCTTTTTGCAGTTGACTAGTTTTGACAGAAAAGCCTGAGCCTTGGGGAGTTTTTCTGTGTGCTTCTGGTTCAGGCAGCGCTGCATTATCCACTGTCCTCACACAGCGGTGACAGCACATCTTCCGCTGGCCCTAGGCAGGGAGCTTGGCCTCTTGTAGGCTGTTGCTGGCCCGTGCGCTTTATTGCAGGTGCTGCTGAGCTCATGCAGGAAGCACTCCATGATGAGGCAACACGCTGTTACCCAAGCTGACTTCAGGTTCTAAAATGAGTCTGGGGTCTGCTGATCTTGCATGCCTCCCCTTAAAGGATAATTTCCAGTTTCACAAAAAATGCCAATCATCGCCATGAACCCATCTTAGCCCAGGTGACTTTAGTCAACATGAACCCACAAATCAAGAGCTGTGACCTCCTGCCTGTACTGTAGTGTGGTGCCTGGGGCTACACATGGGGTGATAGGCCGGGACCACTGACCCTGTCCTGAAGGCTTATGGGGGAGGCCAGGTGACACCTCAGCTCCCTGGACACCTTCCGTGGACCATCCTTCAGCCAGCCAAGGGCCTGCTCCAGTAGCTGTGTTGCTCTTGCATGTTTTTTCTTACAGACACAAATCGTAGATTGGACCACTGCCTACTCTGTCTCCTGGGATGCAGGGAGTGATTGTATCTGTCTTTGTGTCCCTGCACCTGGCACAGTGCCTGTGCAGGGTAGTCTCTGAAGTCTGCTACATGTCCTTTGGACACTATCTGTGGTCACTTCCTTATTGCAAGCATTCTGGGATAATGGTTTCTCATTCCAGGACTCAGACTGAGTTTATTGGTTCCCAGGCCCTGGTCATCTGCCTTCCTGGTTTTCCTGTATTGAGTAACAGCCCTGAGATCGATGATAGGTCTGAAATGGGAGGGAGGAAGTTCAGACCTGGGAGGTGCTGGTGTCTGGTAAAACTGTGAGAGCAAGCCATGAGAACATTGACAGGACTGAGCATTTGAGGCTGTCTGCAGACATTGCACCTTCCTGGCCACGCCTCTGACTCCATGTTTCTGGGATATGGAAGGTGGACTGTAACCAGCAGAGCTGGCACATGCACATGACAGCAGTGTCATTCCGTCCCACATAGGTTTGTGCTCAGGAATGGGAATATCAGTTATTTTAACTGCTTCTCTCAGCCCCGGTGTCCGTCAGTCATCAGCTGACAGCAATGGAATCTTCACATTTTGGCTGTTGACTTAACACCTCCAGGTGTGATCATTTCAACTCATTTTGGCCATATCGTAAATAGGAACAAACCCCTAAGTGCAGTCACGGTGGTAATCCAATTCAGAGGAGGCCCAGAGTATTTGTGCATAGTGACACTCAGTTTCCAGAGTGGTCAGTCGTTTAGAGAAGGAGCGTTTACCCAAGGACTCAAGATGATTCTAACATAAGTAGTGTGTGTGTGCCTTATACTACAGATGGAAGCATGGATTCATGCATGCATGGTAGTATCATGACCTGTTCAGTGTGAACGCTGTATTCAGGAAAGGTGATGACACCACCTGTCCCAGGCACCTTGTGTTGAGGACAAGTGGGTGTCTCTTGTGATGGCCAGGACACTCCCAAATGATTGCAGTGAGGGAGGAGTTTTCCTGTGTTTATTAGGGAAACAGAAGACCTGGCTTCCGTGGAGTTGTCAGTAGTGTCCCAAGTGTCAGAGGGAGATTTCTCTAGATGGGCAAGAAAATGGCTGTCTTGTGGCATCAGAGGATGTGTATTCGTTTAAATTGTTTGAAGTAGAGGCTCTTGATATATTTTGAAAGCATAATTGTAAAGAAATGACAGTGGCATATGTGCAATTTTTTCTCTTCTTTCTCTGTCCCTTCTTCATCTGTGTGTGTGTTTTGTGTGAGTTGCCTAGAAGAGAGGCCAGGTGAGGTCCCATTCCGCGTGGTCAGGAGCCACAATGCACGTGGACGGGGAGAACGCCTGGCAGGCAGCAGGGTGCTTTAGGCCATGTAGAGGGATGTTGGGGGTGGGTGGAGGGAGGGGGAGAATCCTTCTGGGAATTGTTTGGTTGTCTTCAATTCAGCATGTCTTCTGTTTGTTTTGATACTAGGAAAATGAACACTTGACAAAGTTCCAGGTGACGTGGGAGCTGCATAATAAACACTTATTTGAAAACCTGGTCTTTTCGGAGCCTCTTCTCCAGAGCAACTTGCCAGCACTGGTGTCACAGATCAGGTATTCGGCATGGCTGCATGGCCCTCTTCCTGTGGTGTGGCACGTGAGTGGCTGGACACCGCTGCAGTAGGGAAGCTCTTGACCAAAACCACAGGCCCAGGGAACAATACAACTGGGCAGAAAGCTCAGAACCCAAAGAGTCACGTGATTAAACTTTAGCAGACTCAGTACTGATGCTGCTAAGATTCGGCAGCACAAGCTCCTCATAAATGCAGAAAAGCTCTGGAAGCATAGTGTTTAACTTGCTGAGACTCAGGCCTGGCCAGGTTGCTGTGTTATGGCACTCTGGGGAGCGGGGGAGACAGGAAGATGGGCTGGGCCAAGGGAGCAGGGCTCCAGCACAGGTCTGATGCCGCCGAGGGGTTCCGAGGCTTGGGGGTCGGGGTCAGACACACCTTGCCCCACAGAGGTGCCCTCCCCATCTTTGTTCACGACTTGGACTCTTCCTGGTGTAGACGTCCTGCGGGGCATTCTTGTGTGAGCCAAGCTGGGGCACCAAGTACATCGCTCGGGGACACGGTCAGGGGGAGGACCACTCCCTGGGGTCTGCTGTCAGGCTGCGCTTTTGGGCTGGCCCAGGCTCCCCCTTCTGCAGGTGTTGATTCCATTCCTGTCAACTAGTGCACATGAACAGGTGCCCATGCTGTGGAGGCATTGCAACCGCAGACTGTAGGCGTCTGTATTTAACAGTCCATACTGAAACATGTTTGGGCCAGATTCACAAAGAAGGGAAATCATTTTTAAGTAAATAAATTATTTTATGTGAGTTATCAACCATTCACTTTTTTTCCTCTTAAAACCCACATATTGACTCAGTTTTGTTTCTCATATTCATTAGTCCTGCTTGAGGGGACCTAACTGTTCGTTCCCATTTCATACCCTCACCTGCAGAGAAAGAATAACCTTAAAAGCAGTTAGGTAAAGGGGGTCAGGGACAAAGAGACCAGAACCAGGTGCTGTGCGGGTGTGGCCTGTGCTCTGGTGGGTTCCTGACTCTGCCAGAGTCCTTGTCACCTTAGCCTGCCTTCTTCCCACTCTTTACCTTCCGCGTCTACCCCTAGAGTGTCCACTATGTCCACGGTGGGTGCATGGAAATTTGTGTGTCCTAACTTCAACCCTCCCCGAAGAAAACAAGTCAGGAGGGTATTTCACACTCATGAGTTTGAAATGCATGACATGTTTTTGTCTCTAGTTAAATGTTCAGATCTACCAGAGACACATCTGTAAGAAGACATGCGTCTTGAGGGGGGCAGTTCTTAACAGCAAGTTTCCAGGGTATTTAAGCCTTGTATTTTCTGTTTTGGTGAGCCAGTGAGTTTAGTGGGCCTGTCTGTCATCCACTGTGGTTGGGTGATAGGAACCCAAAGTGTGTCATAAAGCTGTTTCTCTGTGTCCTGGATTTTTCATCAGTCATTGAAGATGACAGACTGCAAAGATAGGCAGTATTACAGGTTGACTGTTACCCCTGGGGGCAAGCTGCAATATTCTCAGAGCAGGTGAGGGAGGGACATAAGACATAGGGATGGGAGCCAAGGAGAAGGCAAGCAGAGCATTCCCGGGGGAGCTGGTGCCCCCAGAAGGAGTGGGTCCTTGGTTCCCAGCACATCCCCTTGTCAGCCTCAGTAAGTGGTTCTGGTCCAAGCTTCTTGGGTCAGATGACCGTTTCACCACTCAATTCTTTTTGCTGAAAGTTATATACAAATATTGTGCCCTAAAGTAATGACTGCATCGGTAAGACATAAAACCGTAGTTGTATTTTAATGTTAACACTTTATCGCTGGGCCTGTATTTAACTTTATTATAAAGCAAAATGTAGACACAGAAACTACATAAGGAAATGTATAGTTTAATTAATAGCAGGTGAACATCCTGTAGCTGCCACCCAGTGCAGCCACCTAGAGGGAGGCCCTGTCGATGGCCCATCCAGGCACGGTGCTGCCCAGAGCCGGCACGGCAGCCACACTCACCCCTTTCTTCATTCTCTCATTTCCCTAGTGGGCGTTTCCACGGTCTTGCTTGGTTTCTTACTTGATGTATCTCCTGTTAATTTTAATACAGTCACCCACCCAAAAGTTGACCCATTTAAAGGAACTAACTTAGTTCAGGAAAGTTATTTCTCTCTTTCTTTAACCATTTAACTGAGAGTTCACATACAGTATGATCTATTTATTTAAAGTGGACAATTCAATGGCTATTAGTATATTACATTATTAATTTTTGAAACTTGGGGTAATATATATTTAACATAAACCTCACCAGTCTCACAGTCTTTAAGTGCACAATTCCACAGCGTTAATTATATTCACAGTGTTGGACAACTGTCACCAGTGTCTAGTTCCAACACTTCTATTCCAAACAGACCCTTACACCATTCAGCAGTGACTCCCACGCCCCCTCTTGTTTTTCCCAGGTCTTTGAGATTCTGCAGCCTGCAGGCCCCGGCCCCCACCTCATCTCCCTGATAGTTTGTCTCTGGAGAACCTGTGCTGTGGGTCCTGCCGGGCTCTGCAGCATGCACGTTTCGCGGGGCACCCAGCAGGCTTTGTGTCTGTCCTGCCTGAGAGCCTGTAGCGGGTCCAGAGCTGCATCAGATTCAGCTTCCATCCCTGTGCAAGATGAGCCTCTTTATGTCTGCTGCTTGTGGGTTTTAGTGGCTGTAGCCCAATTTTGTCTGTATATAATATTAATATTTAAGGAAAGTTTTAATTAGGACTGTAAATAACGTACGGATCTCATTTCATGCTTGTCACTTACTGTCTCACATACATGTTATTTGTGGTAGGCAGCGCCAGGAGCATCTTTCCACGTGCAGACTAAACATTTAGATAGTAACCTGTTTGCTGGACCATGGATGTCATTGGGTTCTGAGGACATTCCCTCAGATCTCATAGTTTCTCTTTCCTCTTTGGAGTCCAGCTCAGCTTTGCTTGAACATAAGCCCTGTGCCTACAGATTGTGCTCCAGTTTCCCCACCAAAGATGTCCCTGGACCCCTGACTGCTGTGCTCTCACTTGGCTCAAAATAAGAGCTGCCACTCTGCCACAGTAGAGGAGGAGAGCAGTTCTTGCTTCCAGGAGAGAAGGGGGTGCCAGTCCCGGGCTGCCTTGGCATCCCACTGTCCTGGGGACACAGAAGGGACAGGGTGGTGTCACACAGAAGGTGGGTTTTGCATGAAGAGTGGACATCAGTCTGGGCTGCTTTGCAGCGAGAGGGAGGACTGCGTCCTCAGGCCTGGGCCACTCAGGCGTCAGGCAGTGCCCAGAGGAGCCTCAAGCAGTCACTGGATTCTGCATTGAGTTTTGTTTCCTGAGGCGCAGAAACAGCCTTAATGTTGAATGGAGCCTCAGCCACTGTGTGTGGGCCAGTGTCAGCCTCTTTGCTTTTTCTGGCTTTCCTCAGGGTTTCGGTCACACCTGTTCTGCTTGTTCCCTCTGCTGAGTGAGCTTCACAGGCAGACACGTGTGCAGGTAGCTTCCGCAGTAGTCCATTTGCTTGCAGTGTCTCCACTTTCACAGAGTAGTCCAGACGGGATACCCCCACGGGTGGAGACAGCTAAGAGGAGGACAGCAGCCATCTCCCCAGTGACAGGTTCTAATTGCAAAATTGCTTTATTGTTTGTTTATTTTAAAATTACTATATTATCTTTGCATTGAAATTCTGAAAATAGAGAAAATCATGAAAGACAAGTAGGTCTTACAATTTGGCCCTTCCTCTAGACTGTCCCTATGTCATCCCACACAGACACATTTTTAAACATGTTGCCTTAGTCATGTGTTTACTTATTAACATGTTGCATTTCAAAACATACGTGTGTATGTGTACATGAATGCATAGGTGTGATCATAAAGCTTGTAAGGATGGCAGGTCGGCCAGAGTGCCTGCTCTGGGTGCCAGGTGTGTCTGCCGACCCAGGGGGCCAGCTGCCAGGGCTTCCACCCCCACAGCACTGATGGTGGCCTGCACATCACCCCCAGTGATGGTAAATGTCCCATTTGGTTTTGAGATTCCTTGTCAGGATGTCTTTATTTCAGTTATTTTGGGTTCAAACCATGGTCTGTGCAGATGCTAAGAAGCCCCTCACCTCCCCTGGTGCCCTGCCCCCACACGCACACTTTCTCTGCTCTCCCTGGCTACCCTCTTGCCACATGTCCTCTTCTGCAGAAAGCCAGGTGTTATTTTCTTAGTGTTTACCCTCATGTGTGTCTTTTGTTTTCTGCTTATTTTCTCACTTACCATCTTACCATCTTAAAAAGAAATAGAATAAATACAACTATAATGTTTCTTGGATTCAACCAAATTTCTTGTTTTACTTAATTTGAAAACTATGTCCAAATATTTTATTTCTCATTAAATATTTTGTTTTCTCTGGGTCAGTGTCTTTCAGTAGGGAAAAACAGTTCACAGCCCTACATTTGGTCAACTGAGACATGAGGCCTTACTTAGTCTTTTTAGAACAGTGTTACTTGCTAATCTTATTTCTTAGTAGCTGTTTATTCTTCAAGCTTCTCCTTTATGCCAAATTCTGTTCTGGGCACCTTGCATATGTACTGACTAACTTTTCACAGCACCCTTGTATGGTGTGTGGTGGTGTCCCACTGGGAGCATTGGGAGGAGAGGTGACAAGCAGAAGCACATCTGGGGTCTCTGGCTCAGAGCCCTTGGGCTGCTGTCCCCTACTGAAAGGCCTCTCTCCTTAGGCTGGGAACCACGACACATGACACCTGTCACGAGGATGCATACAGTGTCTTGCTGCAGCGATACCAGAGCTCTGAGGAGGAGCTACACAGGGTCGCGGAGGAGTGGCTGGAGTGCCAGAAGAGGATTGATGCCTACGTGGACGAGCAGGTGGGCATGCAGCGTGGGAGGCATGCGCTGAGGGGAAGGGGGTCGGGTGCTTGAGACCCGGGTGCACCATGGCTGGCCCTCATCCAGCCATGCTTGCCGGGTGGCAGTCACAGTTTGTCAGGTCAGCCTTGGCTTGGTCACTTCCACCATAGTTTGCACAGGCTGATACCCAGGCTCTGAGGCTGTGTCCCCTGCAGGAGCCTCTGGGGCCTGGGGAGCTGCTGAGCCTTGTGATCACAGGAACCATTTACTGAAAACTGTTGTTCAGAGCCTGAGTGCACACGCATGAATGTGACCTTCAGAGCCCATCCTCCGTCCACCCCTAACTTGGAAAGGGAGCACAGACAGTTGTGTTTGGCAGGTGGTGTACAGGAATGGAGGACAGAAAAGGCAGGACTCTCCCGTTGGGGATGGGGCCTAAAGAGCAGGTGTGGCTGGTTGGCCAGAGCCCCTTGGGGATGTGGAGCACACCTTCCAGCTCACACCCTGGCCTGGCCATCTCAGCCCGCCCACCTTCCTGAAGGCCCCGGGCGTGGCCCTGTTGAGGTGGCAGAGCAGCAAGGGAGCAACAGCAGGGCCCTGTGTTGTGCCTCAAGAGCCGCGCCCCAGCCCAGTGTCTGCCGGCGTCCTTCTGCCACCTGACCACAGGCTGGGACCCCCAGTCTCGGCGATGCTGGCTGAGCTCAGTGAAAGATCGGAAAGAAGGGACTGGTGTGAGCTTGAGCTTGGGGCTCCCCATGACACTGTGTTATGGTCGTTGAAGTCTCGTGCTGTTTTGCATGGCCACCCTCTGCAGCCACGGCATGGCAACTACAGGCGGTCTCTTGTTCAGAACTTGGGAGTGTCTCTTGCCTTATTCTTATTGCTGGCACCTCTAATCTTGGCCGGCTGCAGTGGAGTAAGTTCCAGCTCCGTAAGTCTTGCAGGCCAGCACTGCCCAGCCTCGGTGGGGCGGTCCCTTGGCTCCCGCCGTTGTACCAGCACCTGCTGCCAGTCTCTTTCACAGTCCCTGTGCACACAGCGTGGCAGGATGAGGTGGGCCTCAGGAGCCGCTCTGTGCCTGTAATACGCTCCCTACTGTCCTGTGGCCTCGGCTGTGGTGTGGAGAGAAGTTCATGTTTTGGGTTTTCTTCAGAGGGAGTGTGTCCCTAATTCATGCATCTGTCTGTTAATGAAGTGAGAGACTTATTCTCCAGCTGTGGCTTGTCACCAACCATTGACTCCTCAGCTTCAGCCACTGTAGGAGCAGGGCTGTTCCTGAGTTGCTTGACAGGTTTCAGTTTGGAAAATGCTGGAGCAGGGTCAGAAGCTGTGACCTCTCCCCGTGGCTTTTCCTGCCTGAAGAGTAGCAGGATGATGGGCCAGGGCAGGTCGCCACCCTCAGCTACGTTCCCGCCTCTGCAGCCTTGAGCTGGACCTCTGACCAGCAGGAGGCCTTGGGCGTCCAGGCTGTCAGCACCCGAGTCGCCTGGGCTGTCCTCCTCTTTGCCTCCGGCATGCACACGACCCCGTTTCCAGGGGGTTGCTGCTCAGGAGGCAGAGGAAACAGGAGCCAGGAGGGAAGTAGGGGGCAAGGGGCAGTGGGGACCAGCTGCAGCACCTTCTCCAGGAAGCCTCCGGTGCCGAGCGATGTGTGGAGGTTATTCCTTTGGGGCTGTTGTTCATTCCATGGGGAGCCCTGAACGGCAGTCCACCTTGGGCTGTGCCCCAAATTCATTGTGAGCTTTGTTCAAGCCTTTCCCCTCTCTGGGCTTTTAGTCTTAGACCTGTGAAATGACAAAATCAGATTAGGTGATGTTTTGGTTTCATTTGAGCCTTTTGTGTTTTATAATTCTATGTAAGTTCTTTGTGTGTCATTACTAAAAAGAAGAACTAAATAGTTGCTTGTGTTCTGAATTGTGCTGTGGTGAGCTGGCTAATGGGTCACCTATACAGAAGGTCCTATGGCAGTGTCAGGTGGGAGTTCATTGAGGGCACAAAGGTAAAGGTCACGGGAGGAGTGGGGAGGGCTCTGATTTCCCAGGATACAGGGTCTTCAGTTCTCTGGGAAGGAGAGGCCTCAGGAAGCAACTGAAAGACCAGTTGCCAACTTCTCTGCCTGGCTGGCTCTTGTTGTTTGGCTCCAGCCAGTGGAAGAACACTGCCCAGGTGCTCTTGCTCTGCAGAACAGAGAACGTGTTCCTCTCTCAGGGAGAGAGAGGTGTGAGAAGCAGGCCTGGTCTGGCCTGGCCTTGTAGCTGGGAGGGGCCCAGGACCACTGTCGCAGAGGGCATCCCAAGGCTGCCTGTTGGAAGGCATGTGAGCAGTCCTGAACACAAGAGGTGGTGACACCTGCTGAGTCCCTGTCCTGCCAGCTGTGCCTTATAGGGAAGTTATATTGCATCAGGTCGCAGAACCCCTGCCCCCCTCCAGAGTGGGCTGAAAGTGAGCTCCTCCCCCGACGGAACTGAAGATGAGCCTCTTCCCCTGCTCCGCAACTGTGGACTGAAGATGAGCTCCTCCAATGGACTGAAAATGAAGCCCCTCTGCCAGTGGACTGAAGATGAGCCACCCCCACCCCAGAAATGGCAGTGGAGCCTAAGGAACTTGGGGCAGCCAGTGTCCCCTGCACTGTGCAGAAATCTGCTGAAAGAGACCTTCATCTTGTCCCAACCAGCCCCAGTGACTGGAGTCTGCACCCCAGCTACGAGTGGGAATGCATTGCTCTGTGTGCCATTAGAAAGGATTCCTGAAAGCTGTCAGATGGAGAAGGAGCCGTGTAATACGGGAGTCGAATTACATGCTAAAGGACACGTGCAGGGAACTGACAGAAGAATTTTAGATGCAGTTGGACCAAGTGACCTATGAGTCCCTGCATCTTGGAGGTTTCATGTGAGGGATGAATCTGCCTCTGATAGTTGGGACTTTGTGTCTAATGCTATGTGCTAGTTGAGGGGTTTGCAGAGCAGTGTTGTGGGGAGACACCATCTGTGAGTATAGGTGCAAAGGAAGGCCTGTGGGTGTGTGAGCAGTGTGAGGCTGAGGAGGCTCGGGCTGAGGCTAGGGCTGAGCAGGAGGCTAGGGCTAGCTGTCCCTGACTGTTGCCTGTCCCTTGTCTGAGCAGAGCCCTCTGCCTGCTTTTGGCATTTCCTTCTGTAGGGATTGAACTGTTATCTGGAATTGGGAATCCTGATGTGTCCCTGACTTTTCTAGCATGTTTTATCGATGTAATTGCAGCCTTGCAGGTGATTTCAGAGAGATGGTGTAACTGAAGTGATGAGCGAGTTAAAGAGAAGCAGACCGGCACCACTGAGCACTGTGCCGGGTGCTGTGCTAGGAGATGTGTGGCTGCGGCCTCGCTGCTGCTCATAGCGGTCCCGTGGAGTGATCACATCGACTGCAGCTGCACCCACGGCCCCTCAGCCATGGAGGCCCACTGGGGTTCGGGTCACTGGCCTATGCCCTGCGGGGTCTTTCTTATTTCACATTATAAGTGTGATGGCTGTAGATACAATTGTAGCTAGAGAAATTCTGTCTTCACTTCTCTAGTTGAACTGTGACTGGACACATAAACACCCTAGGACAGCTCCTGAGATTTTGCTGTGACTGAGAAATCCTCTGGGAATAGTAACTTCCCAAAATATCTGTTGCCTGAAATCAACTATTCATTTAGGAATATAATACATAGTATTATCACTGCTATTCGGATAAAAAATAACAGTATACGTGTTTTATCTAGGAAGAAAATGCAGTCTTACTTTAAAAGTAAAGCCAAAACCAAATTTATTTATTTTAAGTACATGTTCTTATAGCTATGAATGCTTGCACTAAAAAGAAGTGTCTCAAGTCAGCAATCTCCTTTGCAACCTATGGAACTAGGAAAAAAAGACAAACTAAACCCAAAGCTGGCAGAAGGAAGAAGACGATAAAGATTAGAGAAGAGATAAACAAAATTAAGAACAGAAAAACAAATGAGAAAATCAGTGGAACCAAAAGTCAGTTCTTCAAGGTCAACAAAATTGACAAACTTTAGCTATTTAAGAAGAGAGGAGAAACATTCCCCAAATCAGAAATGAAGTGGGGTCATTACTACCAATTCTACAGAAATAAAGAGGATTATAAGAAAGTGATATGAGTGACTATAGGCCAACAAATTAGATAACCTAGGTGAAATAAATTCCTAGAATCACAAAACCCATCAGCAGTGAATCATGAAGAATATTCCTGTAAGTAGTAAGGAGATTGAATCAGTAATTAATCTCCTGACAAAGGAAAGTCCTAGGCCCGGTGGCTTCACTGGTGAATCCTACCAAACATTTAAAGAACTAATGCCAGTTCTTCTCAAACTTTTCCAAAACACTGAAGAGGAGGAAACACTTCTGACTCATTCTGTGAAGCCAGCATTGTCTGGACACCACAAGAAAACTGCAGGCCAGCGTTCCTTATGAACATCAGAAATCCTCAACAAGATGCCAGCACACAGATCTCAGCAGCACACAGACTTCAGCAGCACATTAAAAAGCTTGTACACTGTGACCTAGTGGGATTTATTCCTGGAGTGCATGATGTCTCAACATAATGAAAATTGATCAATGTGACTTGCCACATTAACAAAATGAAAGAAAAAAACCCACATGATCATTTCATTGATGCAGAAAAATATTGAAAAAATTCAACACCTTTCGTGTTACAAACACTCAGCAAACTAGGAGAAGGAAACTGTCTCCACATAATAAAAGCCATATATGCCAAACCCACAGCTAACATTAAATGCAGTGGTAAAAGACTGAATGCTTTTCCTCTGAGATCCGGAACAAGACAAGGATGCCCACTTTGACCATTTCTATTCAACATAGTACTAGAAATTCTAGCCAGAGCTCTTAGCCAAGAAAAAGAAATAAAAGGTACCCAAATTGTAAAGGAAGAAGTAAATTACCTCTGTTTGCAGATGATATGATCTTTTATGTAGAATATTCTAAAGACTATGCAAAAAAAAAAGCTGCCAGAACTAATGAATTCAGCAAAGTAACAGGATGCAAAGTCAGCATACAAATGCAGTTGCTTTTCTACATAAAATGAACAATCTGAAAAGAAAATTACAAATGCAAATCCATGTACAATAGCATCTAAAATTAGGAATTACTTAAGGAGGTGGAAGATTTGTACAATAAAAACATTGCTAAAAGAAATTGAAGAAGACATAAATAAATGAAAACGTATCCCATGTTCATGGGTTGGAAGACAATATTATTAAAATGTTAGTATTACCCAAAGTGTCTATAGATTTTTCAGTGCACTATCAAAATCCCAAAGATGTAGGAAAAACCATCCTAAAAATCATATATGGAAATCTCAAGGGATCCCAAATAGCCAGAATAATCTTGAAAAAGAAGAAGCTGGAGGACCCACACTTCCTGATCTCAAAACTTACTACAAAGCTGCAGTCATCCAAACAGCACAGTGCTGACATAAAGGTAGTCACATAGACCAATGAGATAGAGAGCCCAGAAAGTAAACCTTCACATACAGGGTCAGATGATTTTTGACAAAGAAGCCAAGATCATTCAATGGGGAAAGGACAGTCATTTCAACAAATGGTGCTGGAACAACTGGATGTTCATATGCTAAAGAATGATGTTGGATCCTAACCTAACCCATATATAAAAATTAATATCATATGGGTCAAGGATGTAAATAATTGGAAGACCTAAAAACATGATAGAACCTTGAAGACATTAAGTGAAGTAAGCCAAACACAAAAAGACAAATACTGTAGAATTCCACTAATAGGAGCCACCTAGAGTAGGCAAAATCATAGAAAATAGAATGGTTGTTGCCGGGGGCTGGGAGAATGGGGATTTATCATTTAACGTTATAGAGTTGTGGTGTGACAAGATAGAAAGGAGTTCTGGGGATGGATGGTAGTGATGGCTGTACAACAGTGTGAGTATATTTGATACTACTGAACTTGGCCACTTAAAATTACATTGGTAAATTCTAAAATGGTGTTGGGTATATTACCACAATAAGAAAAGGGAGAAGACAAGGGATTTTCTGTCTTTTTTTCACAAAGGAAAACCATCCTGCTCACTAAAACAACCAAAAGATACATTCTTATTTTCACTCTGCTATCAAGAAACCGTAATGCCATTAATACAGATTAGGCAAGTTGAGCAAGTTTATTAATATCCAGAGAGTGCCATTATGCTAGAATCCTTGGACTGGATCAGTCACTTCTCATAAGTATTTTAGAAATTATATAATAATTGAAATGTTTCAAAATGCTGAGCACCTGTAAAATAATTGAGTAGTTGCAAGGAAGTATGGACATGAGAAACAGATGACAGCTTTGAAATTACATGTTTTTGTTTGCTTTTTAAATTTTTCCTTTGTTATTTGACACATACATAATAAACCTGCAAGTACCCAAAAATGTTCCAAAAAATTGATCACAGAGGATGTGAGGAAAGGGTCAAAGGGAAGTTTCTGTTAATGTGGTTATTTGTCAGACAACTGTCCTGCACTTTGTACTGAGATAATTACTACCTTTCCTGATATATACCTCATTTAAAATCATTTTTAAACTTGCAGTAGTAATAGTACATGTGAAAGAAAAATGTTTTTTGAGAACTAAAAACATACATAATATAAAAGGAGAATTGGCACCAATATTGAAACTTCCCTTCTAAGATAGTACATACTTGTTTTTAGGCTGTTTTTTTTTTTTGGTATCCTGTATACCGGTTTTATAGTTTGTACATTTCTTACTGAGTTTATACACCTTGGTGTGCTGCAGTGTTTCGAGTCTGTTGTGAATGGCATCTCCAGTGGTGAGCATGTCTAAGCAGGCTTTGCTGGTGTGCGTGGAAAAGCTGTTATTGTGTCCAGTCATCTCACCTTATTAACTCTCATAGTTTTTGAGTTGATTGTCTTGAATTTTCTAGGAGACTATGGTATCATCAACAAATAATAGTTTTACCCTTTCCTCATTTGAACTTGGTGTTTTTAGGGTTCTGCTGGAAGCTTCAGAACATGATGACGAAGAGTATTGCCAGCAGCATCCTTATCCTTGTTCAATTCTGACTTCAGTGGAATTTTTTTGGATGTTTCACATTAAATCTGATACTTGCTGTCCAGACTTGTGAAACTTTTTTTCAAATTAAAGAAGTGTCTTTATTTTTCCAGTTTATTAATGTTGTTAATTTGTGTATAAAACAGGAATAGATACTGAATTTGTATGTCTTCTGTTAATGTATTTCTATACCAATTAAGAGATGAAGTTTCCTAGTTTTGAGACATCCTTACATTCCTGGGGTTAAAACCCTACTCTAGTAGATTATGATATAATTAGCTGGTCTTTTATTTAGGATTTTTATGTCTGTATTCTAAAATATTATTGAATTTTCATCTTTGAGGTCTAGTTTGTTTTGTATGAAGATTATGTAGGTCTCATAGAATGAACTGAGAAATGTTCTGTGTTTTATCAGTTTTCAGAAGTAGTTTGAGTTTTCTGTTCCATAAGAGATTTGATAGCACCCACCATAAAGCTGTGAGGCCTGCTTCATTTTTGCAGGGTTGGGGGGACAAGGACTGGAGCTTTTATCATCTTTTCAGTTGACTTTACATTTACTTGTCTATTTTGGGTTTTCTACTTCTTGAATGAGCTTTACAAATTGATATTTGCCTAGGAAATTATCCACATCTTTTAAACAAAGGGTTAGAAGTTTGTGCTCCTAGGGAAGATGGGTAAAGTGGTGGCTGCAGGATTCTGGTCCTTCTCTTGGCCTGCCTCTCACTGCCCACCTCAGCACCCTCTCCACTGAGCAGAAACAGCCCACCCTGCCAGGCAGCGGGGGGCAGTGTGCCTCTCGTCCCAGCTGTCTACATAGTGTGCTGCCAAGATGTCCAGAGAATCTGGAAGTCTGGGTGGTTAGCTGAAATTTCAACAGCATTTTAATGGACCCAGCTTTTCAAAAGCACTGTGAGGCATAGGAGACAGCCCACAAGCCTCTTGCTTGCAGCACTTGAGACATGAAAAGCATGAAGTGCGCGGGTATTTTCTCTTGTGGTCTGAAAGGTCTGTGCTCTCTTGTTCCCACTGTCTCCGGGGCACCTTTTCTCCTCTTGTTCAGCTGGTTTGGAGAGCAGCTTTTGGGTCTGTTGATCAGTAAGTATGCTTTGATTCCCCAGCTTCTGCTTTTCCCTTTAGCTAAACCCTTCCTGTTAAGGTTGGTTTCTTGGCTTCTTAGTTGACTGCATGCTCTTCAGTCTTTTGTGTTGCTCTGGTTTATTCCCTCATAAATGCATTTGAACTCTATGTTTCCTTCTATATGTTGTCACATCTTACAAAATTTGATTTGTGGGGCTTCCATTTCCAATTATTTCTAAACAGACTAATTTCAACTTTGATTTCTTCTTGATAGTTTAAGGTTTTTCTCAAATGCATGAATTTTATTTTATGAAATTACTCATTTGGAGGGTTTATTGGTAGTATAGTCTTCCTGTAGGATTGACTGTACTCTCCCCCCTTTTTTTCTTCTAATAATTTGAAAGACAGAGATCCCATTTCTGTTGTTTTGGGGGTACTCTTTAAAGTTTTTAACAATTACAAGAATACATTTATACAGACATGAAGATTTAAGCATCTCATTGCCTCTCCTTCCCAAGTAAGACAGTGCCTGAACCCATTCTTAGTTCCCTGTTCCCCTCAGTTTGTTTGTTTTTTTTAGCTGTGGTGAAATATATAGTACATAAAATTTGCCATTACATCACAATATAGGTAGGTCATGGGGCAGGCTGTGCAGCACAGAGAAGACAAGTAATGACTCTATGGCATCTTACTACACTGATGGATAGTGACTATGGGTGGGGGGTGAGGACTTGATTAAATATGGGTGAATGTTGAAACCACAATGTTGTTCATGTGAAACCTTCATAAGATTTTTATATCAATAATACTTTAATTTAAAAAAAATTGCTGTTGCAGACATTTTCTAAGTGCACAGGTCAAGGGCATTCAGCACATTCACGCTGTTGTTGACGTCCCCACCAGCATCTCCTGGACTTTTCCATCTTCCCAAACTAGAACTCTGTTCACATTAAACACCAGATCCCAAGTCCCCTTCCCTGGCCCTGCACCCACCTCTCTGCTTCCTGTCCATGGGGCCTCATGTGAGTGGGATTGCACAGGATTTGCCCCTTGTCTCTGGCCTCTCTCTCGCATCCTCTCCTCTCCTCGCCTCAGTCGGTCTTCCTCTGACCTGAGCTGTTCACATGCAGGGCCATGCTTCTTTTCTAGCACGTGCAGGGGCCATAATGGGCACTTAGCCAATGATGAATATTCATTTGCTGTACTGACAGATTCAGCTATAATATCTTAGTTTCTCTTTAATGTGGATTCTTCTCTGTTTTCATGTAAGAAAAGTACTTTAGTGATTGGGAGTAACTTGAATAAGATGCTGAGATAGAAATCAGGTAATGGATCTGTAGTATTGCACCTTGTGGACAGGTGATGTTTCTTGTAGATATAATTTCTAAAAATCTCCTCTTGAAATGTCCAGGTGGATGGCTCTTGTTGGTACTAAGGTCTCTTGTTTTTTCCGTGCTTGTTAGATGACAGTGAGAACCAAACAGCGCCTGCTGACAGAAGACTGGGAGCTTCTCAAACAAAGGCGAGTCATGGAGGAGCAGGTGAGGCTGCGGCAGGAGAGAGTTGTGGGCTGTGGAGCGAGTGGTTCTGAGACGAGGCCGCACTGCACAGCATTCTCAGAAGAGTGTTTTTCACCTTTGGATAAACTGATCTGTTTCCTGACCTTCTGTATTCCTCCAGGAAAACCCATGTTTATTGAGTGACTGCTGTAGGCCACAGCCCCTGCTGGGTTCCCACGGTGTCCCCTTAGGTGGGTGGAGCCATCTCTGGTTTACACTCCAGGGGGTGACACACAGTGAGGTCACGGAACTGCGACCCAGCCCCCTACCTCAGACTGAGCTCAGACCCCTGACAACTGCCTCCACCCTGGCAGAGCTTACTAGTGCCTGGCCGTGGTGTGCCCAGGGCACTTGAGTGTTTGGAAACTTGCCTCCCCCTGTCCCTGGCTATGGGCTGGCTTCCGCCCTTCCTTTGTCTTGCCAGCATCGCCCCCTCAGCCTTCCTTAGATGCCCGAGGTCCCTGGCCTTGGCCCCCACATCTGCGTCCATGTCCTCACTCTGGTGGCCGCCTCTGGGCACCGCAGGTAGACATAGGCAACTGACCCCCAGTCCTTGCTGTGGGCCCTGTTCTGGCAGATGGCCTTTCCAGCCACCACCAGTTCTATTGCCAGAGCTGGTCCCCATGCTTTTTCTCCAGAACCCAGGGGCATGCCTGGTCAGTTCAGAGCTGAGCTGCACTTTCAGGTCCTAGGCCGACCTTGCTGTGCTCCTCCCACGTGCCACTGCCACCTGGAAACTGGCAGGGCAGGTGCCCTCCGTTCTCTCGGCGGCCTTGCAGGCAGCTGGTGCTGCACTTGTGTGGGCGCAGACCTGCTGCCTTCCAGACATGATGCAGCCCTCCTGGCCCCCAGGACTCCCTCCTGCTCTGTGCAGGGCCAGTGGGCCTTCTGGAGGCCATTATGTGGGTGCCTAGCTCAACACTCTCCCCGCCCGCCTTGATGCCCTCCCTTGCCTCTGATCAAGTTAGCAGCACTGCCTCCTCATGGGTCTTCCGCAGGCCTGGCACCCTGCTTGGCTCTTTTCTGCCTCCGGAGCACCCTGGGCAGACCTCTGCCAGTGCCTCCCACATCCTGGTCTCCCCTGACCCTTGTTTCTTGCCTGTCCCCTCTTCCAGCATCCAAGCTCCTTGGGGGCCATGAGTCAGCTCTATGCTCCTGGTGCCTAGAAAGTACTGCGCACACGGCAGATTCAGGGTAAAGTCTAGGTGTTAGGGTGCATTTGCAAGTGAGGCAGGCTATTAGGGATTCCTGGTCTTTGGCCTTTGTGTGGCCCAGCCATGGCTGGTGTGCACTCCAGGCCTGCTGTCCCCTTTCCCTGGTCCTGGCCCACTTGAGGAAGCTGTGACCATCATTCTCTGAATGAGCGTGACACATATCACCATAATTATTGAAAAATACGAACAACATGATGAGGGACGTGTCTTGCAAATTTTACCTATTGTTTTATGATTTCCACCAGTTAACTAATAAGAAAGCAGCTGCTGGTGAAAACAACTTCACAGATGCCATGAGGCACATGCTGTCGTCCCGGCTGAGCGTGCCCGACTGCCCCAACTGCAACTATAGGAGAAGGTGAGCGTGAGGGGCCTCCCTGACCCGAGGGCAGGTCCAGCACTGCCCTGGGAAGGCACGGTCTGACCTCCTCTGGCGGCTCTCTAGGTGACTGTCCTTAATTCCCAATCAGATGTGCTTGCGACGACTGCAGCCTCTCTCACATCCTCACTTGTGGTATCATGGACACCCCCGCCACTGGCGACATCCACATTCACCAGCTACCACTCCAGGCGGACTCTGCTCCTGACTATCTCTCTGAGATGCGCCCTCCTAGCGTGTCATCAGCAAGCTCAGGGTCGGGCTCCAGCTCTCCCATTACAGTTCAGCAACATCCCAGACTCATCCTCACAGACAATGGCTCTGCACCGACTTTGTAAGTTTGACTTTGTGATAAGGTTTCAGAAACTTTAAGTAATCCATTAATGAGAAATACAGACAATAATGTCTACGGAAGTATAGATATTAGTATAGTGCTTTTCAAGAAAAAAAAAAGGCCCTTCTTTAAGCAACTTTTAAAACATGAAATCAGTAAGTGAAAGTTTGACACTATTTCATTACCTGAAAAAAAAAAGGTAAATTAATAATGGCAGTAAAGAAAAACCACATTGGTGTGCAGGAAGTGTCTCCTTGATTCTGTCTGGGTCGGGGCGGCCTGCCCGGCGTCCACCCCACTCCACCCTCAGTCCGGCATCCGTGCTTGCTCCCGCTCAGATGACCACTTCTGCGAGTGACTGACAGGTTCTGTGCTCTGTGTGCTGTGGCATCGGGACGTCCGTTCCGTAGGAGCAAGGAGGCGTGCTGGTATTACCGAGTCACCGTAGTCATGCGAGGGGCCCCACGCTTATTGGGAATCACAGCCCTGTCATTGTCCAGGCTTCCCACTTGGACTTCTGGGCAGCTTGCTCGTGTTTTACTTTATTGTATTTGAGTAAACCTAGGTTTCCATCTGGACATCACAGAGTGTGCGAGCGTCAGCACCCAGGGAGGTGATTGACACTGGGCAGTTGCTGCCAGGACATTGTGACCCCACCTGGGCTGCTCAGCCATTCTCAGATCTCTCACCACCTCCGTCCGGAGTTTTCATGCTGACTGAGGCTTCCCATCAGAGGGCTTTCAATTCTCAATATAACACAAAATAATTCTAAAGGGGCTCTTCTCAGTGAACTGCTTCAGAGCCTTAGAAACCCTGTGCTCTCTGGAGCCCAGGGGAGTGGGCAGGGTTCTCCGGCCGGCCCTGAGCCAGCTTCCAGAAACATACTGCTGTTAAATGTGCTGAGCCTGATACCAGCTCAAGTCAGAAAGCCCACTGTCTTGCCAATGGGTTTCTGCCCCGGGCAAGTTCACTGTGGATTCAGTGTGATCAAAGAAATGACAGTAGAACATTCTTGGGGTGAAAGGGTTATACCCAGTTCCCATGGTGGCAGGTCAGTCATTAGAATCCCATCCACTCAGAGCGAGTCTGCATGCAGCAAGCCGGTCTCTGCCTCTGGGCCTCTCTACCCACTCAGCTGTCTCAGTCTCTGTCCTCGGCGCTGCCACCACTCCAGCCTCTGCTCTCCTGTAGCTTGCAGCCGTGCCACCGTGTTGCCCAGAGCACTGGGCAGAGCTCTTTATAAAGAACCAATAACAATTTATTGCCCACATGTATAGTGAGCTAGCCGACCAGGGCCAGGTGAGAATCCTGGCCACAGGAACCTTCACTTTATCCACACCCACCCTGCTCCTGGGGCGTGGCTGCCGGCTGGTGACGGGTCCTGGGCTGTGCCGAGTGCTGTAGCAGGGCTGCCTGAGCCTTGCTCCTCGGGCCGGGACTGCCCACGGCCACTCTGGGCATCTGGCCTTGAGCAGCTTGTGCTCAGCATCTTTGACACATAAACTGCTGTGATTTGAAACCTCGTGTTGCCCTTGGTCTTTTCTCTCTTGGTGCCATCATTCAGTGTTTTTGCTAGAATCACGCAGTTTTAGTCACTGTACTGCAGTGCTCTCTGGGCTTGCTGGGCCCTGGGTTCACTGAGGCCCACCATCACCGCATTGAGCAAATGGTTCGCTTCACTCTGGGGCCTCAGTTCTCCTCATCTGTGAGTCATGATGATAATGCTTCAGGCGTTGTGGCCTCAGACCAGCTGACCAGGCTCACCTGGTGGAGCTATTTGGTGAGCTCTAGATGATAGTGCACTGTAGTTTGTTGACTTGATTTCCTAAAAATGGAAAAGACCTGCGTTTGGCAGTTCTGACCACTCTTTCCTAAAGCCAAAAGATCCTTGGTTCTTAGGGTTTTTCCTTCTTGAGCTCATTTATACTGAGGCTAAAGATGGGCTGAGAGGTATGTTAATACAACCATGAGGTATCCATGTGGTCATGCCTTGAGCCACTTGCACTGAGATGGAAACTCTGCCAGCTCTTTTCGTGCAACAGAAAAGCATACATCTTAAGTCACCTCAACAGGCAGCAGCCTTGAAATCTGCTTCATTTTTTTAGTAAATATTTCGTTTGCCCGTTAGATGTCTTGCTAAAGTTGATACTTGATTAAGATCAAGACTGACTAGGCCAGAGCTGATCTTGTATTTAAATTTTTAAGTATTTTGTCACATGAATGCATTTAAAGTTTTGTTCAACTGTGTTTGAAATTTTGATGGTTATCAAAACAAACACTAAAAACCTAAGGTTGTTGTCTGTACCCTTTTAATTTTAATACAAATTGTGTCTTTTTGGAAATGGCAGACAAAACAGTTGTACTCCAAGGCACTTTAAGTCCAGTGGAAATACCATTCAATTAGGTTAAATTTTTTGTGGTTTCTTTATTTCTACTTTTGAAGTTTTGTTTTCCATTCTTCCATGTAGCACAAATGTAATCTTCCAGGCATTTTCCTCTCATGCTCAGGTTACTCAGAGGTGTTAAGAAGTGCAAGTGGTCCTAAGTGTCCCACTCTGTAAATGAGGACGGCGTCTGTCAAGGGAATGTCTGCTCCGAGGGCGGCTCACCGCGCCCCGGGCTGGGCGGCCTCATGCTGACCGTCTCTGCTTGTCTCGGTTGTAGTGATGACGAAGATGTTGCACCATTGTCGGCTAAATTTGCTGGTATTTATCCATTGAGTAACTACGATGATACCGAGGTGGTGGCCAACATGAATGGGATCCACAGCGAATTGAATGGTGGTGGGGAAAACATGGCTCTAAAAGATGAGGTATGGGCATGGCTTTTTCTTTGTGACCATAAATGGCATGAGCTGGTGGGCTAGTGTTTTAGTTCTTTATACTCTTGTTTTGAACAATGTCAGTTACACAAGGCTGTTTTTGAAGTCCCCTCAGGTAAGCAGTGCCAGTAGTAGTTCTTCGGAAGCTGAGGAAGAAGAGGCGGATGGTGAGAGCAGTGGGGAGCCACCAGGAGCCCCAGAGGAAGGTGGGGCTGCAGGAAATGGGAGCCCCAGGAAAGGGGGAAGTAGGGTGGACAGCCCACCCCCCTCTTACCCAGCTCAGCAGGTATGGGTTTATTTTTTCAAACTGTTTTGCCAAAGGGTATCTTTCTCTGTGTATAGTTTCTCTAAACATGAACATTACTGAATACAAAATTATGTTATTTTGAATAAATTCTGAAGATTAGAACTGGAGAGAATAAAGGCAGGCTTACAAAATAAACAAACATGACTCATAACCACATTTCAACTTGTTTCTGTTGTTTGAATCTGTAATCAACAGTCTTGATTTTGCAGTATGCCAGCATAGCTCCAGGTATTTAGGTGTGATTTTTTTTTGTTTTTTCTGTATAGAAGCAAGGAGGGGAGGGTTTTTGTGTGTGTGTGTGTAAATAAAAGATGTAATGTTAAAATTTCAGAAAAGGTTGGTTTTGTAAGGGAGCTTTTTCCCCTGGGGGGAAAGGTGAAGGTACTTTATCAGACTATTATTTTTTTCTTAAGAGTTTTGTAGTAGATGCTCAAGTAGCTTTTAAATGAAAGGGAGAACCAGTGGTGGTCGAGGTGTTGACTAAGTGACTCATTTCGATGGTGGTGTAAGTCAGTGGCTCAGACAGTAAGGGTCATAACAAAGGCACCGCATGGAGCCGGCTCACTCTGCCCAGTGTAGCCCCTGCCCACTGCCAGTCACAGTGGGTGCCGGTTGCCTTCCTCATTGTGTGTCTTTTCAGTGTTTGTTTATGCAAGTATACGTGTTTGTTCTTCCCCTTTCTTACGAAAAAGGCTTATGCTCTTTGCTTTTTCTCTTGGCAGTTTCTCCTGATGGACATCCTCTTTTCTGTCCAGAGTGCATGTCCTCATTCTTGTCTGTGGGCCTCTGTGTTCCAGTGTGTGGATGGGCACTCGCGTTGCCTTCCCTCCCTGCCGCCCCCCCCGCCCCCATCATAAAACTGTTCAATGAGTAGCCTTCTCCATCTGACATTTTAGAATAAGCAGACAGATCCCTTGGATTCTTCACCAGCAGTGGCTTCCTGGGCAGCCTCCCTGATCCCCAGACAAGGATTTCTGCCAGTCTGATAGACGAGACATGGCAACCCCTTGAGATTCTAGTTTTCACTTCATTTTTTTATGGGTAAATTGACCGTCCCTTCATCTTCTTAAGGGCCATTTCTTTCCTTTCCTATCTTAATATTGAGTTACAAGCAGTCTTTATGTATTTATATCCTTCATCCAGTACGCCATTTGCAAATATTTTCTCTTGACATGGCTATTAGCTTTTTTATGGTGTTTTCTGAAAAGCAAGAATTTTCAATTTTGATGCATTCTGGTTTATCAACTTTTTCTTTTATGAATTATGCTTTTTATGTCAATTCTAAGAAAACTTTGCCTAATGCAAACTGTTTTCTTTCAGAAGATATATACTTTTAGCTTTTACTTAGGTCTGTGGTTCATTTCACTCAGTTTTTGCTTGTGAAGTGAGGTTAGGGTCTAAAATCATCCTTTTTGCGATGTGAATGTCCAGTTGTCCTGGCACCATTTGTTTAAAAAAACGCCTTTACACTCTTGAATTGCATTGGCCATTTGTTGAAATTCAGTTGACTATAAATGTAAGGGCTGATGTCTGCACACTTGTTCTGCTCATTTGATCTGTGCCCTTACACCTATGGTGTACCTGATGATTGCTTTATAAGCTTGGAAATTGGATAGAAGCTGCCCTCAGCATGGTGGGCCTTCTTCAAAATTGTGTAGATTGTTCAAAGTCCTTTGCATTTCCATGTAAGTTTCCGTATAAAACCTGCTTGGATTTTATACCAGCAAAATCCTCTGGGCTTACTCTTTTATTTGTGGGATGATATAGATCAATTTGGAGAAGATAAAATCTTAACAAAATTGAATCTGTCAGTCTGTGAACATGCTGTATCTTTCCATTTATTTAAATCACCTTTAATTTCATTCAGCAACTTTTAAGATTTCTATTTTATGGGTCTTGAATATATTTCTTAAATTTATTCTTAAGTATTAGATGTTTTTCAATTCTATTGTAAATGTTCTTTCTAATTTTGATTTTCAGTTGATTGTTGGTAATATATGGAAACACAATTGATTTTTTATATTTTGATCCTGTTTTCTGTAGCTTTGTGAAACTTATTTATTCTAGAGGTAGAGGGCTTTAGATTCTTGGTAGAGGGCTTTTAGATTCTTACATGCAAGATCATGTTGCCTGTGAATGAAGACAGTTTTCTCTCTTTCTTTCCACTCTGGATGCTTCTAATTTCTTAACTCCTGCTTTACCGAGCTACCTGTAATCTCCTATATGATACTTGAAAGGGTTCTTTAGCTACCCGGCTCACTCACTTGCAAGGAAAGACACGAGAACTCCGTCAGCATGGTTTTATTCCCTGTAAGACAGACAGACAGAACGGGTGTCTCGGAAAGGAGAGACCAGCAGCTTATGGGTGAGGAAGCGTGTTTTTAAGGAGTAGGATGTGGGACGTTGGGGATCGGGTCTTGGGGGGGGGCAACCATCTGGTTGGAGGTTGGATCTTAAGAGGAGGGGCGAAAAGGTGAGGCAAGTCCAGACAAGATTTTCACCGGCCCATGTGCTTGGGACCATGGGGTAAATGGAGGATAAAGTCTTACATTCCTCCCTTTTTTGTTTTATAAATTGCGAAGGACTTGGGGAAGGGGTGAAGGTCAGTCTTCGGTAACTGCTTCCTGCTGATTAGGGGCGATGAAGTTCATTTTGTATTGATGGGGGGTGGTCCTTGGATGAGCCCTTGGTCTGAAGTGGCGATGGCGTGTTCCAGGACTCGGGCTTCTGTCAGCACTGCATTGTCTGCTGGCAGGATGGGAGGCGGTGGTATTCCTGGTGATTTTTGAAATTTGAGTTTGAATGAGGTTTTTTAGAAGATTAATTAGGCAGGGAGCGAAGAGTAGGAGAAGGCAGACAATGATGAGAGGCATGAGGAGAGGAAGGAGGATGTCTCTCAGAGTTGGTTTAAGCCCATGGTCCCTGTCTCATTCCCCCCTCTACAGATAGAGACTGTAGCTGCTGCTAGGGAATGGGAGCGATGACCACTCTGGCTGCTTCATGCTGAGAGGGGGCGCAATAAGGGGTGCAGCTAGGTCTCCATCAATGGTTGGTCAGGAGGGTGTCGGAAGGTGGGAGTTTTTACCTTGGGCTCTATTGCTATCACCATTTGCAGCTTCATGGCTTC
This sequence comes from Phataginus tricuspis, assembly GCA_029783875.1. NCBI lineage: Eukaryota > Metazoa > Chordata > Mammalia > Pholidota > Manidae > Phataginus > Phataginus tricuspis. Next base: position 90,956,443 of record JAQQAC010002594.1, on the reverse strand, counting down.
TAGGCGAGACAGAACAAATCATGTCACTAGGTTAAGCAGCAACATCTGGAGTTGGATTCTCCATTCTAGAAGGACAAACTTGACAAGAAGATTAAAGAATGCATGGCTGAATATGAGGACTAGAAATAGTAAATTTCTAATTGAGAATCATAGCCAGATATCTTGGGGAAACTAGAATTCTGGATCTAGTCTATGTCCCAATGACTAGTATTAGGATTTAGTATAGATAAGGCTGCATTATTGAAACAATACTTTTCTCTAATATCACCCTCATTTTTATTATAAGTAACCAGATTAAGAAAATAATTAACACTTGACTTGATTATTTGCACAAGTGCAGCAAGAAGAGCAATTGATTACACAGGCTCCTTCAAATATGCTTTGCTGGAACTTTTTATAAGGAACTTCAGATTGGACTTTTAAAGGCCTCTCAAGGCCAGAAAGCCAAGCCAGACTTGCCATCAAGTTTTGCCTGCAGTACCTGTAGATTTGGGTGAATTCCTCTCTTCTTGAGGTCCCCAAGACATTCTGAGGTTCCTGCACCTGCCAGGAAGTGACCTTCTTTACTCACCTGGTAAGGCTGCTGGGAATCCTGTAAGCAGGGTACCAGGCCAGTTCCTCCAAGGGGCTCTGTTGGCTTTATAAAGTCAACTTTAGTTCCTTAAAGCTGTCTGTTCATATGAGTTTTATGCACGTGTCTCTCAGGTATAACATTCCAGTCAAAGCCTTGATAATATAACCAGTGTTTTTAATTGGTCCTCTTACAAGGAAAGCACATTCTTATTGAACTTATGCAAATAAACATACTGCCATGAAATATAAAAGTAGTCACTGAGTTTTTAAATTCTGGAGGGATCAGGTAGAGAGAAAGATAAATGTTTCAATTCTGCTTACAAAGGTATTGTCATTTACTAAACTGTTGTCAGCTTAAAAGCTTAAAACACTATCAGTAACATTTGAAACAAAAAGCCACAAAATCATCTTCCTTAGTTTACTTAATCCTATGTAAATACCTGTTCTGCTGAAATCTAGTTCTTTACTAGTTTAGGAGTAATAAAACAGTGACTATAAATGACAAACGACTTGTAAAAGAGAGTGGCTAAAGATCTGATGAGAGCTTACTATAAGACAGTTGACATAAGGAAATTTGGATATTAGTAACAAAGTTTAGCATCATTCTCTTTGGCAATGTTTTCTAGGTAATTAAGCAGGTGATTATCAGATAAAGAAGCTAATTTAGCCAAATACTTTCCCCAATGAGAGAAAAAAAATTCCTCTGACATGTTCCAAGGGCCTTCTGGAAAATATCAGAGTTAACTACAGGTAAAAGCACCTTTTGAATTTGATTTTGGGAAGTTGTCGGAAGAAAGTTTCTTTGGCACTTGCTTAAATAGGATTATAGGTTGCCATGAAGCAATATTTATCTATTTAACCAGAATGACCACAAAATATCTTAAAGGCAAATACAGAAGGTTACAGTTGTTAGCAAAGTTTAGCTTTTAGTCTTTTTAATATTAAGATCTCATTTTCTTAAATACTCAGACAACTCATTGAGACTTTAAGCATGAGAAACTTTGGTAAAACAATTAGAGAACCCTTTGCAACTTTTCAACATTAAGAGCAGACTAATCAGTTTAAGAAAACTTTGTCTTTAACTGAAAGCAAAATTCTTATTTTGCTGTGTACTTGATATCAAGACTCATTTGCTTTTGTTTTACATAGCACGACCATGTCAGTTTTTCCACAAACTTTCTACAACTTTCTTTTTACATTCACTGTTGTCCCTCTAAATAAACAGCTGTACTTTAGAACAGTTACCTTCTTTTACCCTAAATAAAATGAATCTCCATTTCTTATATCTTCTCTTGTTAAAACACGCATCTTTTCTAGCAAGCAGAGATGTTTTCTTTATTATTTCAAGTAGTTTTATTTAGAACTTAAAACCATTAGGCATTTCTTCACTTTCTCTTACCAAAGCACACATCTTTTCTATCATGCAGAGATGTTTTATTACTTTAAGTAGTTTTAATTAGAACTTAAAACCATTAGGAACTTTAACTTCCAATGAACACTGAAAATAGGCATGGTAAACTGTAACACCAGCATTCCTTAGATTGATACATTTATTAATATATTTTATCATTTCTGAAAATGTGCTTACATTTAACAAAATAAAATATATATTACATTAATATATTTTATCATTTCTGAAATTTTGGTTATCACAAAATTCTTAGGCTGTTTGCAGATATATACACTCTTATACAGTAATATATTATTATTAAGATATTCATTTGTTACACTTGTTTACACACTCTTTAGCAATTATGCTAGATTACTTATAAAACTTATTAGACATTAAACAAAGTCAAGCCTTTGAGTATCTTTTTTAAAGATTTAACAGATAATATCAATTAAATGATTTTAAGTAAACTTAGGCAGCTGATAATTATAAGGACGTCTGTTTCAGTTAAACTTAAATTAGCATTAATGCTTAATATCTTTTATTAGAATTTTCTGGAAGTTTTAGAATGCCCAATTTTCACAAGCGCTTGTTTTTAAATTAATTTGTATTAATACCATCTGGAGGTAGAAAAGTATTTTTCATTTACACACTTAGACAAACATACATGATTAGAGACATAATGATTACAGTTAGCAACACTTTTCATAAAAGAACATATATTCAGATAAACTGATACAAAGATTTGAGATACTGATATCCAATTGCCTTCTTTCGTTTTAGCTTATTTGACTAAAAGTATTTCAGTCTAAGGGCGAGCAGTTTATATAACTAGGTTAAGGTTTAGATGGCCCCAGGCTAACAGGGCTGATGAAGGCTCTGAACTGATAGAGACTTGTATGTGTCCAGGGGGCTGGAAGTTGAGGTGTCGGCCGGGGAAGGGAGTTAGGGAGGCAATGTTGCTAGGGGTGCATGTAGCAAAGGAAATGGAGGAATCTTCTAGAAAGGTGACTTGCAGGGCTAGGATTTGGCTAGGGGGAAGGGTTTTCGGACTTTTGTATGTTAAGAGTTCTGACAGGCAGTGGGGTGAAAGAATGGTGGTGGCTGTGCCAAAGGTGAGCTTTCTTGCCTCTTGGTGAAGAATAGTTGCAGCTGCTAAGGGCGTGGAGGCATGGTGTCCATCCGCGGGTGGTGGTATCTAATTGCTTTGAAAGATACACTACAGGAGCAGGTATGGGCAGTGTGGTCTGGCAAAGGACTCCAGGGGGGAACCCATGGGTTTCATTAACATATAGGAGGAAGGGTTTAGAGAGATCTGGCAGGTGTAGGGCTGGGGCTCGTAGGAGAGCTTTCTGCAGGGAAGAGAAGGGGCGGGTTACTGGCTGCAAAAGGGGCTCGGAGAGGGGGCCTTTTGCTGCAGCATAGAGGGGAGCTGGGAGCAATGAGAAATTGGGGATCCAACTATGGAGAAAGTTTGCTAAGCCTAAGAAGGAAAGGATCTCTTCTTTTGTAGAGGGGACAGGGATATCGCGGATTAGTTGTTTTCTGCATAGAGTTATGGCTCTTTGGCCACGGATCAGAAGAACACCTAAGTATGAAACTTGAGATGTGGATAACTGCACTTTTTCTGGGGAGACGTGGTAACCGCAGTCAGAGAGGTGGTTTAATAGGGTGATTGTATCTTGTGAGATTGCTAGGGAAGGGCTGCATAGAGGAAGATCATCGACATATTGTAAGAGGGTAGAGTGAAGGAAAGAAATATGTTGGAGGTCGTGTGCTAGCACTTGGCCGAATAGGTGGGGACTGTCTCTAAAGCCTTGGGGAAGGACAGTCCATGTTAATTGGGTAGAGATACAGGAGGTGGGGTCTGTCCATGTAAAAGCAAAAAGATTTTGGGAATTGGGGTGGAGAGGTATGGTAAAGAAGGCATCCTTTAAGTCTATTACTGAAAAATAAGTGGTGGAGCTTGGGATGGAGGAGAGGAGAGTATATGGGTTGGGTACTATGGGATGGATGGGGATGACTGCTTGCTTCATTTATGATTCGGAGATCTTGGACTAGCCTGAGGCTTTTTCACTGCAAGTATTGGGGTGTTGAACGGGGAGTGGGTTGGCTTCAAGAAGCCTTTTTTAAACAGATTCTGGATGATTGGCTGGAGGCCGAGTTGGCTGCGCAAGGGTAGTGGGTATTGGGATTGTGATGGGAAGGAGTCTGGGTTTTTAAGACTAATCTGGACTGGGCTACACTTAGCTAGAGATGGGTTGTTTGTATCCCACACGGAGGGATTTACAAGGTTTGGCGATAAGGGTGGAGCTGGAATGGGGGAGGGGGTGCTCTGAAGACAGAGAAGAAGATGAACTGCTGGTGAGTCTGAGTTGAGGCAGTGTGAGGGGTGAAAGGAAATAGAAGCCCCTAGTTTGTGTAAAATGTCTCTGCCGATGAGGGGGGTAGGGCAGTGTGGGATAATGAGAATTGAGTGTGTGAAAGTGGTTTGAGTTATAGTGCAAGTGAGGGGGGCAGTTGAAAAGGGCTGGTAAGGGGTGCCGCAAACTCCAATGATAGATATGCAAGAACGGGAGACGGGGCCCTTATATGAACACAGAAGGGAGTAAGTAGTTCCAGTGTCGATAAGGAAGGAGAGTGGGATTCCTGCCACCATGACTGTCACCCGGGGCTCTTTGGTGGCGATGGCAGTGGCAATTCGAGAGAGCCCTGGGCCCCGCTAATCTTCGTCTGCTAGGTTGAAGATAGCAGCTGGGGACGGCGCAGAGTCAACTGGCTGTGTGCTTCTCTGAAGACTAGGACACTCAACTGCCCAATGTCCAGGGAGGTGGCACTTGGGACAGGGCCCAGGGGGCTTTCTCGGGTTGGGGCAAGCTTTTGCCCAATGGCCTGCTTGGCCGCACTTGTAGCATGGTTTTGGTGAGGCTGTCTTCTCAGGCCCTTGGGAGTTGACAGTCACGGGAGGAAAGGCTTTAGCCATCATTTGATGTTTTTAGCTGGTATTTGTGTTTTAAGGCTTTCTCATCTCTCCCATTGTACACCTTGAAGGCTACGGCTAAAACTTCGGACTGTGGCGTAAGGAGCCCCCGTTCGAGCTTTTTTAGTTTTGCTCTTATGTCAGGAAAACTGTGAGCAAAGAAATAAGTCATCAGGAGTTGCCACCCGTCAGGAGTTTCTGGATCTAGATTGGTATACTGTAAGAAGGCCTGTGTGAGCCTGTCTAGGAAGGCTGAAGGGTTTTCATCCCTATCTTGGAGGATATTTTGTAATTTTTCATAATTAATGGCTTTCTTGGCCACTTTTCGGAGGCCTGCTATGAGACAGGTAGTAAACTGCTCTTCGCAAATGACATCTCGGGGGTGGTTATAGTCCCATCCTGGGTCTCTATCTGGCACAGCTTCTGGTCCCAGGGTTGGTGAGGTGCATGTCATCTGCATGGGCTCTAGCCTGTTCCCAGACTCGCCTGTGCTCTTCAGGCAGGATACTAGACATGATGACATTGAGGTCATGGAAGGTGAGATTGTAGGATTGGGTGAGGTATTAGATTCTTTGGTATAGGTTGTAGGGTTGGAAGTGTAGGAGCCGAGGTGCTTCTCGATTTGCGAGTGGTCAGAAAGGGAAAAGGGAACATGCACTCTGATGACACCTTCGGCTCCTGCTACTTCCCTCAGTGGGGCTAAGAAGTGAGCTTTCGTGCAACTGCGAGTGGCAGGCGGACTGAGAGGCAAGGGGATTGAACAGGGGTTGGGGTAGGGAGAAAGCGGGGGAGGTGACATGGAAGCTGTGAAGGGAGAAGGGAGGGTCGGAGGGGTGGAGACAGGCAGCGCAGAGGAAGGGAGGGTCGGAGGGGTGGAGACAGGCGGCACACTTGAGGCTGCTGATCCTTGGCCTGCTGAGCGATAAGGTGGGGGGGCTCATCTGCAGGATCTGGGTCTAGGGAGGAAGAGGGAGCTGGGTCTAGGGAAGAAGAAGGAGTCTTCAGAGGGTTTGAAAGGATGGCAAGGATATACTTGGGGTGGATAGAGTTACATAGAGAAGGCTTGTTTTGAAGATAGAAAAAAGCTTGAACATAGGGAGTTTCCTTCCATTTGCCTGAACGCTCACAGAAGTTGTGAAGATCCTGAAGGACTTTAGAGTCTAAGGATCCATATTGAGGCCAAATTGTTTTATTGTCTAAAGGATATTGGGGCCAAATCTGGCTGCAGAGCCGAATTAGCTTGGAGGGCTTTAGATCTGGATGTAAATGAAGAGTTTTGAAATTGTCTAGGAGGCAGCTGAGCGGGGAATCGGCAGGGATGGAGGGGGACGCTCCCATTGTGACTCTGTCGTGGAGTTGCTGCAGCACACCCGGGCGTCCCTAGGCGGCTCAGAACTCCAAAGAGTAGCCCAACTCCAAGTGAAGGGTCGTCACCTCTGTCACTGGAGGGGCACGCTTGCCCTGAGCAAGCAGCAGGTGCCTAGTGCTAGGACTTTTCAGCTATGAGCCCGACTGTGAACCAATGGAACAGAAGAGTCACAATGGGGGCAGTCTTTCACCTGCTGGGGACGAGAGAAACTGACTGAGGGAAAGTCTCCTGCCTGCTGAGGACAAGAGAAACTGGACTGGGAGTGACTAGGGGCACAGCCGTAGCCAATGAAGGCTGGGGCTGGGGCAGTCCCCCGCCTGCGGTGAGGCCACGAGGGTGCCGGACACTCAACGGTCAGCCCTCGGGCGCTCACAGAGGCGTTTTAGTCACTTGATGGGAGAGGGTGACTCACCGCTCCTTTGGCGCAGGTGGTGGATGCTGGAGAGGCGTTCAGGGAGATGGAGGGCGCTGAGGAGCCCTCGTGTCTGGAGGGGCCGGGTGCTATCGGATTCCCGGTGCAGCTCGAATTCCTAGGGAAGAGCAGGCAACTGGGAGATCCCAAACCGGTCAGAAACACAAATGAAAGGGTTATTTAGCTACCCAGCTCACTCGCTCATAAGGAAAGACATGAGAACTCCGTCAGCGTGGTTTTATTCCCTGTAAGACAGACAGACAGAACGGCTGTCTCAGAAAGGAGAGACCAGCAGCTTGTGGGTGAGGAAGCGTGTTTTTAAGGAGTAGGATGTGGGACGTTGGGGATCGGGTCTTAAGGGGTGGGGGCAACCATCTGGTTGGAGGTTGGATCTTAAGAGGAGGGGCGAAAAGGTGAGGCAAGTCCAGACAAGATTTTCACTGGCCCGTGTGCTTGGGACCATGGGGTAAATGGAGGATAAAGTCTTACAATACTGAGTAGAAGTGGTACGTCTTTGCCTTGTTCCCAGTCTTAAGAGGGAAGCATTCAGTCTTTGAGAGTGAATATGCTAGCTGTAGGTTTTTCAGAGCTGCCCTTTTTCCAGTTGAGGAAATTCTGTTCTATTCTTAGTTTTTTGAGAGTTTTATCGTGAGCATATATTAGGTTTTTCAAATGCCTTTTCTTTATCTATCGAAATGCTCCTGTTTTCATCCTTTATTCTGTTATATGGTGTATTGCATCAAGTGATTTTTGGATATTAAAAGGCCAGCATAAAACTGGCCTCATAGAATGAATTGGGAAGTGTCTGTTCTGCCTCTGTTTTCTGAAGGAATTTGTCTAAGATTGAAATTTCTTGAACATTTTATAGAATTCATCAGTGAAATCCCATTGGCCTGGTCTTTTTTGGTGGGAAGATTTATAATTACTGATTCAAATTTTGTTTACTTATTATCAATCTATTCAGATTTTCTATTTCTTCTTGAGTTAATTTTAATAATTTGTATCTTTTTAGGAATTTGTCCACCACTAACTTGTCTAATTTTATAGCATATAAGGTTATTGTATTGTTTTATAATTCTTTTAATTCTTTAGGATTTGTTAGTGGTGTTAATTCCTGATTTTTGTAATTTTGTTTACTCCTTTTTAAACCCCTTCAGTCTGGCTAAAGGTTTATCAATTTTTGCAAATAATCAGTTTTTTATTTTGTTAATTTTGTTTTTATCTTCTCTATTTCATTGATTTCTGTTCTGATCTTCGTTATTTCTTTCTGTATTCTTTGGGTTTGGTTTGGCTTCTTTTTCTAGCTTACTGACTCTAAAGCTTAGTTTCCTGATTTGGGAGCTTCCAAATGTACTGAGACTTGTTTTACGGCCTAGCAGAGTTCTCTCCTAGACAACATTCCATGGGCAACTGGCTGCAGTTTGGGTTCTGCTCTTGTTAGGTGGGATGTCCTATAAATGAACATTTGGTCAAATTGCTTGATTGCTTTATTTTCAAGTCTTCTGTATCCTTACTGATTTTCTGTTGAGTTCTAAAAATTACTGAGTGACATATTGAAGCCTTCAAGAGTAACTCTTGGATTGTCTGTTCCACTTTCAAATCTGCTAGCTTTGGATTCTGCGTTTTGGGACAGTGTTACTGAATGTGTATATGTGTATTACTGTTATCTCTCTCTGATACATTGACCCATTTGTCATTATAAAGTGTTTCTCATCTTAAGGATATTTGACTGACCATAACACAGCCACTCCAGCTGTCTTCGGGTTACTATTGCATGTTACATGTTTTCTCTTCCTTTTAATTTCAGCCTTTTTGTGTCTTTGAATCTCAAACTGGTCTTGGAATCTTTTAGTTGGGTCTTGCATTTTTATCCTGTCCTTCAGTCTCTGCCTTGTGTTTGGAGTACTTCATACAATGTAATAATTGGTGATATTTACATCTGCCATTTTGCTGTTTATTTCTGTGTCTCATTGTCTTTGTTCCTATTTCTGCTTTACTTCCTTTTTTTGTATTAAAAATGTTTTAGTGTACCATTATAATTCTGCTATTGATTCTTTAATTGTGTTTCTTTTGGTTTTGTTTGTTTCTTAATTTAGTTTTTTAAAGGGTGTTGGGAGAGCTCCAGACAAGAAGGTTGCTTTTCTTCAGTAAGAACTCCTGAAGTTCTGCCATATTCACATGAACAAATGCATCTCAATTTGTGTTTTTCCTTTGGTTATTGTGTTAAGTTTTGACAATTGTGTTAAGTTTTACAGTTCTGAGGGAGAGGAGTTACCGATGGCTTCATCTCAGGTGCCCTTTGGAGACTGTCTAACCATTCATTGAGCAGCGTGAACCTGGTGGAGTGGAGCACTGGGGTTTTGTTGTCCTTGTACCCAGCTCCCTCTCTCTGCCCTGTGTCTTTGTCAGTTCTCTGTCCCTGCTCAGACAGGCATAGGATGCACACCGGTGTGACTGCTCCCTCGGCAGATGCCTGGCTGGGGCTCAAGGTGCGCATATCTGCTTTTCCCAGGTTTCTGCAGTCCAAGTCTCTCAGGACCCCTCTTTGCCTTGCAAGGGGAACCCTGGTCAACTCAGGGTATCAGGACAAGCGCTATTCCTTTGTATTTCTATGTAGCTGCTTGGCAGAATGTGATTGACTTTAATTTAATTCATACTATTCTTTATTTCACTAAATAAGCAGCTACTTTTCTTTTTCTTTCCTCTTAGGCTGAACAAGCTCCAAACGCTTGTGAGTGTCATGTTTGTAAACAAGAAGTTTCTGGACTGACACCATCAGCAATGACAGTCGGAGCCCTCCCTCCTGGCCATCAGTTCATGAGCCCCGAGAAGCCCACACACCCAGCTTTGCATCTGTACCCCCACATCCATGGACATGTGCCTTTGCACACAGTCCCACACCTGCCTCGCCCTCTTATCCACCCCACCTTGTATACAGCACCCCCCTTCACACACAGTAAGGTAAGTTGGGGAAAAAAGGGCCTGGAAGCTCACCTGTCACTAAGATCCTACAGGAGTACATATTCAAACCAACACAGTCCGTGAACTGGCACCTTGTATAGGACAGCATCCACTCTTGATCAGAGGATCTCAAGTGTTTCCTTTTATATAATCTCTTAAACTGTTGGAATTCTGAACCTTTACAGTTGTAAAAACAATCATGAAAGTTATGGTTCTTTCAGGATTGACTAGAATGCAGAGAGAGCTTCAGATGATGTTGGTGTGGCAGGTTACACTCAGGAGCATCCCCTCATGTGGCATCTGCCCACCCTGCTCCAATTCTCTTTTACACTGGCCTTCTGGGGCCTGGCCATTTTCTTAATGTGATGGGTAAAATAATTTCAATATGGCACCCATCCGTAAACACTTGCTGGGCTCCACGGGGTCTAAAATGAGTGTGCTTTTTAAGCACATAAACTAAGGACCTATAGAGATGTACCAGCCTAAAGGTGAGACCCTAAGTGTGATGCAGAGAAAGCCGCAGTGCCATGCAGGGCATGGAGAGGCGGCTGCAGGCAGACAGAAGAGGGCCTGCCGGAAATCTGCTGGCCTGGCAGCTTGTTGGGGGAAGAAGTGAGGACCTGGAAGACGTGCGATTTGTTACCTGCCTTCTCCGAGAGCCCGTGCGTGCTTAGTGTCTGAGATCCGGGGCTAGCCTCACCCCTGTGCCTTGTATCCACTTTGCCACTCTAACTGCTTGGAACTTAAACCACTGTTGACTCTTACAAACTGATTCTTTTCTTTTGATCAGTTATTCTGGTTTAAGCTTAGTTCTCACCAATCAAAAATAGAATTTTCCCCAAAATGTACTGATTTATTATTTTAAAACAGTCATTCTCAATGGGGAGAGAAAGGGAGGATGAGGTAGAAGGGGCTTTTTCAGACTACTCGTGTGTTTTCTTCTCCAAGGGGTGTGCACTGTGAAGTGAGAGTGTGTGTGGCCCCTAAGTAAGTGGGGTTTGTTTCCAGGGGGCACAGGTAGAAGATTAATAACCACTGGTTGAGAGTGGAATATAGTCATTTAGTCATATTCTATTCTGAATACTGGGTAACTACCCAAAACTATGCTTAAATTTTACTAGATTGAATATTGCTCAAGTTGAACATTAAATGGCACCTTTATTAATAGAATGATCTTAAGTAGCATGTTCAGGTGAATAACCAAAACCAGGCTGCGTTCATGGTCTGCCCATCCTGTGGGCGCTCTCCCTCTGGGTGAGGGTGTGAGGTAGGGAAGCTGTCCACTCCCTGTTTGTACCAGAACCGAACTATTTTCCAGCCCCTAGGAACCGACCTGGGGTTCCTAGAATGTTCTGCTATGCTTTCTTGCTGGTAGAAACTACTCAAACATTAGTTTCAAAAATCTTCAAATAAAGTAGTGAAATTGATACTCCCAAAGGTTATTGGGACACTCTAGTAGACTTATCTTTTCCCCTGACTTTGAGCCTTTTCTCAGGACGTTGTAGGTAGTCTATGGAAGAGAAAGGAGGGGAAAAACATTTAGGGGAGAGCATCACCTGCATCTACAACCCATTCGTCTGATACCTGTTAAACTTTAACCCAGTAGATAGATAGGACTCATGGGTAGACAGGCAGATACAGAGGACACGCAATGAAGCTTCACTTCAGCCACTTTGCTATTAGTATCAAGACTGTTCACTGATTTCAATTCATCAGCTGGACGCCGTTTTTATTTGGAGAAGTGTGGTGCCTTTCGCAGAGTATTTCGCTTGTATCTCGTGGAATAATGTTGTCTGTCTGAACAAGCTTGTGTTGTCACTTACTAGGTCTGCATTACATGAGCCGGTCAGGCTGATTGAATACTGCGGGTACATCTGCATCTGGATGCTGTGTTCACGACCCATGAGAGTCGGTAGAAGCACTTTCTGGAAAATGAATGAGCTGTATAGGATGGCACAGACTTCTTCAGTTTTCTTAGGCCAGGATTGTTTCATCAGAGCAGGTTTCTTAGCCCAAGATTGTTCAGTGTGATTGTTCAGATGTAGCTGGAGACAGAAGGCCAGTGCTAAATGTGAAGGGCAGCCCTGAGCATTGGGGCTCTTCTGACCTGCTTTGTTCCTGTGTTGTCAGAGCCTTCAGGAGTTTCTGCTCTGGTGAAATAGCAGTTGTTACCTTTAAGACTTTATGACATTGTAGTTGTAATTCTTTTAATTCATACTTTGGCCATTGTGGGTGAATATTTAATACCTAAAATGCTTGGGATGAATACTATGAAAGTTATGTTTTCTTGAAATTAGAAAAACCTGAAGACTTTCTATTTTCAAATGTCTTCATACCAATGATACATTTATATGTTGAGATATAAGTTACTTGAAAGTTAAAAGTCGTTGTATGAGGAAAATACAGTAATGAAAACTGGAGAAAAAATTAGAACTGTAAGTGATGGAGTTTAATTTCCAAATATTTGGGGATTTCTTAGCTATCTTTCTGTTACTGATTTCTGTTTTAATTCCATTGGGTCTGAGAGCAGACATCATATGATTTCTATGCCTTTGAATTTGTTGAAGTGTGCTTTTTGGCCCAGAATGTGGTCTGTCTGGCAATGCTCCACATAACCCTGAGGAGAATGTGTTCTGCTGTCGGATGACACTGTCTACAGCTCCCTAATACGCAGTCAGCAGGTGGTGCTGTTGACTCACTGACTAGCTGCCTGCTTTGGACAGAGGGGTGTGGAAGTTCCCAGCCATGATAATGGAGGCTTCTCTTTCTCCTCACAGTACTTTGCCTCATGTAGTTTGATGCTCTGTTAGATGCTTATGTGTCTAAGACTGTTCAGTGTGATTGTTCAGATGTAGATTGGAGAATTGCCCCCTTTTATCATTATGTGATGCCCTTCTTCATTCCTGATAATTTTACTCGCCCTGAAGTCTGATGGACCTGAAATTAAGATAGGTACTCAAGCTGTTGATTAGCATTAGCATGGTGTATCTTTCTCCACTTTTTGCTTTTAACTTAAAGGGGTCTTTATACCTGCAGTAGATTTCTTATAGACATAGATGGCTGGGCCTGGTTCAGTTTTAATATACTTTGGTAATTTCTGTCTTTTCATTGGTGTATTTAGACCATTCATTTAAAGTGATTTTTGATGTGTTTCAGATTGGTAAGTAGCCATGTGTGTAACTGTTTTCTATTTGTTACCAGAGGCTTCTTTTCCTAGCTTCTCCACTTTTAATTGAGCATTTCTGATTCCATTTCATCTCCTCTCTTAGTATATCAATTACACGTACTTAAGTTTTAGCAGTTGTGTCAGAGTATACATTTTAACTAATCTGAGTCCCCCTTAAGCTAGCACTGATGTGATATGTAGTGTAGGTGCCCTTTTAATAGATTATTCCCAGTTCCTTCCTCCCTTTCCTTATGACATTACTATTGTTATTTTCATTTGTCTTTCTCTATATTATCACCCACTACTTGTTAAAATTCTTTAAACAAAGTCATCTTTTAAATCAATTAATAATAAGCAATGAGAGTTCATTTTACTTTTACTTATTCCTTCTCCACTGCCCTCCCTCCCTTTAATGTACATCCAAGTTTCTGGCCTTTTATTATTTTCCTTCTGCCTGAAGAAAATCTTTTAACGTTTCTTGCAGGGCAGGTCTGCTGGCGATGAGTTCCCTCAGTTTTTGTTTGTCTGAGGAAGTCTTTATTTCTCCTTCTTTTGAAGGATAATTTCGCTGGATACAGAATTCTAGGTTGGTGGTTTTTTTTCTTTCAACACTTTAAACATATTTAACTCCACTCTTTTCTTGCATGCATGGTTTCTGATGAGATGTCCTCTGTAATTCTTAGCCTTGTTCTGAAGATATAGAGATTTCTCCCCGCTTCCCCAGCTGCTTTCAAGATTTTCTTTCTGTCTAGGTTTTCTGCCGTTTGAATATGTCATGTCTAGGTGTATATTTAGGGGCATTCTTTCTATTTGGTGTTCTCTGAGCTCCCTGGATCTGTGGCTTGGTGTCTGTCATTAATTTTAGAAAGTTCTTGGCCATTTTACTTCAAATACTTCTACCTGTTCCCTCTTCTCTTTCTGGTATTCCATTTTCCATATGTTACATCTTGTAATTGTCCCACAGTTGTTGGGTGTTTTGTTCTATTTCTTTTTGTCATTGGTGGTGGTTTTTTGTTTGGGGTTTTTTGAATTTTTGTCTCCCTTTGCATTTCCGTTTCAGGAGTTTCTGTTGACGTATCTTGAAGCTCTTTGGTTCTTTCTCTGGCTGCATCCCTTCCTGAGAGGCTCATCAGACGCATGCTTCATTCTCTCACAGGGTTTTTATTTATTTCTGATTCTTTCTTAGAGTTTCCATGTCTCTGTTCACATTACACCATGCATGTTGTCCATTGGAGTCCTTAGCATATTAATCATTTTAAATTTCCTGTGTGATCATTTTCAGCCATTTTATTTTAATTTTCCCTCTTGAGCATTCTGTCGTCCCTCTCTGAACCTCTGCTTGGATCTACGTTAGACATGATTGTTCTGTTCCTGGTACCCGGCAGTCTCTTATTTCTCATCCTCTGTCTGTCAGTCTTCCAGTTAGGTGATTCCCTAATGGGGCCTGACCTTCCCCTTGAGATTGAGGTTTTTAATTCCAACCATACTTCTTCTTTCTACGCTTTAATTAATTTATTTTTCAAACATATTAGCAACTTTTTATATTCTCTTGTTCCTTGATCACCTTTTCTTTCTTTAAGCATTTGACATATAACCTGTTCTCTGTTTGAATGAAACCCTGAGGATCTGAATCTCTTTCTGTCGTTGTAGTTTCTGCTGATGTATTGTTTCCTTATATGTCCCCCCTTTGGACAGAGGGGTGTATAGTAACTTTATATTAAGAGGTCCTGTTTTGTTCACCTTACTCTGTGAGAACCCCAAAGCCCTAAATAAGGGATGCTTCCTCAAGTGAGGGTTTCCATTTGCTGATGCAGGGTTCCATCGGGGCACTGACCACTAGCTTCTCTTGACAGTCTGCAGCCTCCTGCCTCCTGCAGGACCACAGACCTACCCCCATTGCTTACTGGAGCAAGCGCCCTTGGGGCAGCCATCCCTCCCCTGCACTTCTACCTGGCCACTCCCTCGCCATCTTGCACTTCTTTGTGAAAGACTTCCCTCACTTCTCTGTGGCTCAGCACTTTGTTACAGAGGTGTTTGGGCTGTTATCTGGGATCTTGAATGAAGTGTCCCCCTCCTAGACAAAGCCCAAGTAGAGGAGGAATGTGGGGCCTTAAAGACAAGAGCAAATGTGGGCATGGGGCTGCACCTCAGTGTTCCTTATCAGAGCAGGCGCTCATCCACCATCTCACATGGCCCAGGAACAGTAGGTCGTGACTGCAGGGTCTAGCTTTGACTGGTGCCCAGGGTCTCCGATTTTAAATTCCATGTCTTTTCTGTATGGAAAATGCGTTGTGAAACAGGCACTGTGCTAGGAAAGGGCCCAGTAATAAAGGTAGAGAGATGTCTTGAATTCTCCACTGGGTCATTGTGCACCAGCCCTTGGTGGGCTCTGTGAATGGAGTGGAGCCTGCCGACGTGGCCCTCCCATGGCTCTGGGCTGTGCACACCTATCACTTCCCGCGCCGGGTCACTTCGGTATGATGCTGCTGCAGAAGTGTCTGATTACAAAGTCAAACGTGGTGCAAGTGTAAGTTCAGGTTGGAAGCTGAGGGAGAAAAAAAGCTAAATGGAAAATAGGCACATGCATCCCTTGTAATCTGGGGGTCATATTATGACCTTTAATCTGTATTCTGTTTCAGAGGCAGTTTTCAGTCCTTGCCTGAGAATAGCAAGACCAAAACAGAGATGCTGCCCTTGCCTCTCTGCCGTCTCTGGCAGGAGCATTGAAGAGCCTTAGTGAGAAGCAGCACAGCCCAGAACCATGCAGTCCCACTCCCTCGCTCACAGGCATGTGACTGGACCCCCTTTTGTCCGAGTGTCAGTGCTGTGGCCTCTCTCAGGCGAGCACACAGGAACTTGGGCTTTCACTCTGTTGGGGGGCATCTTCTGCACCATGCTCGTGGTGTCTGGGGCGGCTGTGGTGGTGTATACAACAGGCTGGGTCTTGCCATTCCTGCACAAACTCAAAAAGTGCTCAGTGAAGGCCTCTGAGTGTGAGTGTCAGAGCTCTCATTTAAAGCAAAAATTTTGCTAATTCTGTGAATCACTTTTGTCTCAAAGTGGAGAACAATTCAAAACTTACGTTAATTGAAGCTGTGTGGATTTGTATAAAGAGTGAAATCAGTGTTCTGATTCAACATTACCCATATAGTGAGAGGTTTATTTTATGCCTAAATCATTAGTGTACTCGTGGAGACATGGCCCCACACTGGTCTAGCTGACAGATGCCAGTGTTTTCTGAAGGGAATCCGTGGCTGTCAAGCTTACTAGGCGTCTTGGGCAAAAGCCATCATACACAGACCATCTCTGTTCCCTTTGGTCTCAGCAACTGGACCTCCTGCTTCAAAAGTGGGTGAATTGAATGTAGAAAGCCACTACTTTCCAGCATTACAGTTTTCAGGTTATGCTCCCTTATTCCTCTAAGCTCAACTCTGTTCCATATTTATTGAACATCCAGTATGTGCCAGGCCCTGTGCTACATGCTAGGAGAATAAAAACCATTTAATCCTGGCCCTTGTTATCAGGGGTCTCCCAGTCTAAAAAGAAGAAGAAAACACAATCAAATTAAAAAATCAAAATAATATGACACACCTTAATAGACATCATAGATGCAAAGTAGGAAAAAAACGCTGAGAGGGAAATGTGTTTGAGCCCGTAGGTTGGTTCTGCAGAGGGCATGGTGCTGGAATAGTGTTTCGAAGGACAAGCAGAAACTTTCCGGACACACACCAGAGAGGGTGGGCGGTGAGTCCAGGCTCTCAGTCAGGCTTGCTTGAGGTGCAGCCAAACAGCCCGGCTGTGTCGTAGCCTCAGCAGAACATGCTTCTGCTGTTCAGAATTTGCCATCTGGGTTAGCAAGGCAGGGCTACCCCTCAGCGCTGATGTGGTGCAATGTGACAGTGCCCGGTTTCCACCCCTCAGGTGCTTCTGCCCATTAGCAGGTCTTCAAGACTAGAAACCTTCCACTTAACAGTCATGTTTTATCCGTTCCCTCTTGGCAAAGCAGCTCCTGGTTTATCACTGCTTTGTGGAAGTGGTGTCTATTGAAATACAGTTGTGTTTTCCTTACTCTTTTCTACCTGAGGCTCCCCTGCCAGAGCACTAATTCAGGTTCCTGCTTTGATCCTGGGTGTTCAATATGGACCTTTCCTTCCCACTTTAAAATCCTGAATGTCTGTTCCAGCCTCACCCTCCACCTTCGCCTCCCTAAGCCTGTCCAGGATCCACAGATGCACAGCTGACCTAGCTGCCTGAGTGCACTGACCCCCTAACCCCCTCCACGCTGTAGAGAGGTGGTGTAGCCTGGAGCGGGACAGTGATACAGGGGTGGGGAGTTGGTTTGTGTCTAGGGGCCACAGTCTTACAGTCGTGAACCAGCTCACAGTCACCGAATGGTCACTTTGGGCCAGGCAGTGTGCTGAACATTTGACATACATTGTCTAAGTCTTAGCACAGCCCCTGGAGGTAGGTATTTCCAAGCTACAGATGAGGAAACTAAAGCACAGGAAGATTGAGCAACTTGCCTGAGGTCACACACCTAGTAAAGGGAGGGCTGGCACCTGAGACCATTGGGCTGGAGCTCACATCTGGTCCTCCCTGGACAGGAGCCTGGGACAGTAATTCCTACCTCAATGTCCAGCCCCAGATCCCTCCATTACTCCTGTCTTCACTGCCACCACCTCACCATGTCCCCTCCCCTCACTGCTTCCAGTGCCATCCTTCCCCTCTGGTATGTTTACCATATTGTCACAGGTACATCATCTCACCTGCTGCTCAGAACCCTCTGTGGCTCCCCAGCCCCTTCAGGACAGAAGTCATAGTCATCTCTGCTGTGGCCCCTGTGGCCTGTCAGGCCACGATGCAGCTGTCCTTAGGTGTAATCTGTCCCCATGCTCTGTTCCCGTCCCCCTGCCCCAGCCAGGCCCTCGGGGTCCTGCCAAAATACCACCTGCTCCTTTCAAAGCCCTCCTACTTGAGTTGACAGCATTTAACACTCATTTCTGTGTCCCAGAGGATGGGACTCCCGGCTTGTTCCCAGTGCCAGACCTGTAGCTGCTTGAGGCAGGGCCTGGGCCTGGGCGCACGTCCGTTCTCACAGCACGTAGCCCTGGGGAAGAGCTGTGCCCGGCATCAGCGGATTCCTGGGGCAGCAGGCCAGGATTGCCATGGCCTATTCCTTGGGAAGCTTACATGATTTGAAGGAAGGCAGATATTAAACCAGTGGAGGTCACACAAGTTAAGTCCTGAACTGTAGCTGTGGTGAGAGGGAAAGCCACGGATCTTGGTGTGTTTAATGGGAGGCCTGCCTTGTCTTGGGTGATGGTGAGGGCAGAGGCGGTCATGGCTCCTCTGAGGAAGGAAGTGGCATTTAGGCTGAGACTTAAAAGATGAGTGTGAGCCGGTGAGGGTGCAAGCTGAGGGTAGGGTGTTCTAGAACGCAGACACAGCAGGAGTCAAGGTGGGGGTCCACAAGGGGCTTGGGTCTGAGGGTCAGGGAAGGACAGGGACAGGAAAGACCATTTGAAGACTGGAGTTTTATCTTTAAGAGCCTTGGGAAGCCTTTAATGTGTCTTAGCTGGGCAGTGACATGTTTGTTAGATCGCTTGCATTTGTGAGTAGCTGCTGAGAGGAAGAGGGCTGGAAAGAGTCTGGGCGAATGGGGGGTTGCAGGTGGTGGAGGTGGGAGCTGAGGGGAGGGAGGGCCAGAGGACACCCAGGTATGTGTAGGAAGCAACCAGCGCGGCTACCCGCCTAAGCAGCATATGGATACAGCCATCCCTCTTGGGACTTGCACAGGGATCTGCCAGAGGGCACTGCAGAGCTGAGCATGATGTCCACGGCTCTGCAGACAAACACTGTGCTTTCCCCAGGTGCGAGGGAACAGTTTTAAGAGTTGTACCATTTTTTTTTTTATCAATGAAACCCAAAGTTGACTTTTCAGCAGTGATTGTTAAAATGTCAGAAGAGAGCCGCAGGAGCAGATCTTAAGCAAACGACCACATTTAACCCGTGACCAGGGAGGGGTGTTAGAAGCTGCTGCATTGCCTCAGGTTGTTTGATATAGTCCTTGAGGCATCAGTTGCTTTTAAAATCTTCATCTCGTTCAAATCTGACCCACCACTATAGCCTTATAAAGAGTCAAGTACGTGCTCTGTGAGGTGCGCTCAACCAGGGGTGCCTGCTCACAGGCGACCCCACACGGTTTTCGGAATGACTTGTGTGTCTGTAGTTTAACTACGTAGGTCAACAGAATATGAATTTTGATATGTGATTAGAACATTTTTTTTTGTAGGCTTTACCGCCAGCACCTGTTCAGAATCACACAAATAAGCATCAGGTATTCAATGCATCTCTTCAAGACCATATTTATCCGAGCTGTTTTGGGAATACTCCAGAGTGGAATAGTTCTAAATTTATAAGTCTTTGGGGATCAGAAGTGATGAATGATAAGAACTGGAATCCTGGCACTTTCTTGCCAGATACAATTTCTGGTAAGGAACTTATTACGACTTTCTTAAAGTTTAAAATGCCCCGAGCTGCATGGGTGCCCTGTCCGCCCCTGTAGTCTCCCAGGAGGGGCCCTTGAGCAGTGGGCGTGCGGCCACGCCCACACCACGGCTTCCCCTCGGCCGCTCCGCATGTTCGGTCGGGTCTGCCACCAGTCGAGCACCACTGCATAGTGGAGCAGAGCCAGGCTCCGGAGCTGCAGGGCTGCTTGCCCCACAGTGAGCTGTGCTGAGCACCTTGTCTCAAGGGCTCGGGCCTGGGCTTTTGGTTCTTCAGCAGTGGTAACAACCAGACCTGAGCCCAGTGCCCGGGGGTGGTGCAACAGTGCCACAGTCAGTTCAGTGCTCTGCCTCACATTCGAGGGGGCTCTGTCCCCTCTGACAGGTTCGTTCTTCCCAGTGGCTGAGACACAGCTGTTACTTCAGTAGCAGGGCAGGGCGTACCGGAGGGGGCGGTACGCACGCCTGTCTCTTCATGTGTTAGAGCCCCTGCACGTGCTCAGAACAGCAGGTCTGGTCTGTGCCTGGAAAGAGTTTCTAGTTGTGTGACCTTGGGCAACTTGCTTAGCCTCTCTGAGTGTCAGTTTCTTCATCTTCAGGATGGGAGTAATAGTATGAAGCTCAGAAAACAGTTTTAAGACATCAAACAAAATAATTTTTGGGAAGCACCTAGCACAGGAATTGGCACATGGTAGGTGCTCAATACAATTTTTTTCTTAGGGAAAAACTGGTTGGCCAGCATCCTCCCAGTGGAACTCTTGCTTCAGTAGCAGCCCAGGTACTGAGGGTTTAGTCAGCACTGTCCTTTGGGCTTAGCTCGATCTGGTTTCTTTTAGAAGCCTTCATTTTCCCATTCTTCTCTGAAGGGAGTGACATATTGGGGCCAACACTCTCAGAAACAAGACCTGAAGCCCTTCCACCTCCATCTAGCAGCGGAACACCTGCAGTTCTGGACAGTAAAGAAAAAAAAAATGCTGCAAAAAAGAAATGTTTGTACAATTTCCAAGATGCTTTTATGGAAGCAAACAAAGTTGTGATGGCCACCTCGTCAGCCACCTCCTCCGTGTCCTGCACGGCCACCACGGTACAGTCAAGCAACAGCCAGTTCAAAGTGTCGTCCCAGAGGCCCCCTTCCAGAGGTAAGGCCTGTGTGTTCACAGCGTCTGCAGGGTTAGCCCCTTGGGGTTGATGCAGGTGTGGGACACTCCCTTGTCATCTTTGTCTCTGACCTGGCCTGGCCAGTGGCATAGGTGTGTCGACACCTGGGAACACTCAGTCAGAAACAGCTCGTCCTCGGGGTCTGATCAGAATTTTGCTGTCACACTAGCTTTCTCGGGGCTTTGCCACACTGTGTCTTGCCCTTCCCTCTTGCTTCTATTGCTTGTCATAGGAAGAGATTGCTTTCTGAGCACATGGAGGAAGTTTTAGTTGTCTGAAAGTAGAAACCTTGCAGACAGTGAGCCGATGGGGTTGCCCCCAGCCTATGGGGTGGCCCCCGCCCACCTCTCAGGTCCCTGGTGTGCAGGTGGTGCCACTGTCACACTCTGAGCAGAGGGAGAAGGATGCCTGAGAGCAAGGAAGACATCACAGACCAGTGGCAGGTGTCAGAGGGACACGGGGTGGCTCAGAGGGGTCCCTCTAGCTGAGGTCAGGATGGTGTGAGCACCACGGAGTAAGGGGTGGGTTATGGCCCATCAAGTCAGGGCTCCTAAAAGGGAGCAGGTGGGGAAGCTCCTCTCGACAAAAGCTTGCTGCTGTGACATGTGCAAGGATGAAGGGAGTAGAAATAAGGCTGCTCTGCGGCTGCCAGGGCACCCGTCTGGCCGAGGGTCGTGGGTCACCTTGGGGAATGCAGCACACCTGCTGGCTGGGAGCAGCACCCAAGGTAACTGGCAGAGCGGAGGGGGGGTAAGGTGCCTTTCGTTGGAGGAACCTGGCCAACCGGCTCAGGCCCGGCCTGTATATCATTGAACAGACCGCCATTGGGTGCTTCCTGTGGGATCAGATAGGAAGGGTCCCACATGACCTTTGTAGGATTCATGCCCAAAACACTTCAGCTAAATCTAACATGGGACTGTAAATCCCTATGGGTGGCGTGCTGGCTTCAATTCAAAAAACGTCTGTTTTGTGAAATGGGAAAAGTTTAAAAGAGACTGAATTGGGGAAAAAGCTATAAAGGACCTGTGTGGGAAACTGGAAATCAAGTGGAGGTGTACATGGGATGAGAGTATTACGTTGATGTTAGTGACTCAGGCGTGCTGATGAAATTGTGCTGGCACGGAAGCGTGTGTGTTCTCGGGCTCGCACTGAAGTGCTCTGGGGTGCATACAGGTTACTTTCAGGTGCTGAGCCAACAAAGTGTGTGTGTTTAAGAAATAAAATATATGACAAAATACTAAAATAGCGATGAATCCAGGTGAAGAGTGTATTCTTGGTAGTGTTTGTAGATTTGAACATTTTCAGACAAAGAGTTGGTCGGTTCTAATTAAGAGAATAGAAATGCCTGTCTTTCTTCAGCCGCTGGCAGTGACTCTCCTGCATCTGTGAATACAGGTGAGGTCTTTCATGGTGTTAGCAAAGAGGATCACAGACACACGACGCCAGCTGTCCCGAGGAACAGCCCCACGGGCTTGGCACCACTGCCCGCTCTTACTCCTGCCACCCTCTCACCAGCCTCCACACCACACCTTGCTAGCCTTGCAGCCCCATCCTTTCCCAAGGCTGTGACCACATCACCTGGCTTTGTGGAGGCACGCAAGACCTTCTGCCCTGCTCCTGTGGCCCCTCCGCCCCCCACCACGGACAGCTCCACCAGTGCGCCTCCCAGCGTCTGCAGGTGAGTCCAGCTGGCAGGGAAGACTGGGAGTGCCTTAGAACTGAGTCACAGAAGCCCTGGTCCCTGGCCCCTGGTCGCTGGTCCTGTGCAGCGGGATGATCCAGCATTGGAGATGCAGCCGGAAGGGGTGAGCCTGGCAGAGGCCATGGGCCTTGGCCTCTAGTTCTACAGAGCCAGGGGCCACCATGAGTCAGTGTGCAAACCACCACCTAACCACTGGCAGCATCGGGCTGGGCCTTGGGGGTGTTAAGTTGTATTTGTTATACATCAAGCAAAGAACAATACAATACAGCAGATACTCAACAGGTTTTTTTTTTTTT
>JAQQAC010002594.1:90917386-90933430 GCA_029783875.1 Phataginus tricuspis | reverse complement strand
CCCCCCCGAGCGCGGCCCCAGGCCGAACCAAAGGCTGACGTGCTGGACCTCGTCCCCCTGGCGGAGCAGAAAAGGGAGGACAGGAGGGTCAACAGCAGCAAGAAGCAGCTGAACCACATCAAGGAAGAAAAGCCACACCTGGCCGGCCCCGAGCCTGCCTCCCCCAGCGGACAGGCCCAGGGCGGCAAGCTGGCCCCAGCAGACTCCCCTCAGCCCAAGAGCAGGAACAAGAAAAGTAAGAAGAAGAAAGGAGACGGAGCCGGCTCTGCAATTGGTAAATACAGAGCAGGGCGGCTTTGGCTCTCAGAGCGCCATGTGGTCCATACCCGGCACCGTGCACTGGCTGCTGCCTTGCGTGGCCCGGATTTGCTTTCAGTCACATCCACCACGAGGGGCAGGCGGCCATCGCTGTCCCACTCTTACTCTCAAGTGATCTTAGGGTTCCCAAAAAGGGGCAAAGAGAATACAATCCCGAGGCCCCAAAATCAGCATGGTGTCACTCTCCCTCTTTTTTTCCTCTGCCTCTGTTATTTGAGCCAAATGAGAATAGTTTCAGACATAATCCTCTTTATCCTTAAATATGTCAGTGTGTATTTCCTCAAAAAAAGAGTATTTCTTTATAAAACCACACTGCAATTATTAAAATCAAGAAATTCAGTGACGTAATACTGTTATCTCACTGTAGACCTTGCTAATATTTCCCCAGTTGTCCCTTTAATGTCCTTACAGAGAAACGGATGTCCTGCCACAGGATCCAACCCAGGGTCACATGTCATCTCTCTTAAGTTTCCTTTAATGGATCATCTCAGTTTTTCACGACCTTGACATTTCTAGAGTATGGCCCATTTATTTTTGAGACTAATTTGTTATTTAGAATAATTCAGTTTGGTTTGTGTGCCATTTCTTCAGTCAGATTCAGATTGTGGATTTGGGGCAGCAGAGCATGGAGGTGCTGGGCCCATCAGGGCTGCCACCAGAGGGCTCCATCCTGGGACTGAGGTGCGCCTGCCCTGTCTCTCCACTGTCAAGGGAATGCCTGCCCCTTGCAAACGAGTACGTGTCTGGTGGGGAGATGAATCTCCTGTTCTTTATCAGACATTCACCCACTAGTTTTAGCATCATTGACGATTCGTGCCTGAAATGGTTATTACTGTCATTTACCAAGTGGTGGTCTTTCCTCACACCATCCTGTCTCCCTTTCTCACTTGGCATCCTGCTATAGGGAGTGCTTTCCTCTCCCCTGTGTGTTTCACCTGCGAGCTGCTCCCATCGTGGTGGCGCCACGACCCCCCACGCTGCTGGCTCTGACCTTTGCCTGCACCGTTGATGCCGACACTCCAACCATTGCAGATGGGAGCCCCCATCTATGGACTCTGGTCCTTAGCAGCCTGGGCTCCTCTTGTGCTCTCCTGATCCTGGCCCTGCACCAGCCGTGTCTCCAGGGGGCCCTGGAAACCCCGAGCTGGGCATATTGGGGTGCCAGGGCATCTGAACCCCTGGGTCCAGGGCAGGACCAGTCTCTGCCTCTACCTCCCATGGTGAAGACCCTGGGCTCCCATCTGTTCCGTGTAGTTGCTGACCCGTGCACCCTCCAGGGCAGGTGATGTCATCTCAGACTGCTGTGAAAGGCTTCATGATTCATGAGCCTGCTCTCAGTGTCTGCTGGCAGTTCTTGCCTGCCACCTGGGGATGTGCGGTGGCTGGCAGAGGGCAGGGCCCTTCCGCGAGGTCCTGTTGCTGTTTGTGCTGTGGCGTCCAGTTCCCATCCCATCTTCATCCCTTCCGCTCCTGTAGGTAAAAGCACGTGCTTTCTCACCTGCTCTTCTGTCTTATGCAGAAGGGAGCATATGAGAACCGCCCCCGCATGTTCCAGAAAGCACCACGTGTTAGTTCAGAGAGCTCCTCCTCGCTGTGTTTGCAGCCACATCGCACTCCCTCTGAAATGTCCATCATCCATTCGCCCTTCTGTGCACAAGCATTTAGAGTGTGTCCCACATAGGTAGTTACAATGCTGCGGTAAAGGCTCTTGTGCATGTGTGTTTCCATGTGTTGCTGTCCCACGTTCTCCAAGCCCTGCAGCACATCTCCCTGGCTTCTCTGTTCAGCCTTGTAGCGGGGGCCACCATCATGCGAAATCCCTCCTCAGTGTCGTTTTCATTCCCACTTTTCTCTGATTACAATGAGGTCCTATTTTTAGGGTTGCTTCTATAACTTTTTTGTGAATTTCCTAGTTGTATATTTTCCTCGTTTTTTAATTGGGTGTTTGGTCTTTTTCCTTCCATATTTTGGAGTCCTTTATGTATTGGGGATATTAGCCTTTTAACTCTGTTACATGCTGCAGATACATTCTCCCAGTTCAAAGACTGTCTTTTGATTGTGTTTATGATGCTTTTTGGCCATGTGGAAGTTTTATTTTCCATTTTAATGTAGTTAGTACATTGATCTTGTATTGCCTCTGGACTTTAACCATTAGAAAGGTTTACCTGCACAAGGAGGTCAGGAGGAAACATACCCATGTTTCCATCTGTGTTTGTGTGGGTTCACTTTTTCATCTAGTCCTTGATACATTGGGAGTTTGCTCTTATGCACCGTGTGAGGCATGGCCCAGTTTTATCTTTCTCCATATGATTACCAGTTGTCTCAGCACCAGCTTTAAGATGTTCATCTTGCCCCAGTGGTCTGGGATGGACCGTGGTGCTCCACTGCCTTTCCGTGTGAACTGGGGTCCACTGTGGCATTGCTATCCCTTTCCCCTTTGTGTCTTCAGGGGCTGTCATGCACTGAGTTAGTTGTTTCAGAAGCTCTCTGTGTTTTAGTGACAGAGGGTCATTCTCTCCTTGTGGCTTTTCTTCGGTGTTTTCCTGGCAATTCTCTCGTGTGCTGTTTGCACATGGGCCTCGCTCCATAGAAAGAGCCCTATTGGTGTCCTCACTGGGTTTGCACTGACTTTATGGATAAACTAGGGAGGGTTTACGATGCTGTTCATCCTTCCCGAAAACTAGAGCTTTGCTCCACTCGTTCAAGTGTACACTTGGGGCTTTGGGGAATGTTTTAAATGTTCTCATAGGTTTTCCACATTTTTTACTGAGCTTATTCAAAGGATTTAGTGATCTTCCTTGTTTTTAAGTTTAGTGGGGTATTCACTACCATTTTATCTTCTAACATGCTGTCTTGTCTAACATAATCACCACTAGGCACACGGAACTGTTGAGTGCTTGAAATGTGGCTAGTCCAAATTGAGGGAGTGTTGTTAGTGTGAAGTATGCACTGGATTTTGAAAACCTTACATGAAAAAGAAGAATGTAAAAGGTCTCAGTATAGTTCTTATACCGATTACATATTGAATGATAATCTTTTGGGTATGTTTAATTAAATAAAATACATACTACTAAAATTAATTTCACCAGTTACTTTTGAACTTTTTTAGTGTGCCTACTAGAAAATCTTAAATGATATATGTGCTCATTTCTGTTGGGTAACGCTGCTCTCACTGCTTGTGTATGTGGAGGCTACTGTTTTTGCATATAACTATATATTCCACCTTACTGACTCATTTATCGTTTGCATCTTATTACTGATTCTCTATTCTAGATTATTCTGTCCATGTCTGTACATAGAGAAAGTTTTACTTCTGCCAATTCTTAGGCCTCTAATTGCTTTTATGTTGTTTAATTGCAGTGCTTCTGATCTTAACAGAAATGTCTGGTGTTTCCCAAAGTAAGATTCTGCCTTTAGGATGTTTTGTATATTTTGTCATATTAAGAAAATTTCCAACAGAGAGGGTGTTGAATTTTGTCAAAGGTTTTCTTCTAGCCTCTATGGAGATAAACATGATTTTTCTTAGACCTGTTGTATTACTGGATTTCCTAATATTTAACCAACCTTGGAGTCCTGGAATAAAGCCCACTTGCTTGTTATGTATTATGTTCTTGATTTGGATTTGGTTTGCTGTTATTTTATTTCATATTTTCGTATCAGTATTCATAGGAGATAGGAGTCTGTAACTTTTTTTTTTCCTGCTGTCTAGATTAGCTTTGGGTATGAATGTTATGTTTTATGAAGAATAAAGAATTAGGAAGTTTGTTTTTCATTTTCAGTGTTCCAGAACAGTTCTTCCTGTACTGGGGGCCATCTGGGTTTTAAAGGTTAGATGGAAATTTCCTGTGCAGCCCTCCAGAATTGGTGCTTTGTGGTGGGTTAATACTCTCTTGATGATCATCTTTCCTCTATGGAAATGGGTCTATTTAGTAACTTAAGTCTCTAAAGGCTAATTTTGGTAATCTGTATTCCCACAGTAAATTATCCCTTCAACTGTTTTCCATCTTACTTCCATACATGTCTGCAAAGTATGTAATTTTTTTTAAATTTCTTTTCATTCCTTACTCTTCTCTTGTCATTTCTTGTTTTGTATGTTTATGCTTCTTTCCTGTTCTGTTGATTCAGTTAGTTACTAGTTTGCTATTTTGTTGATATTTTCAAAAAGCCAGGACTGTGCCCTACTAATTAGGCTTCTTTCTTTCTTTTCCTCCTCCCTGCCCCCCCCACCCCACTTCCTTCCTGCCCTTCCCGCTGTTTCCCTCTGCTGTTTGTTCTGTGGCCTCTGAACTCCGCAATTCACTTGCTTTTCATTCCTCCGCGTTTGTTTGGTACTTTGGGTTTTCCTATGACCCTCCTTTACATACATCCTCAGGTATCTGACCATGTTCCCCTTTTTCTTTCCTTTTTTAGAAAACCAGTCATTTCCATTTCCCTTTCACCCATTAGTTTAATAGGTGGCTTTTAGTCTTGGGGGGGGGGCTTTCTTCGTTTTTTGTACGTTATGATCAGAGAGAATTGTCTGTAGTATTTCTGCTTCATGTAACTCACTGATGTTTTCTTTGTGACCAGCTTTTGCAATTGTTCTGTGTGCACTTGAAATAAAAACGTACTTTTCTCTGGTACCGTGATACAAAATTTAATGGACATGTCTCCACCATACACTGATACCTTGGGTTAGCCCTTCTGTTTCCTTCCTCATTTTCATCCTCTTGACCTGTCTTCTGTGATTCATTATCAGTGAGCTTCCATCCATGTTTTCTTGGTTCTCCTATAGCTTTGCTTTATAAAGGTGGTTTCTGTGTTACTTGGTGGGCATTCCTAATTGTAATATCTTGGTAAATTATGGCTTTTAATACTAAAAAAGTCCTCATTGTCGTGTTTTGTGCTTTTGGTTTGAATTCCACTTGGTCTAAGATGGTGATGGGTGCCCTGTCTGTTTCCGTTTGCCCAGTGGGGCACCTTTGTCCTCATCTTTTCATTTCTAGACTTTCTGACTTGGTTTTAGGTTGTTCCTTGTACACAGCATGGACCTGAAAGTGTTCTCTATAGGTGAGTTAAGCCCACTCCCATTTACTATTGCTGTATGCTCCATCTCAGCCCTAGCATTATTTTATACTATGTGCATTTTATACTGGCTGTTGCTTTATCTCTGTGATGTGTTTTCTTTGCTCTTTTACGGCTGAGAATCTCAGGTGTTCAGGACAGTGTGCCGTCTCTTCCTAGCGCACCGTGCCCACCTGCCACCTGGCCTTCCTGCTCAGGCGGCGCCTCTAATGCCCACCCGCTGCCTGCGAGTTAGTGGGCTGATCTCCATCTCTCCACTTTCCTCACTGACCATTTTGAGAATCCTCCCATTTTCAGCTGCGTTATTTCTGCTTTGTGAGAACACACGGTACCCTTAGGTCTGTAATCACGCACATTAAGTCCTTCCTGCTGGGGTGTTCCCGGCTGTCCTCAGGGAGGGGCTGGGCAAAGGACTCTCGGAGCTCAAGCAAAGCAAACCATTTCATTCCATGATGAACACTGCCTGGCTGGGATGAAATCACAGGCCACACTTTCTTTCCACTCTGGTTAATACAGTTCTCTCGTGACAAATGTTTTCCTGAGACTCGATCTGGTTATAGTTCTGTCTTGTTGTTTTCTTATACCAGGATTTCAATACAGATTAGTTCTAATCAGAAAAAAAGAGTATTCGAAATCACTTTATTAGGACAGCATTTCTAGTACGCAGGCCTGCTCTCTGCTTTGTGGCTGAAGCTGCCCCTCTCCTAGAACTTCTGGGGGAAGGGCTATTGAGCACACTTCCTTAGACTTCACTTTCTTCACATCTGTAAACTCTCCTGCCCCATCTCACCCCTCCTCACCCCTCATCAGGGCTTCAAGTTGGCGCCAAGTGAGGTCTGTGAGTAGATGTGCAGTGGAGGCCCAGTCGGAGCAGTCATGGTAGCTGGGGAGGAAACGGATGGGCTATGGAGGCAGCGTGGCTGTGGTGAGGATGCCTCCATGCAGGCTGGACCAGCAGGGCAGAAGCTGGGCCGAGCAACCTGGCTGGGACACAGTGCAGGCTAGCACTGAAGCAGGAGCTGTGGGATGGAGACAGGGAGTCCCGAGTTCAGGAAGAACTTGATGGGCTCGGTGAAAGGTGTGGCGTGAAAGTGAGGGCAGGGGCCAGTTCTTGGTCATTGTCGGAAACGCAGCAACTTGTAGCAGGTGGACATGAGCACAGTTTTGCCTGTGTGGGGCTTAGATGCCTGAAGGGTGGACATACAAGACAGTGACCTCATGGATGTGGAGCTCAGGAGGGTGGTCTGGGGCAGGAGTGGAGGTTTGATGTTGGTACCCAGGTATGGTTGAACCACAGGGATGCAGTGGAGGAAGGGAGGTAGAGTGCCAGGAGGACAACTGAGGGCAGGGAGGGAGCTCTAGGTGCTGGCAGCGTGTGTGTGGGAGAGCTGTCTATGAAGGAACAGCATGGTCACGGAAGTCCTTAGAGGGAAGCACTCAGTGATGTCACATTCCTGTGAGCTAAGAGATGTGAAGGCACCCCACCTGGTGCTGTGAGGCATCAGAGATACTAGCTGCTGTTATGCAGGTAAACCATGCCTTAGTCATGCTTCTGTGAGAATGCCCTAGTGATAGGAAGAGGGAGCTTTTTATTAAAGGTCCTAAAAATTATCCCATGCTAAGGTCTGCAGAGAATTGGAAGCTCTCCTTTAATAGGAGCTCTACTGGCCCCCAGAGGTGTCCCCCAGGTACCAGGCAGGGATGGGCACAGGGATGAGCAGAAGAGAAAAGTCGGAACCCTCAAACTTGCCGAGATTCTAGGAGCCAGAATGACCCAGAGTCAGGGGCCTCCCTGCTGGGCTGCCTGTTTTCAAAGAGATTATTTAACTGCAGAGTGAAACACAGCCTTGCTCTTTGATTGGAACATTCTGAAAGGTTTTTGATGAAGTCTCTGGGATGTTGCATGTATTAACTGAATGCCTCCTTTGACTATAAACTACCATCTTAGAAAAAGGTTTTATTTTATAAAGTTGTTCAAATTAAGTAAAACCAAATGATTTGTTCTGTACTGATAAGGTGGCTGTTGTAACTTGAACTTGTAATTTTCTTTCATTTTATAGATGATGTCTTTCTGCCTAAAGATATTGACCTAGACAGTGTGGACATGGATGAGACAGAGAGGGAGGTGGAATACTTCAAAAGGTAAGTGTGAGAACTGTGTCTGACATAGTGGTGATGGTTTCGTGGTCCCCTACGTGGCCCACACAGCCGGAATGCTTCGCAGCATTTGAGCATGTGATGGCGTGCCCCCTGCCTCCACCCCAAGCACGCTCGTACCAGCCTCAGTCACCCTAGTATTCATCATGTCTCACTTCCCCAGATATGTAAAGACAGATTCAGGGCAGTGCTCTCAATATCCCTGGGCCAGCAGCACCTCCTCTTCCCCTCTCCCCAGTCCTGCTGAGTCAGACCCAGGGGTGGGTGACATCAACATCTATATTCGATCTAATAGGCCTCCCAGGTGATCCTGACGTGTGCTGACATTGGGACACATTGATATGGAATGCTTTAAGGAGAAAAGTTACGTTTTAGGTATTTGGTTTTCTTGACAAGCAGACTTTTCTAATACTATATACAGTAATATTTTTTTTATTAAGCTATTATTTATATACACTCTCATGAAGGTTTCACATGAAAAACGTGGTTACCGCATTCACATATGATCAAGTCTCCCCCATATCCCATTGCAGTCACTGTCCATCAGTGTAGTAAGATGCCACAGAGTCCCTGTTTGCCTTCTCTGTGCTACACTGTCTTCCCCATGACCCCCCACCCCATGTGCACCAATCATGATACCCCACAATCCCCTTCTCCCTCCCCTGTGGTAGCCCCTAGTCCCTTCCTGGAGTCCGTGAGTCTTTATGCAGTAATGTTTCACCTACCGTGTGCATCAGGAAAGACAGTTTCATTCTAAAGCTCCTCATTCTTTCTTTGGAAGTTCTTTAACCTCTTTCTTTCAAATGGTGTACGTACACACCCAAGAAGCAGTGAGTTCACAAAAAGTCATCAGTCTGAAATACTGTAAAATTCTAAATGTTTTGGGAAATTATATTTATTGTATAGGATATGTGTGTGTATATTTTATCTCAGCAGGTTAAGTAAAGCATTTGCTGAAGTCAAGCATCCATTCATGATAAAAACTCTTAACAAGACTTGAAGGACACACCCTTCCTGTAGAAAAAGGTCTCCATAAAATACAGTATATGCACACTGAATGGTGAGACAGTAAAAGCTGTCCCTTGAGATTAAAAAATAAAGTAAGGATGTCTGTTACTGCAGCTTCTATTTATAAAGGCATAAAAAGAAGCAAAAAGGATAAGTATTAGAAGGAAGAAATAGAATTGTCATTCTCAGATGATATGAATTTATTTGTACAAAGTGCAGAAGAATCTATACAAAAACTACTTGAATTATAAGAAGTTTAACCTGAAGGTGGATTCTGGGGAGCAGGGGATAAACTTAGGGGCATTTCCTGGATATAGGCAGAACTTTGGAGGGAAGTGTTCCCAAGGTAGACTTGTAGGACTCACACACTTTAAAATCATGCATGACCTCATAAAGATTATCGTATCAAACACCCAAGACTTGGGGAAAACAGTAAGACATCCAGAAATGAAAAACATAATTATTAATATCAAGACCTCAGTAGCAGATGATAAATAGATTAAGCACTGGGAAAAGTAAAGAGGGAATAAGAGAACTGGAAGATCTATCTGAAAAACGTACCTGAAGTGTGCCGAGATAAAAGAAAAATAGTCTGTCCTTCCCCTTTCATATTTTCTAAGTCCAACATCTATTGAATTGGAGCCCCCTAAGAGTAAATGGAGAGACTACAGAAAAGCAACATTTCAAGAGAAATGTTACTTGTGGATTTTGCAGAATTATTGAGAAATGGGACTCTTCAAGTTCAAAAGTACAACCTATACTAATAGGATAAGCAAACAAAAAGATCTGTCCCTGGACATAGCATATGAAACCAGAAGTGGTATTTCCAGTATTGAGAGAAAATTGTTGGTCTGTAATTGTGTGTCCACAAAACTGTCTCAAAACTCATCATCTTCCCCACAATAAAGGAAATCTTCAGGAGCTTGCTGCAGGTGAAAGGAAACATCTAAGATTATATACTTCAGGAAAAAAGGAAATTGATCTCAGAAAGATAGTCTATAAATGTCGGTACAAACACATGGTAAACTGGCATTACGTGTAAAAGAACCACTCTGTCCACCAGCAGTAATGTGTAAGTTAGGTGTGAAACAGAGCTGTGTAGCCTCAAGTCCTTTTATTCAGGTGTTTCGCATTCAGACTTAAGGTAAATGGACATGACATTTCAAGAGCAAACATTAAAAGAATAGAAATAGGGTATATCAGTTGCTAGGCAGAAAGAAAAAATCAAAACTCAAAGAAAATATAGAGAAATTACAATAAACAAATTTAAAGAGGTAGGAGACACCAGTCCAATTATATCAAAACGTAGACAGACAAAAATAAAAGTAAATAGTGTGTCAGATTGTGTTAAAAAATTTAAATATATACATATATATACTGTTTATAAGAACATACCTAAAGCTTAATGGATACAACGGATGGAAAGGTAGAAGTAGGAAAAGGGAAGCTGTTGTAGTTCTGATTGTCTGACAAGAATACATTGTAGCAGATGGAGGTTGCTACCTAATTATAAAAGGTTCAATTTGTTAGGAAGAAATAGTAATTTTAAATGTAAGTACTTAATGAAATAACCTCAAAATACAGAAAATAGAAGTATTTGGACTGCCCAGCGAATCACACAAATCCCCCTTCCTGGTAGCTGTCACGGCCTCTGCATGCGTGCCAGATTCCTCCAGCAGCCCAGCCACCGCAGAGACGGGGCATAGAAACAGCTCGGCCCCAGAGTGCAGGCTAACGAGCACAGGTGCAGCTCCCATCCGCATCCAGGAAGAGCAAGTTTGCACATGCAGCAGTCCCAGAAACAGAGTATGTACGGAGGCACAGAAAGCAAGCTCCAAACGTTCAAAGAACTCGTACGTATAATTTGTATTCTCTGACCACAACATATTTGAGATTCCAGTATTAGTAAATTTTAAAATTCCTGAATATTTGAGAATCTAAAATACTTGGAATTCCCTAAATATTTTAGATTTAGAGATCTAAAGGCATTTAAATAACTCATGGGTCAAGTAAGATGCCACAGGAAACATTTAAAAAAACTCAAAGATAATAGAAACATTGCATATGAATACATGTAGGGGAGAGGGATTTGGTCTGGAGAGATCTTTCAATAGTCTTAAATGTTGGAGTTAGTCTTTTAAAACCTGAAAATTAATGAGGTAAGGATTTCTTTTGAGAAATTAGTAGAAGAACAGGATAAACCCCAAATAAAGTAAGACAAGATGATATATTAATGAAACAGAAAACAAAGAGAAGATGAACAAAACCAAAACTTGATTCTTTGAAAACATTAACTAAATAAATAAGCCTTTGAGACACTGGTCAAGAATAGAAAAAAGACACCATAATTAGATGGAAGAAGAAATGGGATATTGATAACCATCAAAGTTGGATGAGGGCTGTGTTCATTTTACCATCTTCTACTTTTGTGTTTATTTTGAAGTTTTCCATAATAAAAAAAGGTTTAGTTTTTTTAATATGTAAGTAACAAGGAGGATGCAATTACAGATCCAGATCCTGCAGAGATGAAACTCTAACCAGAGAACACTGTGAACAACGTAACGCCAGTTAATTTTTAAACTTAAAATACAAAATCAACCCTCCCCCACAAAAAAAATAGACTGAATGATACAGTAACTTTTTAAAAATCAGAGCAGCAGTTTTTAAAGTTTTCCCAATGAGAAAACTACATTCTGACAGTTTTACAGGTTATTCTCCCCAAATTTCAAGACCTGATAATCCAGTTGATTCCCCTAAGTAATTGAAACGAGAGAGAAAAGTAAAATTTTGATACCAAAATCTGCCAAAGCAACACCAAAAAAAATGAAAAATTAGATTGGCTTCTCTCATGAAAATTAGATGTAAAAATCATCAAGAGTATATTCACACTCCTAGTTCAATAGTATTTTAAAAAGCAATGTATGACCGAACTGCTTTATTCCAGTAGTGAATGCAGGGAGTATTTATAGTTAATATTAGGAAATCCACAAACACTTTTTGCTCCACTGATATATTACAGAAAAGCCATATGATATTTTATTAGGTTCAGAAAATGATAAAATCTTAGCACCCATTTATAATTAATAAAAGAGAAATCATAAACTAATTTTACAGTTTAAAATTACTAGGGATTTTTTAAATTAAAAGATGCTGTCCCCATATATAGTTTATATTATATATGAAACACTTGCCAAAATAGGAAAGATGTGGAAGCACAATAAAAAAAGAAATTGAAAGCTTTAAGAAGTGGAGAGGAGATAAAATTCCATTTTACAGATCTAATTGTCTACACAGAAAATTACAAAAGAATTTAGCAAGGGACTGGTTGTAGGATCGGTGTCTGGAAGTTATGAAAAGTTAATGTGCAGAAGTAAATAATTAAAAAATGTAGTTTAATAAAGACTTTATAATAGCACCAAAATCTGTGAAATATCTGTGGGTAAATCTAACAAAAGTTGCACAAGACTTGTACACAGAAGGCTGTGAAACAACGGAAGAATAATGAAGACTAAGTCACAGAAGTCCTATTATGTTCATTGCTAACAAGAGTTAATATAAAGCTACCGAGTTTCCCAAAAATTACCTGAGGAGTTAAAATCCAAGGCTTTTGTGGAAGTGAACATAGTGTTTGTAAAACATTTGAGATAGATACGTTGTGATACAGTCATACAGTGGACTGCTATATGGTAACAAAAACACTAGAGCCATCTGGGCCGTGGATGCATTTTAAAAACTCGTTGTTAAACAGAGGCAGAACACAAGAATGCACTCAGTATCCTATTTCTATAAAGTTCAGATTAGACAAAGGGAATATGGTGTTTATCACACTGTCACCTCCTGCCGTTCAGCCCAGCAGCGCTGCTCTCAGTGTCTGCCCAAGAGAAAGGAGGGTGTCAGAGACTTGTACATGGATGGTCCTAGAAATGTTATTTGTGATGGCCAAAAACCGGAACAACTCAAATGTCCACAACGGATGAACAAACTGCTCTCCGTCCAGTGGACACCACTCAGCAGTCAGAAGTGTTCTACTGGGCCAGAGCATAGATGGACCTCCAAGCGGCAAACTTACAGCAAGAGGCCATATTCAGAATGCATACTGTGGGGCTCCGTCTCCATGAAGTAATAGAAAACAAAGCCACAGAGAGTGAAGGCAACACTAGGGCCAGGGTGGCAAGGAGATGCAGGAGTTTCACTGGAACCCTCCTGATATGAGGTGATGGTTAACCTGTGTGTGTGCCAGCACTGTGAGCTCTACACTGATGTGCAGTTTACTGTGCATAATTATACCTCAATACAGAGTATCTAAGGAATTAAGTATATTGCTCAGGAATACATACATAGGTGTTAAGACTAAAAGAAAAGCAAGGAAATTATCAACATGAAAGGCCAGGATGGTAATTACTTTTGAGGAGATGAGGAAGGCTGCAGATAAAAGGGAGGGGCTGGCAGTATCCTTCTGGATACACAGTATTTGCTTTATAGTTTTTCTTTATATTATACATTTGTTTTACTTGCCCTTCCATATGTCTGTGACATTTACCAAAAAGGAAAAAAAAGTGGTGAAGGGTTGCTAAGATCCCCCTGGAAGAACAGGAGGGCCCCGCCCCATCCCATGCCCGTGATGCAGGCTTAGAAAGCCGTGGTGATGGAGACATTGTGTTACTGGTTCAGAATCTGGAGCCCAGAAACAGACCTGCACCAACACAGCTCTGACCTGTGGCAAAATGTGGACGGGCAGATGGCGTGGAAATGAAGGTGTGCTTGTAAATGGAGCTGGGCACGCTTATTATGTGTGTGAGAAAGGCTGAACCTGGATCCCTACTTCACACCATACTCGGTGTGAAAATCTTTTTGGTCTTAAGAGTAGGGAAAGACTTCTTTAGAAAACCAACCATAAAAGATTTATGAACTCCATTAAAATCAACAATTTGCTTTAAAGTGAGATGATACAGCATATGGCAAAGTATCATGATTATAAAGAAACATTGCAGAAGAGTAAGACAACGACGAGCCTGCTGACAAATGGTCAAACGGAGGATCAGATGTCAGAGAAAACGTGACCAGTAGGCTGCACAGAGGTCTTCGCATGACTGGCAGGCAGAGCAGGAGTTCCCGCCATGCTCCCAAGCTCACGTGGCTCAGGCCGCCGCTCTACGCTGGTGCCCATGCACATGGCCAGGGCAGAACTATGAGAGTGACTTCTACCACTTGCTGTCCATTCTGTGTGATGTGTTCTTCTGGCTGTGAAAGTGCCAGCCTCAGAGGAAGCACACAAACATGATGGGGATGAGGGAAGCAGTAAGGAAACAGCGGGATGCTGCCACCATCAGTGCAGAAGTGAGCACAGCCAAACTGCTGTTGAAGAGGATAGTAGTCGAGGTGCAGCAAGGAGCCATGAGGACTAATTACTGCGGCCGCCTGCTGGGAGACCACAGTGACGTGCCCCCCGGGCTGGCAGTGCAGGGTTTCTTGACTTGGCGGTGGGAGGGTGTTTGCCTGCGCTTTGATTACCTGTGTACGTGTTCTCTGTGTGCAAGTGTGTGTGACACAGTCCGCAGTCGGCCACACAGTCCCAGTGGGCAGTGGTGGTGTGGGGAGGCACAGCCGGGTCATACTGGGCCCGAATCTCGCACCCTGTGCTGTGAGGGCCCCTCGGAGTCTTGCCTGGTTTGGGGTGGAGTCCTTCATTGGTCAGCTTGGCACGGGACCTTATGTCGCTCTGGAGAAAAGGGGGATTACATGGAACTTAAACAGAGACAGCTGGGAGTTGTTGCCAGAGTTATGTGGAAGCCTCCAGAAGGCGTAAAAGGTGGCATCACAGGGGACCCAGGGTCCCACCAGCTAGGGACGGAGGACTTGCAGTCGGTAGATTGCACATCGTTCCCTGAGGGGCCGGCATAGGGGACAGCCCCCGCCTGGATGGGGGCCGTCAGCGGGCTGCAGCAAACACAGCTTCGGTCGCTGGTGAGTGACAGCAGTAGTCACGGTCAGGGTTATTCAAGTCCTGTGGCCCAGTTAGATCCAGAAAATTGTGCAAAGGTTCATGAAAGAAAAAGTTCCTTCTTGCATTTAATACAAAGATCAGCCTCTGTTGTATGGGAAGCAGGTGGCAAAATGTGGTCTTTTTCAAACTCTGGTTAGCATGTAGTTCGTGATCCAGGGCTGGGCCTACGGGTCGGAGGCTGCCCCAGAGGGCGTTTCTATGCCCTTGACATGGCTGTGATGGTGGGGCTGACTGGACACCAGGGTTCAGGTTCCTGGGGGCTTATGAGTCTTCCTTGCACACCTTCCCTGAAGAACAAGTTAGAAAAGAATGACCTAAAGCATTAGGGCCTTCAGGGCACGGGTCAGCATCTGAAGACGGGGCTCCTCCTCCCCAGGGCCTTGCACCTCTCAGAACGCACCCAGGCGGCATGGCGGGAAGACCCTTGGGACTGGGCCCCAGAGGCCCCAGGCTCTGCAGATGCCTGCTGGGGAAGGGCTGCTTGCTTCCATGACGGTCTCACTTTCTGTCTTTGCAGATTTTGTTTGGACTCCGCTAGACAGACCCGACAAAGGCTGTCCATCAACTGGTCCAATTTCAGCCTGAAAAAAGCCACCTTTGCTGCCCACTGAATGAGGACTGCCTGGAGAGGGACGCGTGGGAGGTGGGCCAGGCCCCAGAGCTGCTGTGCTTGCCCAGGGCTGTGCCGGGTGGGCTGCACCTGAGACCGCCCCCCCCCAGACCGAGAACTTGCTGCCTGACCCGCATTGTTAGCTCGTGTGTGTGTAGTCTGTGAGTGAGACCTTTGATCGTAGCTCTGTGCTGTCGGATTGGAACAGTAGCTCCCGCCAGTCCTTCACCACCTCGGCCTTGGAGGCCTGGGCCGTGGCCAGAGACGAGATTGCATCACCCACGTGGCCCTGTCCTGTCACCTGCCCCCGCCGGGGTGTCGCTGTCACTCAGCTC
The DNA here is from genome assembly GCA_029783875.1 of Phataginus tricuspis. Classification (NCBI taxonomy): domain Eukaryota; kingdom Metazoa; phylum Chordata; class Mammalia; order Pholidota; family Manidae; genus Phataginus; species Phataginus tricuspis. The sequence continues at coordinate 90,917,934 of JAQQAC010002594.1, read as the reverse complement.
TCGTGTGTCCCTGCGTCCCCCACCCCCGCCCCAGGCGGGCTGGGTGGGGCAGGCGCGCTTCCGTTCTGCACAATCTACTGTTAAGAGTGTACACGTTGCGCTGTTTGTGTCTGACCCCCTGACCTGTAGCCAGCTTGCGTAAGATCCCTTGCCGAATGAGAAAGTTCAAAAACAAAACCCACCCAGTACTCACACCATCAAGTCTGTAGAGAGTGTACGACTGTATTAACACGGAGGCCTGCCTGGCTACTTTTTTAACATATTGTTAAGTAATATTAAAATCATGTCTTTCTTTTTGAAAGATGGAATACATTAGTACAGCAGAAGACCTCGTCTGGTTGCTTTCTGCTGGGGCGATGGGGGGCTTGGCAGGGGCAGGGCCACTGGGTCCCGTGCTCCCCAAGGGGAACCTGGGTCACCAGCCCTGGAGCAACCCTCGAGTCGCCCCAGATGGCAGCCTCGGGTTCCTGGTAGCCATATGTGCAGCGGTTCACCCAGGGCCTTCCATGTGCCGGGCAGGCCCGGGCCCAGGACAGCCCAGCCAGACC
>JAQQAC010002594.1:90851572-90916886 GCA_029783875.1 Phataginus tricuspis | reverse complement strand
GGGGGGACCACCCCGTGCACCCAGTGCTGGCCCTTCGTGTTGGTGACGGCAGCTGCTACCCACAGAGGACATACAGACTGGGCAGCAAAGGACGTGGGTCTGGGAGCCAGCTGGCCTGGGTTCAAACCCCAGCTCTGGCATGTAGCCACTGTGTGACCTTGGAAAAGTGACTTAACTCCTGTGCCCTGCCTTCCTGTCTGCGTTGAGGACAGTAACGCTGTCCTTCCAAGAACTGATGGGAGGGTGAACACTGACAAACAGCACAGTGTGTCCGCCGCTCCCTGCCTGGTGGCTCGTCTCCCACCCTGACCCCCTGACCAGCCCCATGCCAGCCAGTAGGCCTCGCTCTACCAGGCTCATCTGCTCTCAGCAACCACCTGCTTCCTCCCACCTCACTGCCGGCCCATTACTTCACATCCTAGGCTGGGGCTGAAACAGGCCAAAGACAAGAGCACTGGGCTGGTGCCCACTCTGGTGCCCCACAGGCAGGCCCAGCTGGGTCCTCCGTCCCTCTTCGCTGCCACCAGGTCTTTGCATCCCAGCCCCCAATGCACATTCTCAGCAATCACATAACAAGTGCATTTATTATAAAAATAAGTAAACATGAAATAAATGTGCTCTAACTTCTAGATATGTGACACACTATTGCAGTGCAACGCATTTCGGTACAGACACACGGCCGCAACGTGCACCCCTAGTGCTCAGCGCCACACCCGTGGCCCACAAGCCGGGACCCACAGGCAGCCATCTCTTCCCAGAAAGCTGCAGTGTCTCCAGGTGCAGGGAGGGCTGTAGCACAGACCGGGAGACCCTCACCACATTGCCCCCAGCTTCGCCTGGCAGCTTGAGGGCCCAAACTCCAGGCCAGCAGCAGAGCCGGGCCTCCCGGGACTGACACTCCCGGCCCATCTCTGTCTTAGCCCTGCTGGAAGTTCTGGCCTGGTCCGCTCCATGGCCTGAGGGGACCAGGATGCGGGACCGGGAGCACCCCCAGATTTCAGGGGGGTCTTGGGAGCCGCAGGGTCATGCGGAGAGCAACCCCCGACCCTCGGGGCGGGCCCACCCTGGGCTCAGTGCTAGCAACCCCCGACCCTCAGGGTGCCCACCCTGGGCTCACTGGCAGCAGTCGGCCACGTGCCTGAAGAGCTCCTCGCCCTGCTCGTCGCGGAAGCACTGCAGGCAGTGCGGGCACTGGAGGTCCCCCTGGCCTTCTTGGGTTCCTCTGGGGCGGTCTCTCTCTGCAGGGCCCTCCAGCCACCGGACCCCAGTCCCAGGCCTCTGGCCTCTGGCTGCTGCCCACTCCAAAACATCTGGTTCTCGGTACTTGGGGGTCTCACTCCCCATGTGAATCCGGCAGGAGTTTGGCTCTCGGGAGTCCTGGAAAACAGGCAAGGGGCTCTCTACAGGGCGGCACTGGAGCCCACAGGGCAGCACCCCGGGTTCACTCCCGCCCCCCACCCTGCTTCCTGCTGCGGCCCAGAGCCCAAACAAGGAGCAGCTCGGGAGAGGGCTGGCGAGACCACCAGACACTCCCGTGTGGGGCCCACACCCACGCACTGGTGTGGGTGGGTTGGGGGCCAGGCGGACTCTGTCCCAGCCTGGCTCTGCACCTCAGCAGGACCTCCAGATGGCCAGGAGGCACTGTGGCTGTTAGTGCCCATTTAGTGCCCATCGCTACCTGCCTGAGGACTTCATTCCCATCAGCATAAGTGTGGATTTCCAGTGGGACTATGGCTCATCGCCCACACCTGTAAGAGCACCACTGTCCTCAACCCAGAGGCTGAGCGGCAGTAAATGATGATCCCAGAGCCCAGCTGGAAGGGACACAAGGCCACTGAGGGCCAGCACCCCAGTCCCCGCCAGGCCCAGAGCTGGTTCTGCTCACTCCTCCAGACCCAACTCATGAGGCTGCCTGGGACCATCCTCTCAACTGCACCATTAATATCACCAGCTTCCTCAAGTCCACGGCAGCCACAAAACACACCGGCAAAACCAAATCCCAGGAAACCCCCAGGCGCTGCGCTAAGGATGTTTCCCCCATACACACTGACCCCACTGAGGACGCGCTGCAGGGTCCCCAGCGAGACCGAGTCCGGAGGCCGTAGGAAACCAGGAACCCCTTGACAGATGGCTGGAAGACTGCTGGGGCTGGCAAGGCCTCGGATACCTCCGTTAGCCTGCAGACTTGGAGGACGTGGGCCCCAAGTGGAGCCCACCTGCTCCATCCACGAGGAGCAGCTACCTGTGTCCAGGCCGCCACTATGGACTTAGTACAAAAACAGGGAGGAAGCAGTGTCCCCCGTGGCACCCCTGCACCTCTCAGTGGGGGAGCAGAAGCCATAAACAAAGCCCCACAACTTCACAGGACGGGGTGGTCCAGGTGCCTCCCACTGCCCTCAGGCCCACTGAGGAGCTTGGCATCCCCACTCCATCAGGGTGTATCAGTCCCCTGGCGGATCCCTCCAGCCAGTCTGTGTCAGGATGGACATTCTTTGAGGGGGGCCAAGGGTTTCTTCCAGGTACTGGCCAAGGGGGTGAAGAAACAAAGGCCCCTGGGACTTCTGCAGAGCACCAAGCCAGCCCAGGGCTGGGGGAGAGGCATGTGGGCGCCAAGGGCCCCACAGTGAGAGGCCGCACTAGTTCCGATTCACGCCAAGCCTCGCTAGAGGCACCCTGCATGGTGGGGACAGCACCAAGCCCAGAGGATGGGAACCCCTCCAAGCAAGGAGGGGACGTGTGTGAAGAAAGCTCCCAGCAGGGAGCCCCGGCCCAGGAGAGCAAGCACAGAATGCGGGGCAGGCCTGCTGACATCCCCTCTGCCATCACGCAGCGCCACACCAACCTCCTCCACAAACAGGCCCTGTAGTCGGAGCCCCAGGCGCCAGCCATGTCAGCTCTGCCTGGAGCAGGGAAACCAGGGTCTGGGCAGACGTAGGTCTTGAAATCCATGAAACAGGAGCAAAACACTAATGCTAGAGGAGGAAAAAGCCCTTGCACCTGTCCCCAGGGCACCTGGTGCTGCAAGGCGGCCACCTTTGCCTCAAGCTCTTGAATCCTGCCTTGAGCCCGCTCCCGATCAGCCCTTTCTGAGGTGAAGTCGTCCTTGTAAGCGAGGATCTGCAAAGACAAGAGGCCGGGCGTCAGAGTGCCACAGTTTCTGCTTGAGGAAGGACAGAGCCCCGTCCAGTGCCTTCTGCCCAGGGCCACCGCGCCCGCCACTCAGCCTGCAGGCAGATGCCACCTCACAGCTGCCCAGTTCTTAAGGGGCGGCCACCTGCTGCTCCAGCATCTGCACGCGCTCCAGGGCGCCGTCCCGGGCCCTCCGCATGGCCGCCAGCTCCTGCCGCGCGGATGCACAGTCATGTGTCTTGTCCTCCAGCTGCCCATTGAGACGGGAAATCTCCTTCATCAGCTCAGGAGGAGGGGGCCCGGCGGGCTCGCGGGGGGCCTGTGCCCTCAGCTGCGAGTGTAGGCCTCTCACGTGCTCGTCCCTGCTGGCAGCGTAGCGCTGCCACCTGACATTGAGGTCTTCAACCTGATGAGAGGAGCAGAGAAGCTCACACACAACCACAGGGAAGGCGTCTGAGACCTTTCCTCTCAAAGCTACGCCAATCTAGGAAGTTGTTAGCAATAATAAGTGAGTTTTCCCCTTTGCACTTTGTGCAGAGGGGACCCAGAGACCAGCAGACAGACCTTAGACCCGGTGGAAGCATCCTCACAGAAGTGAATGTGGAGCATTTTTCCTGCCTCAAAAGCAGCACTTGACGGTAATTCTCGCACCTCCTTTACTGACACAGGAATTGCCTTGAGGGACAGAGCGGCACGTGCACTCTGCCCATCCTCTAGGCACACAGAGACCTCTGGGTCTCTGGGAAGCATGTGTCTCAGCCAGAATGGCCTGGGCAGGACAGCCCCCAAGCACTGCCAAGGAAAGGACCCCCCACAGGTCATGAGGGGAAGTCCGCAGATGAAGCATTAGATACTCACATGAGTCACCCTCTGCTTCAGCAGCTGATTTTCCTCCTGTAACTTCTCCACAGCAGCCTGGACAGAGGCATCCCTGGCTGTGCATTCTGGCTGCGTAAGAAAGGGCCGGAAGGCACCATGTCACCAAACATGACGTTGTGTGCAGCAAAAGGGCAGTAAGCCAGGCCTGGAGAGTGAGGTGCCACATGGCCACTGAAACCCACACCGTGGCAGGTGGGGATAGTAAAGAGAAGCAAAGTGGGGACAGGAAAGAACTCGTGGCTGCCCGAAGGTGAGGGAGGGGTCCCCCATCCTGGCCAGGCCCCCCGCCACACATCTGATCTACGCCCTGCAGTTCTCCACCACCACAGCAGTCAGGAGGGCAGGAAGCTTAATCCTTTGCTTCTACAGAGCACACTGGGGCCACAGGCCCGCCAGGGGCAGGGGTCGCCTCCCTTCGAGCCCACAGCCCCGTCCCCCCCGTCATGCCTGTGGACAGTTGGGGCAACCTCGGTGATCAGGGGCGCTGCAGTGCAAACTCGGCCAGGGTCCGGGACTCATATCGAGAAGCCACACCACAGAAGAAGCCTGGCAACGGTGGGCAGCCCTGAGTTAAATCCCAAGTCCACCTGATCCCTAGAAATTCGTGTACTTAGCGCAGCGGGCTGTCTGCCGGCCATGTTCTCTTTGAGAATTCCCCTCGATGATGAAGCACGTGCTGACCCAGCAGGCACTGGGAAGCCTCGATGGCTCCCCGACTTCCCAGCTAAGAAGTGATGCTGACTGAGAGCCTCCAGCTCCCGCCACCGGCCCCAGACCCGCCCCAGCCATCATGTGCGACTGCTTTCAGACCCCCAGGGGGAAATGATACAGCAACTCAAAACGGGAGGGGCGCACATGCCTCATCCCAGCACTCTGGTTTCTGCAAGATGCTGATGCTCTTGCTGAGGTCCCCTTTTCAGGGAATCTGCCCTGTGGAGACAGGTGGTTCTCATGTCAAGGTTCTCCAGCGGGCCCAGTGGGTGATGGCTCTCCAGCAAAGCCATTGCTAAGGAGCTACATGACCACCTATGGATGTCACAGGACACGCAACCTCAGACAACCTCCTGGAAAGGACCCAAGCAAGAGGCCCGCACGGGGCAGCACAGGTGAGGTGCACCCGGCAAGGTGCACACCAGGCAGACTGCCACACCATGCCCACAGGCTGTGGAGGCGGCCTCAGTCCATCGCTGCTGCCCCGAGTCCACTTTCCTGGATACACAACCCCTGGACTTTACCTCATGGATTCCTAGTCCTGAACCCCACGCCCCTCACCCCCCATCAGACCCTACACACAGCCACAGCCCAGATATGACCTGTCCTGGAGGCCCACCTGCCACCTGGCCGCCTCACTATTCTCTCTCTGCCAGTGCCCAGTGAGAGGTCAGTGTCCAGCACACAGAGGCGCAGGAGCCCCAAGGACATCCAGGCGTCCTAACTGGCAGCCATGGGGGCCGTAGACAGCCAAGGCTGGCTTCGGGGGTGGCAGCTCCGGCTCTGCAAGAACCCTGTGCTCCACATCGCTAATCATCAGAGAAATGCAGATTAAAACCCCAATGAGACATCACCTCACACCAGTGAGGATGGCCAACATCCAAAACACAAACAACAACAAATGTTGGCGAGGATGTGGAGAGAGGGGAACCCTCCTACACTGCTGGTGGGAATGCAAATTGGTTCAACCATTGTGGAAAGCAGTATGGAGGTTCCTCAAAAAACTCAAAATAGAAATATCATTTGACCCAGGAATCCCACTCCTAGGAATTTACCCCAAGAATGCAGCAGCCCAGTTTCAAAAAGACAGATGCACCCCTATGTTTATCGCAGCATTATTTACAATAGCCAAGAAATGGAAGCAGCCTAAGTGCCCATCAGTAGATGAATGGATAAAGAAGATGTGGTACATATACACAATGGAATATTATTCAGCCATAAGAAAAAAACAAATCCTACCATTTGCAACAACATGGATGGAGCTGGAAGGTATTATGCTCAGTGAAATAAGCCAGGCCGAAAAAGACAAGTACCAAATGATCTCACTCATATGTGGAGTATAAGAACAAAGAAAAAAAAAAAAACAAAAAACTGAAGGAACAAAACAGCAGCAGACTCACAGAACCAAGAACGGACTAACAGTTACCAAAGGGAAAGGGACTGGGGAAGAAGGGCGGGAAGGGAGGGATAAGAGGGTAAAAGGGGCATTACGATTGGCAGACATAGGGTGGGGGGGCACGGGGAGGGCTGTACAACTCAGAGAAGACAAGTAGTGATTCTCATCTCACTACACTGATGGACAGTGACTGTAATGGGGTTGGTGGGGGGGACCTGATGAAGGGGGTAGTTTAATCATCACAATATTGCTCCTGTAATTGTAGGTTAATGATACTAAAATAAAATAAATTGTAAAAAAAAATATAAATAAATAAATAATCAAATAAATAGAAAGAAAGAAAGAAAAGAAAAGAAAAGAAAGAAAGAAAGAATGAATGAATGAATAAATAATAAATAAATAAATAAATAAATAATAAATAATAAATAATAAATAAGCTCTGTGGCCAGGCCAGCCGTGCGGGACTAGGATGCATGCAGCTGCAGCAGGCTGGTGCACCTGGTGCTGTGCACAGTTGGGGCCAGGCCCCTGCAGGGGTGCCCCTTGCCTTACAGCGGGCGGTTCCCTCCTTGGCCCAACACACCAGGACTGCATTTGCTCAGAGCATCCCCTGCTCTGCCTTCCTGTTCCCAGCCAAGGCTGATAAGCCCAGAATGCCGCCTCCCCACCTGCACACAGGGCCAACTGCAGGAGCGGCCTGCCTGCTCTCCGTCGCATTGTGAGAGACACTCCTGGGTGGCTGGGCTTTGCGGCAACAGCCGACTCTCATCGGTGAGCACAGAGGTGGACTCTGGGCACCCCAGTCTCCGTGACTGCCGAGGGATTATGACATCGCAGGCAGGGCTGTCTGCCCCCACAAAGCCCTCACCACAGTGTGCTCACACCATGACCCACCTGAGGACCTTTCTCCCTGGGGTCACGCTGTGCATGCTGGCGTTCATCCAGACACTCGGCCAGATGCTGGCACATGTGAGCAGTGGCAGCCAGCGCCCTCCGCAGCTGACGGGTCTCATCCGCCAGGGAGCGGCACAGAATGTGGCTGGCAGCCCGGGCCCGCTCCTTCTCCGCCACGCTTCTCCGTAGCAGGGCAACTTCCTTCTCCCTCTCGTGCTCCGGTTGGCCCATCAGCTGCTGTGTCTCCCTTTCTCTCTCTTCTAGTTGCTCAGAAAGTCTCTCAATTTCCTAAGTGGAGGATTTAAAAACACAGTTTATTTGATTGAAAGAAGCAGCCTCAGAAGCCAGTGTCCACAAAGCAAAAGAAAACCCCACAGAGGCGCCCATCACTGAGACACACTCATGCGGAGGCAAGCTTTTGGACTAATAAGTAACTTTGGAGTTTTCAGCCTATAATGTTCTATCTGAAACTTCATCTAAAATCCTGTTTTTATAAGCAACGTCATAATTTTAGATTTTACATCATCAAATCACTAAGTGTGGCAATTCAAAACACTTCTTGAAAGCAAGGGTAGAAACTCCACTGTCATCAGCACCCCCAAGGTATGTCCTAACTCCTGGTGTCTGGAAACGGCCTTTGCAAATGTAATCAGTAAAAAGGAGGTCGGACGGGACTAAAATGGACCCTAGTCCAATGACCAGTGTCCTTTTAGAAGAGGGAAGTCAGGACACAGCCACGGAGAAGGCCATGTGAAGACAGGTGACGCATCTGTAAGCTGGGGAGCACTGCGCCCTGCAGGCAGCCACCAGAAGCCCAGAGGGGCAGCGGGGACCCACCCGCAGAGCCTCACAGGAACCTGGTCCTGTCCACACCTTGATTTGGGGCTTCTGGCCTCTAAAACCTGTGAAGATCACAGTTCTACTGTTTCAAGCCACCCCATGTGCGGTGCTTTATTACAGCAGCTCCAGGAAATTAATACACACAGCCAAATCATTTCCTTAAAACAAGTCCTTAACATTAAAGTTTGCTTTAAACCCGGCCTTAATATCGTGCTTTCCCATTTTCAAGGAAATCTCCAGCATCAACTGTGTGAAGGAGGTAAAAGCAGGATGAACCAGTCCATCCCACAAATGAACAAACAGCTTCAGAAAGTCAGGGGACAAGGCTGTGCCCCCATCGCCAGGGGAAGAGGCAGAAGGACCTGGGTTCCGCTGGGGCTGGCTCATGGCGCCTCCACATGTGTGCGCAGGGGCAGACTCCAGGGACCCACAGCCTTCAGGGGAAAATATTGGGGGGCCATATTACTAAGGGAATCCTGAATCATTGTTCTCCCAGCTGCTTAGAAGCAAAGATAAAACATGTACATGGTCACAAAAACTCATCCATACAAGAGATGAAATGAAAATTTGAATTCCTTTTTTCCCACCAGCCCTTCCATTGCAGCTTCTCTCTCCAGAGGCAACCATGAACACACTCTGAGCACATGCCTTTTCAGAATGTTCACGAGCACAATGGATCCCACCACAGAGTGAGACACCTCATTCCACAGAGCAGGAGACCTGTTTTTTTCTTTTTTTTATTAAGGTATCATTGATACACAATTTTCTACAATTACATGTGCAATATTATGGTGATTAAACTACACCCTTCATCAGGTCCCCCCCACCAACCGCATTGCAGTCACTGTCCATCAGCGTAGTGAGATGCTATAGAATCACTACTTGTCTTCTCTGAGTTGTACAGCCCTCACCGTGCCCCCCCAACATTACATCTGCTAATCATAATGCCCCTTTTACCCTCTTATCCCTCCCTTCCCACCCTTCTTCCCCAGTACCTTTCCCTTTGGTAACTATTAGTCTGTTCCTGGGTTCTGTGAGTCTGCTGCTGTTTTGTTCCTTCAGTTTTTTTTTCTTTGTTCTTATACTCCAAATATGAGTGAAATCATTTGATACTTGTCTTTTGTGGCTTGGCTCATTTCACTGAGCAAAATACCCTCTAGCTCCATCCATGTTGCTGCAAATGGTAGGATTTGTTTTCTTCTTATGGCTGAATAATATTCCATTGTATATATGTACCACATCCTCTTTAGCCATTCATCTACTGATGGACACTTAGATTGCTTCCATTTCTTGCCTATTGTAAATAGTGCTGCGATAAATATAGGGGTGCATCTGTCTTTTTCAAACTGGGGTGCTGAAGTCTTAGGGTAAATTCCTAGGAGTGGAATTCCTGGGTCAAATGACATTTCTACTGAGTTTTCTGAGGAATCTCCATACTGCTTTCCACAATGGTTGAACTAATTTGCATTCCCACCAGCAATGCAGGAGGGTTCCCTGTTCTCCACATTCTTGCCAACATTTGTTGTTGTTTGTGTTTCGGATGTTGGCCATTCTCACTGGTGTGAGTTGATATCTCATTGTGGTTTTAATCTGTATTTCTCTGATGATTAGCGATGTGGAGCATCTTTTCATGTGCCTGTTGGCCATCTGAATTTCTTCTTTGGAGAAGTGTCTATTCATGTCCTCTGCCCATTTCTTAATTGGATTATTTGCTTTTTGTTTGTTAAGGTGCGTGAGTTCTTTGTATATTTTGGATGTCAACCCCATTTATGAATATATTCTCCCATACTGTAGGATGTCTTTTTGTTCTACTGATGGTGTCCTTTGCTGTACAGAAGATTTTCAGCTTGATATAGTCCCACTTGTTCATTTTTGCTTTTGTTTCCCTTGCCCGGGGAGATATGTTCATGAAGAAGTCACACATGTTTATGTCCAAGAGATTTTTGCCTGTGTTTTTTTCTAAGAGTTTCATGGTTTCATGACTTACATTCAGGTCTTTGATCCACCTTGAGTTTACTTTGTGTATGGGGCTAGACAGTAGTCCAGTTTCATTCTCTTACATGTAGCTGTCCAGTTTTTCCAACACCAGCTGCTAAAAAGGCTGTCATATCCCCATTGTATATCCAAGGCTCCTTTATCAAATATTAATTGACTGTATAAGTTTGGGTTAATGTTTGGATTTTCTATTCCATTCCGCTGGTCTGTGGGTCTGTTTTTGTGCCAATACCAAATTGTCTTGATTACTGTGGTTTTGTACTAGAGCTTAAAGTCAGGGAGCATAATTCGCCCTGTTTGATTCCTCCTTCTCAGGATTGCTTTGGCTATTCGGGGTCTTTTCTGGTTCCATATGAATTTTAGAATTATTTGTTCCAGTTCATTGAAGAAAGCTGTTGGTAGTTTGATAGGGATTGTGTTGAATCTGTACATTGCTTTAGGTAGTATAGCCATTTTGACAATATTTATTCTTCCTAGCCAAGAGCATGGGATGCATTTCCATTTGTTAGTGTCCTCTTTCATTTCTCTTAGGAGTGTCTTGTACTTTTCAGAGTACAGGTCTTTCACTTCCTTCGTTAGGTTTATTCCTAGGTATTTTATTCTTTTTGATGCAATTGTGAATGGAATTGTTTTTCTGATTTATCTTTCTGTTAGCTCATCATTAGTGTATAGGAAAGCAACAGATTTCTCTGTTAATTTTGTATCCTGCAACTTTGCTGAATTCAGATATTAGTTCTAATAGTTTTGGAGTGCAGTCTTTAGGGTTCTTTATGTACACTATCATGTCATCTGCAAATAGTGACAATTTGACTTCTTCTTTACCAATCTGGGTACCTTGTATGTCTTTGTTTTGTCTGATTGCCGTGGCTAGGACCTCCAGTACTATGTTGAATAACAGTGAAGAGAGTGGACATCCCTGTCTTGTTTCCAATCTAAGCTGAAAAGCTTTCAGCTTCTCGCTGTTAAGTATGATGTTAGCTGTGCGTTTGTCATATATGGCCTTTATGATGTTGAGGTACTTGCCGGCTATGCCCATTTTGTTGAGAGTTTTAATCATGAATGGACGCTGAATTTTGTCAAATGCTTTTTCAGCATCTATGGAGGTGACCATGTGGTTTTTGTTCTTCTTTTGTTTGGTGTGGTGGATGATGTTGATGGATTTTCGAATGTGGTACCATCCTTGCATCCCTGGGATGAATCCCACTTGATCATGGTGTATGATCCTCTTGATGTATTTTTGAATTCGGTTTGCTAATATTTTGTTGAGTATTTTTGCATCTACGTTCATCAGGGATATTGGTCTGTAATTTTCTTTTCTGGTGTGGTCTTTGCCCGGTTTTGGTATTAGAGTGATGTTGGCTTCATAGAATGAGTTTGGAAGTATTCCCTCCTCTTCTATTTTTTGGAAAACTTTAAGGAGAATGGGTGTTATTTCTTCTCTATATGTCTGGTAGAATTCAGAGGTGAATCCATCTGGTCCGGGGGTTTTGTTCTTGGGTAGTTTTTTGATTAACGCTTCAATTTCATTCCTGGTGATTGGTCTCTTTAGTTTTTCTGTTTCTTGCTTGGTCAGTCTTGGAAGGTTGTATTTTTCTAAGAAGTTCATTTCTTCTAGGTTTTCCAGCTTGTTAGCATATAGATTCTCATAATATTCTCTTATAATTCTTTGTATTTCTGTGAGATCTGTTATTCTTCCTTTCTCATTTCTGATTCTGTTTATGTGTGTAGATTCTCTTTTTCTCTTAATGAGTCTGGGTAGGGGTTTATCTATTTTGTTTATTTTTTCAAAGAACCAGCTTTTGGTTTCATTGATTTTTTTCTATTGTTTTATTCTTCTCAATTTTATTTATTTCTTCTCCGATCTTTATTATGTCTGTCCTTCTGGTGACTTTGGGCCTCATTTGTTCTTCTTTTTCCAATTTCAATAATTGTTTCCTTAGACTGTTCATTTGGGAATGTTCTTCCTTCTTTAAATAGGCCTGGATTGCAATGTACTTTCCTCTTAAGACTGCCTTCGCTGCGTCCCACAGAAGTTGTGGCTTTGTGTTGTTGTTGTCATTAGTCTCCATATATTCTTTGATTTCTGTTTTGATTTGGTCGTTAACCCATTGATTCATTAGGAGAATGTTGTTAAGTCTCCATGTATTTGTGAGCCTTTTTGATTTCTTTCTGAAATTTATTTCTAGTTTTATACCTTTGTGATCTGAGAAGTTGGGTGGTAGGATTTCAATATTTTTGAATTTACTGAGATTCTTTTTGTGGCCTAGTATGTGGTCTATTCTGGAAAACGTTCCATGTGTGTGCACTTGAGAAGAATGTGTATCCTGCTGCTTTTGGGTGCAGAGTTCTGTAGATATCTGTTAGGTCCATCTGTTCTAGTGTGTTGTTCAGTGTCTCTGTGTCTTTACTTATCCTCTGCCTGGTTGATCTGTCCTTTGGAGTGAGTGGTGTGTTAAAGTCTCCTAAAATAACTGCATTGCTGTCTATTTCCTCCTTCACTTCTGTTAGTATTTTTTCACATATGCTGATGCTCCTGTGTTGGGTGCATATATATTTATAATGGTTATATCTTCTTGTTGGACTGACCCCTTTATCACTATGTAATGTCCTTCTTTATCTCTTGCTACTTTCTTCATTTTGAAGTCTATTTTATCTGATACAAGTACTGCAACACCTGCTTTTTTCTCTTTGTTGTTTGCATGAAATATCTTTTTCCATCCCTTCACTTTTAGTCTGTGTATATCTTTGGGTTTGAGGTGAGTCTCTTGTAAGCAGCATATAGATGGGTCTTGCTTTTTTTATCCATTCTGTTACTCTGTGTCTTTTGATTGGTACATTCAGTCCATTTACATTTAGGGTGATTATTGATAGATATGTACTTATTGACTTTGCTGGCTTTAGATTCGTGGTTACCAAAGGTTCAAGGGTAGCTTCTCTACTACCTAACAGTCTAACTTAACTTTCTTGTTAAGTTATTGTAAACACAGTCTAATGTTTCTTTATTTCTCTCCCTTCTTATTCTTCCTCCTCCATTCTTTATATACTAGGTGCTTTATTGTTTGCCTTTAGTTAGTATTTGGATGGTGTGCTTTCTTTCCTATGATTTTATTTTCTCTGGTGACATCTTTTTAGCCTTAGGGGTGCTTCCCTCTAGAGGAGTCCTTTTAAGATATCCTGTAGTGGTGGTTTATGAGAGGCAAACTCTCTCAACTTTCGTTTGTCTGGAAATTGTTTAATCCCTCCATCATATTTAAATGATAATCGTGCTGGATACAATATTCTTGGTTCGAGGCCCTTCTGCTTCATTATGTTAAATATATCATGCCATTCTCTTCTGGCCTGTAAGGTTTCTGTTGTGAAGTCTGATGATAGTCTGATGGGTTTTCCTTTGTAGGTGATATTTTTTCTCTCTCTAGCTGCCTTTAATACTCTGTCTTTATTTTTGATCTTTGCCATTTTAATTATTATGTGTCTTAGTGTTGTCTTACATTGGGTTCCTTGTGTTGGGAGATCTGTGGGCTTCCGTGGACTGCGAGACTATTTCCTTCCCCAACATGGGAAAGTTTTCAGCAATTATTTCTTCAAAGACACTTTCTATCCCTTTTTCTCTCTCTTCTTCCTCTGGTACTCCTATAATGCGAATATTGTTCCATTTGGATTGGTCACACAGTTCTCTTAATATTCTTTCATTCCTAGAGATCCTTTTATCTCTCTCTGCCTCAGCTTCTCTGTATTCCTGTTCTCTTATTTCTATTCCATTAAGTCTCTTGCATCTCATCCAATCTGCTGTTAAGCCCATCGATGGCTTGTCTGATTTCTTTCCTCACTTCCCTCTCTTCCTCACTCAGCTCTTGCACATTTCTCTGTAGATCCGTCAGCATGGTTATGACTTTTATTCCAAATTCTTTTTCAGGAAGACTGTACATTTCTATCCCTTCAGGCTCCCTCTCTGGGGTTGTCTGGTTCATTTTAGTCTGGACCATATTCCTCTGTCTTCTCATGGCTATAGAAGTGGTCGCTGGTAGTTGCCACGTATGTCAGCTAGGCTCTTTATGACTTTAAAAAGGAAAAAAAAAAGAAAAAGAAAAGAAGAAAAAGAAAAAAAAAACGCCCACCAGGAGTGGATTGTGTGGGGATGCTGTAGGTGGCGCTGTTGCTCCACTATTCCAGAGCCATGTGTGCGCCGCTTCACAGGGCTCTTTATAGCTCTGGCCGGGGTGGGAACGAATGGGAGGCTGTTGATCTCTGTGGGAAGACTAAGTGCAGCACCCTTTCCCAGTCACCACCTAAGGGGTCCGAAACTCTCCAGGACTCCCAGCCTGTTGGGCTGAGTGTACTGGGGCGATCCAGCCCCTCCGCTGGGCTCCTGTGTCTTTAATACCACTGAAAAAAAGCACACGCTTTTCTTCTTTTTTTTTTTTCCTTCCCAGAGCCGGCTGCAAGCTCCCTGGCGCTTTCCCACTCAGATCCTGCACCCTCTGTCTGTCCAATCTCCACTACACCGCGCGATGTGTGTCAGCGCTCCCCGTGCAGATCACCGGGGCTGGTTATTTCACGGGCCTGTACTTTCACTCCCTCCCGGCTCTGAATCCTCTCCTCCCGCTGCTGCGCTGGGGTGGGGGAGTACTCGGTCCCGCCATGTCGCAGCTCCGTATCTTACCCGCCTCACGGGGTGCCGAGTCATCTCAGGTGTAGCTGCATGCTGTGCACTTTCCTGTGTATTCTGGTCTCTCTTTTAGGAATAGTTGTATTTGCTGTATTTTTATAGATAAATATAGTGTTGGGAGGAGATTTCTGCCGCCCTGCTCACGCCGCCATCTTCCCAGATGTCTCTGATATACAATCTTATGCTCAGATTTCACATGAGCAACATTGTGATTACTACACTGCCACTATTATCAAGTCCCCACGACCTACGCCATTACAGTCACTGTCCATCAGCATAGTAAGATGCTATAGAATCACTATTTGTCTTCTATGTGCCATACTGCCCTCCCCGTGCCTCCCCCCACTGCTACATTATGTGTGCTAATCGTAATATCCCTTTTCCCCTTATCCCTCCCTCCCCACCCGCACCCCTCCCCTTTGTAACCGCTAGTCCCTTCTTGGAGTCTGTGTGTCTGCTGTGGTTTTCTTCCTTCAGTTTTGCTTGTTATACTTCACAAAACAGGGAAATTGTTTGATACTTGTCTTTTCCGCCTGGCTTATTTCACTGAGCATAATACCCTCTAGCTCCATCCATGTTGTTGCAAATGGTAGGATTTGTTTTTTTCTTATGGCTGAATAATATTCCATTGTGTATATGTACCACTTCTTCTTTAGCCATTCATCTACTGATGGACACTTAGGTTGCTTCCGTTTCTTGCCTATTGTAAATAGTGCTGCGATAAACATAGGGGTGCATCTGTCTTTTTGAAATTGGGCTGCTGCATTCTTAGGGTAAATTCCTAGGAGTGGGATTCCTGGGTCAAATGGTATTTCTATTTTGAGTTTTTTGAGGAACCTCCATACTGCTTTCCACAATGGTTGAACCAATTTGCATTCCCACCAGCAGTGTAGGAGGGTTCCCCTCTCTCCACATCCTCGCCAACATTTGTTGTTGTTTGTGTTTTGGATGTTGGCCATCCTCACTGGTGTGAGGTGATATCTCATTGTGGTTTTAATCTGCATTTCTCTGATGATTAACAATGTGGAGCATTTTTTCATGTGCCTGTTGGCCATCTGAATTTCTTCTTTGGAGAAGTGTCTATTCAGATTCTCTGGCCATTTCTTAGTTGGATTATATGCTTTTTGTTTGTTGAGGTGCATGAGTTCTTTATATATTTTGGATGTCGACCCCTTATCAGATATGTCATTTATGTATATATTCTCCCATACTGTAGGATGTCTTTTTGTTCTACTGATGGTGTCCTTTGCTCTACATAAGCTTTTCAGCTTGATATAGTCCCACTTGTTCATTTTTTCTTTTGTTTCCCTTGCCTAGGAGATATGTTCATTAAGAAGTCACTCATGGTTATGTCCAAGGGATTTTTGCCTAAGTTTTTTCCTAAGAGTTTTATGGTTTCATGACTTACATTCAGGTCTTTGATCCATTTTGCGTTTACTTTTGTGTATGGGGTTAGACAGTAGTCCAGTTTCACTCTCTTACATGTAGCTGTCCAGTTTTGCCAACACCAGCTGCTGAAGAGGTTGTCATCTCCCCATTGTATATCCAAGGCTCCTTTATTGTTTATTAATTGTATGTTTGGGTTAATGTCTGGATTTTCTATTCTGTTCCACTGGTCTGTAGGTCTGTTCTTGTGCCAATATCAAATTGTCTTGATTACTGTAGCTTTGTAGTAGAGCTGGAAGTCTGGGAGCATAATTCCCCATTTTATTCTTCCTTTTGAGGATTGCTTTGGCTATTCGGGGTCTTTTATGGTTTCATATGAATTTTAGTATTTTTAGTTTTTTGAGGAACCTCCATACTACTTTCCATAACGGTTGAACTAATTGACATTCTCACCAGTAGTGTAAGAGGGTTCCCCTTTCTCCACATCCCCACCAACATTTGTTATTGTTTGTCTTTTGGATGTTGGCCGTCCTAACTGATGTGAGGTGATACCTCATTGTGGTTTTAATTTGCATTTCTCTGATGATTAGCGATGTGGAACATCTTTTCGTGTGCCTGTTGGCCGTCTGAATTTCTTCTTTGGAGAAGTGTCTGTTCAGATCCTCTGCCCATTTTTTAATCAGGTTATTTGGTTTTTGGTTGTTGAGGTGCGTGAGCTCTTTATATATTTTGGATGTCAACCCCTTATCGGATATGTCACTTATGAATACATTCTCCCATACTGTAAGATGCCTTTTTGTTCTACTGATGGTGTTCTTTGCTGTACAGAAGTTTTTTCTTTGATATAGTCCCACTTGTTCATTTTTGCTTTTGTTTCCCTTGCCCAGGGAGATATGTTCAGGAAACAGTTGCTTATGTTTATAATCAAGAGAGAGAGTTTTATGGTTTCATGACTTACATTCAGGTCTTGGAGCCATTTCGAGTTTTACTTTTGTGTATGGGATCAGACAATAATCCAGTTTCATTGTCTTGCATGTAGCTGTCCAGTTTTGCCAACACTAGTTGTTGAAGAGGCTGTCATTTCCCCATTGTATGTCCATGGCTCCTTAATCATGTATTAATTGGCTATATATGTGTGGGTTTATATCTGGACTCTCTATTTTGTTCCATTGATCTATGGGTCTGTTCTTGTGCCAGTACCAAATTGTCTTGATTACTGTGGCTTTGTAGTAGAGCTCGAAGTTGGGGAGTGTAATTCAACCCCCCCCCACTTTATTATTCTTCTCAGGATTGCTTTGGCTATTCAGGGTCTTTTGTGGTTCCATAAGAATTTTAGAACTGTTTGTTCCAGTGTGTTGAAGAATGCTGTCAGTCTTTTGATAGGGATTGCATTGGTTGAATCTGTGCACTGCTTTAGGCAGGATGGCCATTTTGACAATATTAATTCTTCCTACCCAAGATCATGGGATGTATTTCCATTTATTGGTGTTTTCTTTAATTTCTCTCATGAGTATCTTGTAGTTTTCAGGGTATAGGTCTTTCACTTCCTTGGTTAAGTTTATCCCTAAGTATTCTTTTTGATGCAGTTGTAAATGGAAGTGTTTTCCTAATTTCTCTTTCTGCTAGTTCATCGTTAATGTAAAGGAATGCAACAGATTTCTGTGTATTAATTTTGTATCCTGCATCTTTGCTGAATTCAAATACTAGTTCTAGTAGTTTTGGAGTGGATTCTTTAGGGTTTTTTATGTGCAATATCATGTCATCTGCAAACAGGAACAGTTTAACTTCTTCCTTACCAATATGGATGCCTTTTATTTCTTTGTGTTGTGTGATTGCCGTGGCTAGGACCTCCAGTACTATGTTGAATAAAAGCAGTGAGAGTGGGCATCCTTGTCTTGTTCCCGATCTTAGAGGAAAAGCTTTCAGCTTTTCACTGTGAAGTATGATGTTGGCTGTGGGTTTGTCATATATGGCCTTTATTACATTGAGGTACTTGCCCTCTATACCCATTTGGTTGATGGTTTGTTCTTTTTAATGCACCCTACAACTCCACAATCAACTGCAGACTTCCCCAACAGCCGCAACTGGCGGACATGCAGCCGCTTCCCTGTATCTGGTGCAAATATACCCATGGAATACATGTCCAAAAGTCGCATGGCTGGGACTAAGACCAGGGTCAGGAAGTAATTGGTGGCCCTCAAGAACGTGGCCAGAAATAGGGTCCCAGTGCTCCCTGGGCCCACACCATACACCCATGCCCCTGCAGACACCCCGTGTGCCTGCAATAGCCTACACAGTGTGGCCAGCCCAACACGTGGCCCATCGCTCCAACCAGGTGGGCCAGGAAGGATTATGGATATCTCACCCTCCCTCCTCCTTGCTCAAGGAATTTTTAAGAGTCCTCTCCTGTTTTCCTTGGATTTCACTCTAGAAGTGAACAGATAGATGGCAAGAAGAAAAACTCCAGTTAGGATGATCTGTTTGGTTCCCACAGCAAAGGCCTAGATGAGGCTGTTCTGGACCCACCATCTACCACTGAAGGAGGGGAGAACAAACTTTAGGAGGGCAGCCCAGGATGGAGCGGAGGAAGTGAGGAGGTCAGACCCTGGCAAGAAGGAAATGCCCTCCACCCGGGTGCAGAAGAATCAGGACTGGTATAAAATGATATGTTTGCAGATGATATGATCTTTTATGTAGAAAACTAAAGATTACACACATACACACACTGTTATAGTAAATGAATTCAGCAAGTAGCAGGAAATTAAGTCAATATATGAAAAACAGGTGTATTTCTATGCATTAACAATGAAGAATCTAAAAAGGAAACTTCCAAAAAAAATCCATTTACAGTATCATCAAAAGAATCAAATATTTAGGAATTGATTTACTCGGGGAAATGGAAGATTTGTACAATGAAAACTACAAAACATCACTGAAAGAAAGATGACATGAATAAATGGAAAGGTATCCTATGTTCATGGATTGTAAGACTTAATATTGTTTAGATGACAGCATTACCCAAAGTGATCTACAGAGTCAATGCAATCCCTATCAAAATATTTAATTTACTTTTGCAAGTACCCCAAATAGCCAAAAGAATCTTAGAAGGAAAAATAAATAAATAAAACTGGAGGACTCAGAGTCCCTGACTTCAGAGTTTACTAAAAAACTACAGTAATCCAAACAGCATGACACTGACATATAAAGACAGACATAAAGGCCAATGGAACAGAATAGAGAACCCAGAAGTAAACCCTGGGTTTTTGACAAGGGTGCTAAGACCACTCAGTGGGAAAAGGACAATCTTTTCGACAAATGGTGCTGGAAAAACTGGATGCCCACAAAGAATAAAGTTGGACCCTTATCTAGCACCATATACAAAAATTAAATCAAAATGGATTAAAGACTTAAATGGCAGACCTAGAACTATAAAACTGTAACTAAACATAGAGCAAAAGCTTTACAACACTGGATTTGGCAGTGACCCCAAGGCACAGGAAACCAAAGAAAAAATAGACAAATTGGACTTAATGAAAATTACAAAATTTTGCACACCAAAAGATAGTAACTACAGAGCAAAAACGCAACCTGCAGAATGGAATATTTGCAAATCATATATCTGACAAGGAATTAACATCCAGAATATAAAGACTACTCCTAAAACTTAACAACTAAATAACCCAATTCAAAAATGAGAAAAGGATGTGACATTTCTTCAAAGATATACAAATGGCCAATAGGCACACGAAATGATGCTGAACATCATTATCATTAGGGAATTGCAAATCAAACTACAATAATTTTATATTGAATTGCTTTATACCCATTAGGATGGTTACCACCAAAAAAAAGAAAATAAGTGTAGACAAGGATGTGGAGAAACTGGAACCTTTGTGCACTCTTGGTGGGAATATAGTCCAGCCATACAATGGAATATTATTCAGCCTTAAAAAGGAAGGAAAGTCTGACACATGCTACAACATGGATGAAGCTTTGAGGATTTTAAGTGAAATATATCTGTCCCAAAAGGACAAATACTGCATGATTCCACTTGTATGACGTCTCTAGTCAAATCACAGAAAGTAGAACAGTGGTTGCCAAGCTGAGGGCTGGGATGGAAGGTGGAAGTTATTGTTTAAGGGGTATAGAGTTTCAGTTTTACAAGATGAAAAGAGGTATGGAGATAGACAGTTAAAACAAAAACAAACAAAACATATACATACACACATGCACACACCTCTAACACAGCTTACTATAAAGGGTGTAGACTCTTCCACTCAGTAGAGCATGGCAGAACAGGGAAAGAAAAGCCAGAAGTGAGAGGAAGCTGATATGTCAGGACCGGGCAGGACCCAAGAGGCTAGTATCCAGGGTGGTGATGAGATGGGAGTGAGCAGTTATAGGCTGCATGGTGAATTGGTGCCATTATTCTGGAAAGTCTTAAGTGGAGGAGTTTTGCAAAGTTATCCAGCCTCATGTTACAAATGAGGGTAAGGTCTTGAGTCCCACCACAGTGGTAAAAAAGACCAAAATTCTTAAGGTAATCTGGGCCCGTCACACGCTGGCTACAGCTTGGACACAAATGTGCTGGTCTCCTGGCAGTCCCTCCACACTTACGAGTCTCATATCCTCTCTGGAAGCCCCTGGTCTTTACCAGGCCAGGGTCTCTGATCCTAACAGGCTGGCTAACATGTCCACTGATGAGACCAACCAACCAATTCCTTTCATTGTCTTCACACTGCACAGCTGCCTCAGTGAACCCAGGAGTTCTAGGAAGTGATAAGCTACTCTGTTCTTCCACAGGTTCTGTTCCCAGACAGATGCAGGGGAAGGCAACAAATATGTAATTGCCTATGATACCAGATCATTAAAATGCTCCTTAAATAATTAAAAATCCTAAAACAAAACCTACATGTCAGGGGTGACAGGCCCAGTAATACTACTACTATGACCTGGTTCTGTCTGGGACCTGGTTAGAGGCTGTGGGGCCACGGGATGTCGGGGACCCACGTGGGCTGAACACCAATGGCCAACAGACTGCAAACAAGAGTCCCCCACTCTGCACTCATCGATGGCTCCTGACGTCCACAACACTCAGATTAGCAGTGCAGGCCATGTGGCTTCTACATTTTCCTTCTGCCCTGATGCATTACGATCCACCTTCCCCAGGAAGGGGGACACAACTGGAATGAGGGAGACATCTGACTTTTAGAGGCATTTAAAATGATGCAGATGAGGAAATACTGACATGATATTACGTAAAGATGTATAGACACCATGAATTTAACCACACCACATGGACATGTGTCCTGTGTATGAAGGAAAAACAGGAAGGAGGCATGCAAGACTAACACTTGGTTATCCCCGTGTTGTGGAATTAGTCACTGTCACTGTATTCTTTACTCTTTCCTTTATATTTCAGATATGCAAAATTACTTTTATAATCAGGAGAAAAAACATGTCTCTTTTTCACTGTAAAATCTGGCTTCAGGGCCAGGCCTGGAAGTGAGGATCCCGTTTTCAGGCGACTATGCCCTGTGGGCCAGGTTTCCTTCCTGCGAAAACCCATACAGCTATGGGCCAAGTGGGCAGCAGACACCGGAGTTCACACAAGTGTTTGGGGTGCGCCCAAAGAGCTGTTCCGGGAAGATACTGCTCTTGCTGCTCCTGACGTGGGTGTCTGTGGTATTCCGCATGGGCAGGCATAACAGCAAGGAGAGGGAAAGTAAGGATTTAGGTCTGTTACCAGACACTCTCTCAGACGCCGCACTGTCACCGCTCCCAGCAGAGCAGACGAGTCACTACCGAGAGCTGTGTTCATGGTTGGGGCTGAAGGGGACCCCAGAACACAATAGGGGTTCACATGGCCCAGAACCCAGTATGACACAAACACACACATACACACCAGGAGCCTTTTACTTGTGTACTGTGCACACACACCCCAAATACAAACAACACACACAGACGCATCCCTCAGACCCAACTTGGGCACACACTTCTCAGGCCCAAAAGGGACATACACCCCTCTGAACCGAACACACAGGCAAATGCACCACTAGGAACCCAATACAAATGAACACACACCTCATACACCACACAGGCACACACCCCACAACCCACAGGGACACACAACCCTCAGACCCAGCACTCAACACACATGCCTTAGACCTGACCCCAGGTACGCACCTGCCAGACCCAATGCAGGCAACCAAACCCCTCAGAACAACACACACCTCTCAAAACCCAACAGAGGCACACACCATCCCCAGACCCTACACAGACACATACAGCTCCAAACCCAACACACCCCTCGGAACCCAACACGGAGGCATAAACCCTTCAGAAACCAGCACAGGCATCCTACACCCCTCGGACCTGCATGCACTCCTCAAAACCAGTGAGAACTCATACCCCTCAGAACCAAAACGGGCAAACTCCCCTCATCTCAACACGAACCAGAAACTTCAGACCCAACACAAGCACACACTCATCACCCCCAAGCACACACATCCTCAGATCCAATTGGCACACATACTTCTCAGACCCGACACGGGTGCGCACACCTCACAACCCCTCGGAACCCAAATGGTGCACACACCCTTTAGAAACCAAACAAGCACACAGGCAGACCCAACACAGACATACAACGCTCAAAACCAGCAGGCTCCGCCCTCGGAGCAGCTCGGCGCCCGGCCGCCGCACCAAAGCGCGATCCCCAGGCCCAGCCCGGGAGCACACACGCCTTGAAAACAGACATGGCCCCACGACCCCAGACCCAAGATGGGCACACGCCCCTCTGACCCAACATGGGACAGTCCGCAGAACCGGCACGCACATACACGGACACGCTCCTCAGAACCCGACATGGGCCGACGTGCGGCAGAACCAACACGGACCTAAAGCCTTTACGCCCAAAGGGCCACACGACCCTCAGGTACACACAGGCAGGCCCACAGCCCTCCTGGCGGGGCACTCCCCCAGTCCCTGGACCCGACTCGGGAGCACACGCCTCTCACGCCCGCGGGCACCGGCGTCCTCCGCGGCGCCCGCCCCACCGGCAGGCAGCGCCAGCCCCCCGGACCCGCCCGCCCCGCCGCCCCGCCGCCCCGCCCGTCGGCCGGCACCTGGCGCAGCGCGGCCTCGGCGGCACCGCCCTCCTGCTGCCGGAGCTGCTCCCGGAAGCGCGCCACCTGCCCCAGCAGCGCGTCCACGAGCGACGGCGCCGTGTCCCCCTCGAGCGCGGCCAGGCGAGCGCGGAGGCGCTCTATAAGGGCGTCTCGCGCGGCCAGCTGCTCCTGCAGGCGCCTCAGCCGGTGCCCGGCCTCGTGGTAGAGGCTGCAGAGCGCGGCAGCGGCGCGCGGGGCCCCCTCCCGCCTGCCGGGCCCCGCGTCCCCTGACGACATGGCGGCAGGTCCGGACGGAGGGCGGTCGGGCGCCGGCAACTTCCGCGCCGGGTCTCGGCGGGCGGCCCACCTTCCCGGAACTTTTCCCGGCGTGCCCCGCCCGCCGTCGAAAGCTCGGCCCCGCCCCCGAGACGCAGGCCCGGCCACCTCGGAGAGCCCGGCGCGTCATCGCCAGGCGCAGGCCCCGCCCCCCGTGGAAAGTCCTGCGCACCCTCCGTCCGGCACCCGGCCCCGCCCATCCTGGTGCCCGGCCCCACTCCTACTCCTTCCCGGCTGCGCCGCGCCCCCCTCCCGCGGGTTCTCGGGGAGCCTGGCCGCACTAGGTGAGCGGACTACGTGAGGGGTGAGCGGCCCCGGTGTAGCTGCTGATGGAAGGGGAAGAAGGGGTCGAGGACCCCCACGTGGAGGGCCTGAGCATGGCTGTACGCCAGTGGGCCACACGGAGCGACAGGGAATGCCTGCGCTGCCCCCGCGGTGACGCCTGAGCTCGCGGGCGGGCTTTCAGCGCTCCCCTCCTCAGACCCTGCTGCCGCGCCGACCCTCCCCTGCCTGTGCTCCCCTGAGAGCGGCGTGGCGGTTTTCCCCTTCGTGTTATCCACAGCCAAGCTTGGGCTGAGCCCAGAGAAAACACTCGGAGGTTCGCCAGACAAGTGTCTAGGCAAAGTCCGCTCCCACGTCCTGCCCTGCAGCGGGCGGCCCGCGGCGCCCTCCCTACCCGGCACGGTGTTGTGGAGGCTGGAGGATGGGGTGCACGGCGCCCGCCCAGCAAGCCCACAGTCCACATGGCTGTGGCTATGCTTGTCACATTCTGGCTGCCAAAGGCAGTGGCGGAGAAAATGAAATAGACCGGACACCACAGCTGCTAGAGGCGGGGTGCGGCCTCGTTGTTAGTGCTGTATGTGTAACCAGGGGCGGGTGACTCAGTAACCTTGAACATGGGCATCCCAGTCGGGCAGCCAGCCCTCTGAGGGGCACACGTATTTTGGAAATCAGAATCTTTGGGTTTTAGATGAGTGCATGTGATTGGAGTAGCCGGCCTCCAGAGAGGACCGCACCTCCTGCATTCATACCCTTGTGATTGGACCCACTGACACACTGAATAGGTCTGATCTGTGTGACCAGCAAAATACTGCGGAAATGAGGGAACGTGATTTCTGCAGCTAAAAAGACATCGTGGGAACTGCCTTGTCCTTCCTATTTTTTTTATTTATTTTGGTATCATTAATCTACAATTACATGTGCAATATTATGGTTATTAAACTACCCCCTTCAACAGGTGCCCAACCAACCCCATTACAGTCGCTGTCCATCAGCGTAGTGAGATGCTATAGAATCACTACTTGGCTTCTATGAGTTGTACAGCCCTCCCCGTGCCCCCCCAACATTATGTCTGCTAATCATAATGCCCCTTTCCCCCCATTATCCCTCCCTTCCCACCCATCTTCCACAGTCCCTTTCCCTTTGGTAACTATTAGTCCGTTCTTGGGTTCTGTGAGTCTGCTGCTGTTTTGTTCCTTCAGTTTTTTTTTTCTTTGTTCTTCTACTCCACAAATGAGTGAAATCATTTGATACTTGTCTTTTTCCGCTTGGCTTATTTCACTGAGCATAATACCCTCTAGCTCCATCCATGTTGTTGCAAATGGTAGAATTTGTTTTCTTCTTATGGCTGAATAATATGCCATTGTGTATATGTACCACATCTTTAGCCATTCATCTACTGATGGACACTTAGGTTGCTTCCATTCCTTGGCTACTGTAAATAGTGCTGCGATAAACATTGGGGTGCATATGTCTTTTTCAAACTGGGCTGCTGCATTCTTAGGGTAAATTCCTAGGAGTGGGATGCCTGGGTCAAATGTTATTTCTATGTTGAATTTTTTGAGGAACCTCCATACTGCTTTCCACAATGGTTGAACTAATTTGCATTCCCACCAGCAGTGTAGGAGGGTTCCCTTTTCTCCACATCCTCGCCAACATTTGTTTTTTTTTGTGTTTTGGATGTTGGCCATCCTCACTGGTGTGAGGTGATATCTCATTGTGGTTTTAATCTGCATTTCTCTGATGATCAGCGATGTGGAGCATCTTTTCATGTGCCTGTTGGCCATCTGAACTTCTTCTTTGGAGAAGTGTCTATTCATGTCCTCTGCCCATTTCTTAATTGGATTGTTTGCTTTTTCTTAGTTGAGGTGCATGAGTTCTTTATATATTTTGGATGTCAACCCCTTATCAGATACGTCATTTATGAATATATTCTCCCATGTAGGATGTCTTTTTGTTCTACTGATGGTGTCCTTTGCTGTACAGAAGCTTTTCAGCTTGATATAGTCCCACCTGTTCATTTTTGCTTTTGTTGCCCTTGCCCGGGGAGATATGTTCATGAAGAAGTCACTCATGTTTATGTCCAAGAGACTTTTGCCTATGTTTGTTTCTAAGAGTTTTATGGTTTCATGACTTACATTCAGGTCTTTGATCCATTTTGAGCTTACTTTTGTGTATGGGGTTAGACTGCAGCCAGTTTCATTTCTCTTACATGTAGCTGTCCAGTTTTGCCAACACCAGCTGCTGAAGAGGCTGTCATCTCCCCCATGTATATCCAAGGCTCCTTTATCATATATTAATTGACTGTATATATGTGGGTTAATGTTTGGATTTTCTATTCTGTTCTGCTGGTCTGTGGGTCTGTTCTTGTGCCAATACCAAATTGTCTTAATTACTGTGGCTTTGTAGTAGAGCTTGAAGTCAGGGAGCATAATTCCCCCTGTTTGATTCCACCTTCTCAGGATTGCTTTGGCTATTTGGGGTCTTTTGTGGTTCCATATGAGTTTTAGAATTATTTGTTCCAGTTCATTGAAGAAAGCTGTTGCTATTTTGATGGGGATTGCATTGAATCTGTAGATTGCTTTAGGTAGTATAGCCATTTTGACAATATTTGTTCTTCCTAGCCAAGAGCATGGGATGCATTTCCATTTGTTAGTGTCCTCTTTAATTTCTCTTAGGAGTGTCTTGTAGTTTTCAGGGTATTGGTCTTTCAGTTCCTTCGTTAGGTTTATTCCTAGGTATTTTATTCTTTTTGATGCAATTGTGAATGGAATTGTTTTTCTGATTTCTCTTTCTGTTAGCTCATCATTAGTGTATAGGAAAGCAACAGATTTTTGTGTGTTAATTTTGTGTCCTGCAATTTTGCTGAATTCAGATAATAGTTCTAGTAGTTTTAGAGTGGAGTCTTTAGGGTTTTTTATGTACAGTATCATGTCATCTGCAAATAGTGACAATTTGACTTCTTCTTTACCAATCTGGATGCCTTGTATGTCTCTGTTTTGTCTGATTGCCGTGGCTAGGACCTCCAGTACTATGTTGAATAACAGTAGGGAGAGTGGGCATCCCTGTCTTGTTCCCGATCTAAGATGAAAAGCTTTCAGCTTCTCACCGTTAAGTATGATGTTAGCTGTGGGTTTGTCATATATAGCCTTTATGATGTTGAGGTACTTGCCCTCTATACCCATTTTGTTGAGAGTTTTAATCATGAATGGATGTTGAATTTTGTCAAATGCTTTTTCAGCATCTATGGAGATGATCATGTGGTTTTTGTTCTTTTTGTTGATGTGGTGGATGATGTAGATGGATTTTTTAATGTTGTACCATCCTTGCATCCCTGGGATAAATCCCACTTGATGATGATGTATGATCCTCTTGATGTATTTTTGAATTCGGTTTGCTAATATTTTGTTGAGTATTTTTGCATCTACGTTCATCAGGGATATTGGTTTGTAATTTTCTTTTTTGGTGAGGTCTTTGCCCGGTTTTGGTATTAGGGTGATGCTGGCTTCATAGAATGAGTTTGGAAGTATTCCTGCCTCTTCTATTTTTTTGGAACACTTTAAGGAGAATGGGTGTTATTTCTTCTCTATATGTCTGGTAGAACTCAGAGGTGAATCCATCTGGTCTGGTGGTTTTGTTCTTGGGTAGCTTTTTGATTACCAATTCAGTTTTGTTGCTGGTGATTGGTCTGTTTAGTTTTTCTGTTTCTTGCTTGGTCAGTCTTGGAAGGTGGTATTTTTCTAAGAAGTTTTCCATTTTGTCCAGGTTTTCCAGCTTGTTACCATATAGATTCTCATAATATTCTCTTATAATTCTTTGCATTTCTGTGAGATCTGTTGTTATTTTTCCTTTCTCATTTCTGATTCTGTTTATGTGTGTAGATTCTCTTTTTCTCTTAATGAGTCTGGCTAAGGGTTTATCTATTTTGTTTATTTTTTCAAAGAACCAGCTCTTGGTTTCATTGATTTTTTCTATTGTTTTATTCTTCTCAATTTTATTTATTTCTTCTCTGATCTTTATTGTGTCCCTCCTTCTGGTGACCTTGCGCCTCTTTTGTTCTTCTTTTTCCAATTTCAGTAATTATGTCTTTAGACTATTGATTTGGGATTGTTCTTCCTTCTTTAAATAGGCCTGGAAGTACTCTTAGAACTGCCTTTGCTGCATCCACAGAAGTTGCGGCTTTGTGTTGTTGTCATTAGTGTCTATATATTCTTTGATTTCTGTTTTGATTTGGTTGTTGACCCATTGATTAATTAGGAGAATGTTGTTAAGTCTCCATGTATTTGTAAGCCTTTTTTATTTCTTTCTAAAATTTATTTGTAGTTTTATACCTTTGTGATCTGAGAAGTTGTTTGGTAGAATTTCAATATATTTGAATTTACTGAGGTTCTTTTTGTGGCCTAGTATGTGGTCGATTCTGGGAAATGTTCCATGTGCACTTGAGAAGAATGTTGCTTTTGGGTGTAGAGTTCTGTAGATGTCTGTTAGGTCCATCTGTTCTAGTGTGTTGTTCAGTGCCTCTGTGTCTTTACTTATTTTCTGTATGGTTGATCTGTCCTTTGGAGTGAGTGTTGTGTTGAACTCTCCTAAAATGAATGCATTGTTGTCTATTTCCTCCTTTAATTCTGTTAGTATTTGTTTCACATATGCCGGCACTCCTGTGTTGGGTGCATATATATTTTAAATGGTTATATCTTCTTGTTGAACTGACCCCTTTATCATTATGTAATGTCATTCTTTACTCTTGCTACTTTCTTTGTTTTGAAGTCTATTTTGTCTGATACAAGTACTGCAACACCTGCTTTTTTCTCCTTGTTGTTTGCATGAAATATCTTTTTCCATCCCTTCACCTTTAGTCTGTGTATATCTTTGGGTTTGAGGTGAGTCACCTGTAAGCAGCACATAGATGGGTCTTGCTTTTTTATCCATTCTGTTACTCTGTGTCTTTTGATTGGTGCATTCAGTCCATTTACATTTAGGGTGATTATTGATAGATATGTACTTATTGCCATTGCTGGCTTTAGATTCGTGGTTACCAAAGGCTCAAGGGTAGCTTCTCTACTATCTAACAGTCCAACAACTTTCTTGTTAAGTTATTGTAAACACAGCCTGATGATTATTTATTTCTCTCCCTTCTTATTCTTCCTCCTCCATTCTTTATATACTAGGTGTTTTATTCTTTGCCTTTAGTTAGTATTTGGATGGTGTGCTTTCTTTGCTATGATTTTATTTTCCCTGGTGACATATTTTTAGCCTTAGGAGCCCTTCCCTCTAGAGCAGTCCCTTTAAGATATCCTGAAGAGGTGTTTTATGAGAGGCAAATTTCCTCAGCTTTTGCTTGTCTGGAAATTGTTTAATCCCTCCATAAAATTTAAATGATAATCATGCTGGATACGATATTCTTGGCTCGAGGCCCTTCTGTTTCATTACGTTAAATATATCATGCCATTCTCTTCTGGCCTGTAAGTTTTCTGTTGAGAAGTCTGATGATAGTCTGATGAATTTTCCTTTGTAGGTGATATTTTTTCTCTCTCTAGCTGCCTTTAATACTCTGTCTTTATCTTTGATCTTTGCCATTTTAATTATTATGTGTCTTGGTGTTGTCGTCCTTGGGTCCCTTATGTTGGGAGATCTGTGGGCTTTCGTGGACTGCGAGACTATTTTCTTCCCCAGCTTGGGGAAGTTTTCAGCAATTATTTCTTCAAAGACACTTTCTATCCTTTTTTCTCTCTTTTCTTCCTCTAGTACTCATATAATGCGAATATTGTTCCATTTGGATTGGTAATACAGTTCTCTTAAAATTCTTTCATTCCTAGAGATCCTTTTATCTCTCTCTGCCTCAGCTTCTCTGTATTCCTGTTCTCTGGTTTCTATTCCATTAACAGTCTCTTGCATCTCGTCCAGTCTGCTGCTAAGCCCCTCGATCGCTTGTCTCATTTCTTTATTGTCTTTCCTCACTTCCCTCACTTCCTCCCTTAGCTCTTGCATATTTCTCTGTAGATCCATCAGTATGGTCATGACTTTTATTCTGAATTCTTTTTCAGGAAGATTGTGCATGTCCATCCCATCAGGCTCCCTCTCTGGGGTTGTCTGGGTAAGCTTTGTTTGTACTATATTCCTCTGTCTTTTCATGGCAATAGAGGTGGTCAGAAAAAGAAAACAAGAAGAGAAAAAAAGAGGAAAAAAAAAACAAAAAACGCCTGCTGGATGTAGTTTCTGTGAGGATCCTGTAGGTGGCACTGCTGCTCCACTATTCCGCAGTCACGCCGCTCTGCCAGGCCCTTTGTGACTCTGGCTGGGGATTGAACGAATGGGAGGCTGCTGACTTCTGTGGGAATTCTCAGTGCGACTGCTTTTCCCAGCCGTAGTCCAAGGGGACCAAAATTCCCCAGGACTCCCAGCCTGCTTGGCTGAGTGCACTGGGACGATCCTGCTCCTCCGTTGGGCCCCTGTCTCTTTAAGACCCCTAAAAAAGCGCGCGCTTTTGTTTTGTCCCCGGGAGCCAGATGAGTGGACCTGCCATCTTGGATCCTGCCCCTCTGTCTCTCCAATCTTCGATACACTGTGCGAAGTGTGTCAGTGCTCCTGGCGCAGATCACCAGAGCTGGTTATTTGGCAGGCCTGTGCTTCCACTCCCTCCCGGTTCTGAATCCTCTCCTCCTGCCAGTGCACTGGGGTGGGGGAGTGCTCGGGTCCCGCCAGGTCGCAGCTCCATATCTTACCCTCTTCGCAAGGTGCCAAGTCCTCTCAGGTGTAGCTGCAGGCTGGTTGTAGTCCTGTATCTTCTGGTCTCTCTTTTAGGAATAGTTGTATTTGTTGTATTTTCATAAATATATATGGTTTTGGGAGATTTGCACCACCCTGCTCACACCGTCATCTTCCCAGAACTCCACCTTGTCCTTTCTTTGAATCACTTACTCTGGGTGAAGCCACCAGCCATATCATGAGCATATTCACGTAGCCCTCTGGAGACATCCACGTGGCAGGGAACAGAAGCTTCACGCCAACAGCCAGCATCACCTTGCCCACCAAAGTAAATGAGCTACCTTGGAACCACACCCTCTGACCCTGGTCACGTTTTCAGATGACACAGCCCCAGGCAACACCTTAATATGATCTCATGGGACCCCCAAGCCAGAACCACCCAACTAAGCTGCTTCTGAATCTCTGACCCACCGAGCCATATATGATAATAAATGTTTATTGTTTAAGCTGCTGACTTCTACAGGAGTTTGTCACACAGCCATACAAAACTAACAAATAGTACATCACTCAGTGTACCCACCGGGCAGGGACAACACCCCAAAGCCCAATACACTGAAATTTCTGCAAAGACAGATTATCTGTTCAAATTAAGTGAGTCAAATTAAGACCATAAAAGCCTTACAGCTGTTTACAGATTTTGCACCAACTTTAAATAGTTTGGGTTTCCAAGCTTTTTGTATTTCAGAGTTATAGACAAGGGAAGGCAGACCTCTGACATCTGCTGTACAGGGTGTCATGAGGATTCAACAACTTGGCGTCAGAAGTGCCGACACGCCTGAGCCTCCCACGAAAGTCCAGGCGCTGAGTCAGGCACTGGGATTCAAGAGCAAACATTCCAATAGTAGAGACAGACCCCTTTCAAAAACAGAATCATTGCAAAGTAAGGAAATGTGTATAGGAAAGGAAGGGGGGGAATTGTGTAAGGAAATGAATGGGCTAGGCAAGAGAAACAGCAGAAAGGAGGGGACTTGCGGCTGCAGCCTAAGGCTGAGGAGGAACTGGCACAGAATTGAAGAAGTGGGTCCCAAGCAGAGGGAAAATATTCGTGCAGGTCTGGGGAGAGTTCCAGGGCTAACACCCTGGAGTGTGGCTGTGGGGCTGGGGTGGGGGGGCAGATCAAGAGGGTTCCAGGCCCAGTGTAGAAGTTGGGTCTCCTCATTCTAAGAACAGTGAGGGGCCATGGGGTGTCCAGTGGAGGTGACCAGGTGTGCTCCTGGAGAATGGGTCGTGGGGACATGGCTGGAGGAAGAGGGGTGGGGGGCCCGGGGAGACGGGGGTAGGCTGTCTCCTCATCTCCGATTCCTCCCCTGGTTACCACCTGAGGTCTCTTACCTCAGGTCCCTTTGGGGTCTGTGGCCTCTTCCCAGCCTCCTTCCCCTCTGGCTGGCTGCTGGGACTCTGGCCTTTGCTGTGATCAGCCTCTGGAGGCAGCCGGTGTGGACGGGCATCTCCCTGGGGCCAAGCCCAGCCACTGAACAGTGGCCAGTGAGGTCGGCCACTGCCACAGCTGTGCCGGCAACCAGCCCCACACAAGCACACACCTGCTGTCACACTCCCTGGGGCCAGCTCTTCTGCCATCCTTTGGGTCCTCACAGTGCAGAGTCACCAACTGTAGGAGAGTGAGTGTACTGGTCAGCTCAGGCTTCCATAACAAAATGTCACGCTGGGGCTCAACAGCAGCCATCTATTTTCTTCCAGTTCTGGAGGCTGGCAGCTTGAGGTGCCAGCAGGTCTGGTTTCCCAGGGCCCCTCTCCACGTCCTGCCAAAGCTTCCTTCTCTCTGTGTTCTCACGTGGCCTTTGCTCCGTGCACATCCCTGGTGTCTCTCTTCTTAGAAAGACACCAAGTCCTATTGGGCTTGAGTCCCACTCTGTGACCCCACATCATTCTAACTCTTTCCTTACAGGCCCCATCTCCAAATATAGTAATATTGGGGCTTAGGGCTTCCACATGTGAACTGGGGTGGGGACAGAATTCAGTCCCTAACAGCAGGAATGATGCTGAGTAGCACAAAGATGTTTTTAATTCTTTTTTAAGGTACCTGACATATCAGGTATGTTCCTTCCATCCTTGGAAGAGGGATAAGTGCAGGAGCAGGGCACTAGGAGTGGTCCTCAGGGCATGGCCGTGGCCTGTCCCCACCCCTGGGGCACTGTCTTGTCCTGCTGTGCCTGCAGTGGCCAACAGAGGAACACACCAGCCCTCTGCCTCCAGGTGTGTCTGCACCGTCCTGGCTAGCACAGCACAGGTGCCAAGTTGTTCCACTGGATGTTATGTTCACCATTTATTTTCCTATGATGTTCTCGCTTCTGGTGCACTGGGGCAGTAGAACAAGCGTCAGGTGGAGGAAACAGCCCTCGGCTCTAGGTTGGGGTCAGCCCCACCTACCCTCTCACCTTCTTTGTGGGGTTGGCCCCCTACCCGAGCCACTTTCTCTGACACTGCCCCTCCTCACCCACTGGCCAGGAGAGCTCCCATGCCAAGTCCTGAATTCACTGTCCTTACTCTGATGACCTTAAACAAAAACACAGAACGCTGGCTTTACAACAGGGCCCAGCACAAGACTGGGCCAGAGCTGACGCAGGCAGCATGGGATGTCCACATGGCGCAACTCCGCCGTGTCTGGATTTGTGCAGTTTTGTGCAGTAGAGGGTCAACTCCAAACGTCTGGGGTGTTCAAGCCCTGCACACTCCAAAGAGATGACTGGCCCTTGGCCAGCTCCTAGGGAATAGTCCCTAAGCCCTGGAATATCCTGCCCGATAAGCGTATCTTTGCTTACCCGGAGGCCTCGGGCCCCCCCAGATGGCCTGTGCTAACAGTGTGATTTGTGTTGGAGCCATGGGCGTATCAGCAAGGCCAGTCACAACCACACTCCACGCCCGCTCGGTTGGTGAGCACCTGGGTCACAGCGCCCCTTCTGTGCACCAGCAGTACTGCTGGGAGGAGCAACCGCTCTCCACACACTCCACGGGCACCAGAAGGGAAGCTGGTGCCCAGTGTCCCTGGCCCCTGTTGTATGTGCCTTTTACCTCTGCTGATTTTAATCTGTAACCTTTTCTGTCATAGACTGTACCCATGAGTATAACAACTCGTCTGAGTTCTGGGAGTCCCAGGGAGTCCCGAATCCAAGGGCGCCTTGAGGGCCCTGATCAAGGGTCTTTGCTCTGGTGGCTGAGGCCCCTGGGGCCCTGTGGAAGCCAGCTCCTCTTTCAGTATCACAACCTGTGAGGTGGGCCCAGGGCCCCAGGGGTCCAGGGCAGCTGTGGGCCCAAGGACAGCACCCACCCCAACCCCTCCCCAACTGGCACTGGGCACCAGGGGCCCCGGAGCTGCCATTTCCAGCAGGGATTTTGGCAAGGCAGGGAGGGATGGCACCACCAGAAGTGGAATCACTGGCAGGCACAAGGCCATCACAGAGCAGACCGCTGGGCCACCTTCTGGTATCTGGGCAGCCCGGGGCAGCCTCTGATTCCAGAGTGAGACAGTGAGGCAGGCCTCAACCCAGCCCACAGCCTGAAGATACTGAGGCCTGTGCCCGGCCTGGCTCAGACACCTCCCCATTGTCACTGAAGAACACCAAGTTCTTTCCCACCTCAGGACTCGGCACCTGCTGGGCCCTGTCTGGAGTGCTCGTGTCCAGCCACTTTCTGCACAACTAGCAGCTATGTTGTGTGTGCCCCCTTATGCTAAGGGAGCGATGCAGGGTGAAAGAACCAGGCTTGGCAGCTGGGTGGCATGACTGACAGTCTAGGGGTAGCCCAGGCAGGTAGTCCTGGCCTGTGCCAGGCTGGCCTGGACGTTGTGTGTTTGGTTGGTGACCAATCACACTTCTCTTCGCCACCTCTGCCCTTATCCCCCTGGCTTCTTGCAGCTTGAAATGTTTCTCCCACGAGTGGCAGCTCTCCCTTTGCCTAGACTTCCTGGGGAGCATGGGCCTCTCTGTGACATGACAGGGGGTTGAAGGGTACCCCCCATAGACGAGGCCACCTCCTAATGCCTGGAATGTACGAACATGACCTCACCAGGAAAAGAAGGCTTTGCAGATGTAATTCAAGGATATCAGAATGGACGTCATCTGGTCATCTGGGTGGGCCCTAAAACCAGTGCAAGTGTCCTTTTAAAAGTAAGACTGAAGAAGGCCATGGAAGACAGAACAGAGCAATGTGGCCACGAACCAAGGAATTAGCCCCAAGAACCCTGAGAGCAGAGCAGCAGTCTGCCCGGAGCCCTCGGGGAGGCTGCAGGCCCGGGGGACCCTCCTGCCCACGACCTCTGGCCACACTGCCACACTGCCACAGGGCCCAGCGGCCCCCCTGGGGAATGACCCCTGACCCAGTCCCCACATTCATTTCTCAAATGAGCGATCAAAATGCAAATTCTGTGGGATTCATATTCAGTTCTTGGTGGTCTCAGGGACTTCAGAGCAGCTCGGCTAATCAGCAGAGAGCTCCGTGATGTAGGCCACCAGGAAGGGGCCGGGCAGAGGGGAGGAGACGTGCGGGGTGCTGGGGGACTGGCGGGCTACGCCCCTGCGCCCCTCTGAGCTACCTCCTTGAGGTGGCGCTCTGGGCCCCCAGGGGCCTGGGGCTGCGCGCTCAGCCCTCCCCGCGAGTGGCCACAAGGGGGCGGTGCGGCCCGCGCGTCCAGGCCCGGCGGGCACCGCAGCGGCGCGAAGCCCTCCTGCTGCCGAGTTCGAGCTCTTGCCTCCGGCCAGGTCGAGAGGCGAGGTGTCGGGCCAAGGGGAGCTTGAGAGGATGGCAGGCTCACGTCCTAAGGCCCTGCCTGACTCGGGATTGGTTGCCGGCTGCTTTATGCTGGGGAAGAGGGAGCCGGAGGGGGAGCCGACTGGGGGTGACTGTTGGCTGCACGGTCCGGGCGCGAGCAGGTGTCCGAGGGGAGCCGAGAAACTCCGCGCCCCGGGTTGGTAGGTCTCGCCGACCGGTGTTCCTAAAACTCTGTGACAGGGCCGTCGTTATCTTCACACCCAACACCCAACACCCAGCCAGGGTGCAAGCTTCCGGCAAGGGGCTATTTGCAGACGCCCCAAAGCAAACGCAAAATCCCTTTGAATGCTCGACCGGCCTGTGTGCAGGGCTGCAGGCTGAGCAGAACCCTTTCGCTTTTTTCCCCTTTTGAACCAGAAGGCTGAGGCAGTAAAGGGTACAAATACAGTGGAGGCCTCCCCCAGGGCGTGAGAACACAACCACGCCCAGGCCGGGATGGCCCTCCAGCTGTTCCCGCAGTTCCCGGCACACAGCCTGCCCTGCTGCCCACACCCGTCTCACCTCCCTCAAAACCCCCATCTCCAAGTTCGTCTCACAGGTAGGGACCCCCTGACCTGCTCTCCCTTGAGGGCCCTGTGAGCTAGCAACAGGGAATTGGACTTGAGCCCTGTGGCACCATCCAGAAGATTCTCTGGCCCTGAGGAGGTAGGTGTTCAGGCTTTGTCAGGGGTCATGTCCTTGCACACGGCCTCCCCTTCCAGCTTTTCTCCCTAAGATGGTGTCCGGGCGAGTCGGGAGAACTCACAGGTCCCATGGCTTTGGGGAAGGGATCCCTGGCCGCGACGCAGTCCTTGGGTGAGCCGGTTGGTGTTGACTGGTGGTCTCCATGGTGACGACCCTCATCCTCCCAATTGCAGGTGTTGCCCTGCCCTGGACCTCACTTTGCCTTCCTCCCATAGGGCCATTCCGAGCTTGTGCCCCATTACTAGACTGCACTCTGGGGGTCAGGACATGGAATTCCCTGGGCAAATGGCCCCAGCAGTGTCCCACTGAGGGTGGTTCTCACTGCTGGCGAGAGGTAAACCACCTCAATAGCTCAGTAACAACTTGGGTAGACAGCGGAGGGGGGCACAGAGGCCCCGAGCAGCTCTCCCTTGGTGCTCTGGTTCAGAGAATACAAGGGACTCAAGACCGTGGAACTAGACTGGCCTTCCAGGTCGCTGCAAGGTGTGTTTGCCAATGTCCGCTGCAGGCTTTAGAGCCCCTTGTCAGCTCTGAAGGGCTTACATAGGTGGACTGCGGTTCTGCCCGCAGGGCAGACTGGCTGGAGACCACCTGACCCTTCCCACCCCTCAGCTGCTGTCTCTCCTCCCCCAGGCAGGGACCTGTTACCTCCCGGCCGCTCTAGCGCCTTTGCTCTGAGTGCCCCAGCTCGACCGTGGCTGGACTTAGGAGGCAGAGACAGGTGCAGGAGGAGTTGCTACCTGACCTTGACAGGCCCAGTGCTGCTCTGGTCTGGTTTCCGACAACGTGCTCCTCCTCAGCAGGCGCTCCGGACGGCAGCAGGCGGGGCAGAGCAGAGGTACTGCTCAGTAGGACTTCTGAGCAAGGACTGGCTGGATGTGAAGGTGAGAAACGCAGACTTCCGGGGAGGAGCATTCCAGGCAGAGGGGACAGCTGTGGAAAGGACCCAGACTCAACCTGCTGGTGCCGGCTTTGCGGACACAGGCAGAGGCCAGAGCCCAGGAGGGCGGGGGCCTCCAGGCTGGGAGAGGCGAGCAAGTGCATTCTCCCCAGAGCCTGCAGAAGGAATGCAGCCCTGCATAAAGTCAAGTCATCTTTATTTGAGCCCTGTGAGACTCATGACAGACTTCTAATCCCTAGAATCCTAAGAAAATACATTTGTGTTGTTTTAAGCCACTGAGTTTGACACAACTGTTACAGCAGCAGCAGGAAATGGATACAAACTATGGTGGAGTGGGAGAGAGAGTGGGAAGGCCATGAAGTCATAGGCCTGGGGAAGGAGGAGAGGGGTGCTGCCCTCGCCTAGGGTGGGGGAAAGGGGGTGGAGAGGGGCAGCATCCCTACCAGCCTGCTCATAGAGGTTCCCTGGCACCTGGCACAGTGGCGCACACGGGAGACCCTCAGCCAAGGTTTGCAGCATGAATGAACATTTTTAGGTGCTCCGTAAATACGTGTGGCATGCAAGAGTGAATAAATTATTTTATGAGGCTGAGCTAGGACCCCCTCCCCCGACTCTGGGGGCTCCTGAGAGTGGGGAGACAGGAGTCTCCACATCTCAGGCAAGTTACAGTGGTCCTGCAGGGCTGGGCCCTCCATGTGCCCTGCCCAGCCAGCATGACAGCCACCCTGGGCTGCTGGACCACAGCGCTGGGGGAGCAGCCCGTCCCCTCCTGCCTGCTAGCCTCTTAGCCCAGTCCTGCAGGCCCTCCCTGCCCACCACATACACTGTATACTCGACAGTTCTTCTGGGAACATAGGTCGCTATCCTGCTCTATTTCCCAGATTTATTTAGTGCTGGAACATCTTCCCAGACCCTCTGGCCTCAGAGAGGATTCTAGAAGGTTCTGAGCCTTCCTAAGGAGCAGAAGGGCCTGGACAGCCTTGCCTTGGGCCAAGAAGGCAACTCTTGGGACCCTTAGTCCCCTCTTCCAGCCCTGGCCAGTAAGAGTCTTGTAAAGGGGACAGCAAGGCAGAATACGGGGCATGTCAGCTGAGGACAGGCAGGGCAGGAAGCCAGTGCAGCCCTGGAGCCTGACAACTGTCTCTCCTCTTGGCTTCAATGTTTCCATGTGCTCAATGGAGAGAAGCTGCATGCAGCTGGCTTTTATCTCTTATTAGATATGTTTGCACTGAGTGCCCACAACGTGCCATGGACCCTGCTCCCAAGGAACCCACCCCACCTGGATGAGGATAAGATGGAGGTCACCTGACCTGTGTGGGTGGGGCCAGAGCCCCAGCCTCATGTTCCTTGGGCTGCACAGTGACAGGAGCTCTGGGGTCTCAGGCCCCTCCATTCCTTGTTAGAGCTGTTTTCCTCCTCCCAACAGCCACCCACCCACACCCACAGGGGAATGTCTGTATTTCTTTCCCAGACAAAGCCTTCTTCTCAGTGGTCAGTGAGGTTGACGGCTGCTATGTGAGGTATGAGCCAATGACCAGGCTGTTAACTGTCAGCTCAGGTGTTGGGTGACAGCCTACTTGCCAGGTAAGATGTTTGATGTCAAAGTTTAATGCTGATTGGGGTTATTTGTAACAAAGAGACCTTTGAAGACAGGGACTGCCGAGGACAGACAAACCCAAGGAGTGCAGCTCCTAGGCCGGCAAGTCAGATCCCTGGCAGCCAGGCCCTGGGGGAGCCTCTCTCCTGTGAGAAAGGCCCTGCGGATGGGAAGAGCCCGGGAAATGCAGTCCTCGCTGAGTGCATGGGGAAGCTGGGGCCCAGGCAGCCAGGCCCTGGGGGAGCCTCTCCCCTGTGAGAAAGGCCCTGCGGGTGGGAAGAGCCCAGGGAAATGCAGTCCTCGCTGAGTGCATGGGGAAGCTGGGGCCCAGACAGAGGGACTGACTCTGGTCTTGGTGGCCTGACGGAAGCAGGACTCCCTATGTCGCCCTAAATCTGGTGCCTCACACTCCCCTCTAAAAGGCTCAGGAACGGAGAGCCTAGGGGGCTTCTAGAAGTGCCAGTGAAGGGAAGCCAGAATAAGTAGGGCTGGCTGGAAACAAAGTGGAGAAGCAGATTCTTCCATGGGACCCACAGCTGGGTCTTGGTACCGCTCACTTGGGTTCTTCCCTGGATTGGGCCAGACAGAGGGACTCTGGACTGGGGGGCTTCAGGAACAGAGCGGGTAGGGGATTCGGTGCACCTTTACACAATGCTGAGACCCAGCCTTGTCCCACCCACCTATCCTCAGTGGCCACAACTGGAAACCAGACCTCTCCCTTCCAGGTAGGATATCAGAGGGATTTTCTCCAGGGAATCAGATCAGCCAGGAGATCGCGGGGGCCGCAACCTTGAGTTTCTGAGTGGTTCCAGGGGAGCTGCCCACGGGCTCTGCAGCCAGACTCCCTGAGGGCAGAGCCAGATCCCCAGTGGGAGTTTCTCCTCCCACAGTCCCAGTTTTCTCATCTGAAAATGCAGCTCCTGCCTTCACATGGCGGCTGCAGGATGAGATGGGGTGGGGAATGAGAAAGCACCTGGCCCAGCAGGTTCAGCCACACCTCCAGTGAGCCCTTTCCTCACGCCCCTCCCGTCCTCATGCGCTAATCCCAAGGAAGCTGGGTGGAAGCATCTCTGCTCTCTGAGTCCTTGCCAGGCACACTCAGGCCCCTCTCCCTGCCACCGGCAGGCTGTGTCTCCTCCTCCCCTCATGGCCAGCTCTGGGCTGGGCCGGGCTCAGAGGTCCACTGTGGGTAGACGTGTTCATCTTTTCCCAATCCAGCCAAGGCTGGGGCAGAGGTTGAGAGGAAGGGCTGCAAGCACAGGGGGCTCAGAAGCAAGGCACTGGACCTGAGCCATTCTGAGCTCCTGGGATGGACAGCGGGATGACCACTGTGTCTGGGGCACTGGGGGCTCCAGGTCAGCCTGGTGGGGATGGGAGCACAGGAGGGCATCATGGTGTCAGGGCGGAATCCACAGGTCGGCTGATTGGCCAGAACGGGGCACACTGGGAAGGGAGGTGTGCCCAGGGCAGCCGCTGGGGGCCTCAGAGCTGCCTACAGTGGTCTGCAGGACTCAAGGGAATGGGGATCAGGGCCAAAGTCCGTGCCTGAGGATAAGCAAGTGGAAGAGGGGGGGCAGTCGTGCCAGGCAGGGGCCCAGAGCCCGGCAGGACCGCACAGGACCCTGGCAGGGTGCTCTGGGGTCTCATGAGGGGCCTGGAGGGCAGGCATGGGGGAGCGCATCTCTGCTGGGAGCCCCCTCTCTCGGAGCCCACTCTCCTAGGAAGCACACCCTCACGCACCCTGATCCGGCCGAGGACAGTTTCCCAGTTTCCCAGACTACATCTCGTGTCCTGTACCTCAGCCCAGTGGCGAGTGCTGGCAGGGCAAGGGCCAGCTGCCCCCCCCCCCCCCCCCCCCCCCCCCCGCTGGCAGGTAGTAGGGCCCCCCTGGGGTGATGTGAGGCCTTCACATCCTGAAGGCTATAGCTTCCCCTTACCAGGCCCCACGTGGGCTTCCCCTCCCAGACCCCAGCACCTTCCTGGAGATCAGGTGGCCTACAGGGGAAGGGGCTGTGGGACAGGGGAGTGCTTGGGACGGGGGAGGGGGGAGAAGGCTCCTGGTGCAGGACACCCACCTCCACACTACCAGGGCCGGAAGCAGGCCCCAGAAAAGAACAGGCCACTTTCAAGTTCCAAATTGGGCTCCGGGGGCTGAGAGTGAGTGTGTTTGGATGTAAAAATAGAAACACGACTATGTACGTGGGCCCGTGTACCCTACCCATGGGGTCAGTGTTTTAAAACAGAACTTCCTAGTGTGGTCTGCCTGACATTGTTATTCTAAGTAGAAAACTTACTGACGCAAACCTCTCAGAGGGTGAAGGCAGCAGCTGACATGGGCTCAGGGGTGCAGACCTTCAGGGAGGTGGAAGGGGCCAGGCAGGGGGACACTGGCCGGCCTTTGAGTAGGCCCCACAGCCCCACGAGTTCGTCTTCCTTCCACCTCCAGGACTGGGCACACACCGTGACCTGCCAGGAGAGCCCTCCCAGGTCACTGGGGCCAGCTCAGCCCACCGTCCCAGAAAGCCTCCTCGGAGCTCATCAGCCTATGCCCTCTCTCAGGCTAGCTGAGAAGTGAGCAAATGCTGACGCACCCACTAAGTCAGGCCTGTACTGGCCACAGGGGCTGGGGGTGCGCAGTGAGGCAAAGTGGGTACAGGCCCCGCCCTCCAGGTCACCCGGCCACAAACCCACAGACAGGGGCCTCCCGCTGAGGGAGCTCTGGGCAGAGCACTGTGCAACAGCACTGGGGTCCCAGGCTGACGGGCTCCTATCCCCAGAGCCGTGGACCTGGTTGTGGTGGAGGTGTTCAGGAAGTCCAGTGAGTCCCAAACAGTGTGGTGGGCAAACTGGGATGTAGGCAGGCACCTGGGCAGGAGTGTTGGGGCACTGGGGGCTTCCTGGGACAGGATACTGAGCTGGCTCTCCTGGGAAGGACGTAGGAGGGTTGGGGGCAAGGGGCCCAGCTGAAAGAGCTCTGGCTTGGAACTGGCCAGATACCCCATCTCTAGCCCAGTACATAGGCATTCTGTGAGCCAACCCCACGGCCCGCTCTGGCCACAGCTCCCATCTGCTGCTCTCCCCTAGGTTCCAGCAAAAGAAAAAAACATCCCCACCTCCCACCCAGGGCAAGGCAGCATGCTGGGGGCCAGGCTGCGGTTCAGTGACGGCCTGGAGCCCAAGGCAGACAGCCCCTGCAATCCCTGCCGGGCACACACTGCTAGCTGGGCCCCTGGAAGGAGTCCCGGCCCCAGGCCCTCTCCTCAGAGCCACGGCAGCCGCCTGCTGCCTGTGAGTGAGGCCCAATCCTCCTTCCTGGGCTCCCCCAAAGCCCAGCAGCCGGCAACCCCAGTCTTACCCTGTTACCGCTGGGCTGTGTAGCCAGAGGCCCAGCCCAGGGCAGCTGTAAATGGCACCCCTGGAGGGGGCTGGGGGCTGGGGCCTGGGGTGGGAACTTACTCCCCAGGGTCCCTAACTGAGCAGGCAAGCTGCTAGGGGCTGGAGTGGTACAGCCTGAGGCCTTGGCCCCACCCAGGAACAGGCCTGCCACGGGGTTTGAGTACCCCTCTTTCCCAACCCCGGCCAGCCTGGCCAGAAGGCTGGGGTTGGGATGGGTGAGAAGGCTGGTGCTTCAGGGTCCTCTGGCCATGGGGATCTGGCTCTGCCTAGACCCGCTCTTCACTTGGGGCCTGTGTCTATTCATGTGTCAACCACTTACTGAGTGTCTACCCTGTGCCGGGACAGCACTGAGGCCCGGGGAAAGCAGCAGGGCCTTAAAACCTGTGGGGTGACACTCCAGAGGGGAGTGTCACAACACACAGGGGCTCAGAAGAAAGGGGAAGGAGGGACATGAGGATGGTGGATAGCTCTGAGAAGAGAAGTGAGGAAGAGAGGCTGAGAAAGTGGTGCTGAAGCAGAGACCAAGGGAAGAGGGGAGGTGAGACACACAGAAGTCTGGAGAGAGTGATCCAGGAGCAGGCAAGTGCAAAGGCCCTGAGGTGGGGCGTGCTGGGGCTGGAGGAGCAGAAGGAGGCCAGTGTGGTGAACCCAGAGTGGGTCTAGGAAGAGGTGCGTAGAGAGGGGGCAGCAAGGCTGTGCAGGCCAGGACTGTGGCATTTGCTCTGGAAGGTTCTGAGTGGAGAAACGAGGGGCTGAGGGGAGCAGGAGCCCGGTTACTGGGCAGACAGAGCCATGAAGACTTACAGGTGGACAGGGCTGGGGGTGAGCACTCTGCCAGGAGCTCTGGCTAGCCGTGCCAGCGTGGAGCCCGGCTCCAGGAGTGAGGTGACCATGTGGGGTGCTGCTCCCACAATGGCTCCTGTGGGCTGGGAGAGGGTTTCAAGGTCTCCGGAGTCCAAGTCCAGCCCTGAGAGCTGGGGCCAGGCTGAGGGGTGGCCCCGGGACAGCTGGGGTGAGTACCTGGGGGCTGAAGGGCTGGTGTGCCAGACATTCTCCCTGCTCCCACCCTCCCCCAGACCTCTCCTGGCAGCTCTTCAGGCCCCTTGTTTTACAAATAGGGAAACAGGCCCTGTTGGCTGCCAACTCTCCCCTGGCCTCTGGCCACCCTGACCTTGGTTGGGCCCTTTCCTTTCAGCCATCCTGCCTTGGCCCTGGTCTCTTCCTGGCGGGCATTGGCCTCTGCCCCACGCCTGTGCCCAGGGCCTGGCCACTTGGTTTCTGGTCTCTCCCACTTCCCTCCACCCCAGTTAAGTACTCCAACCAAGTTTGTCACGGTCAGTTACCTGGTTCTAAAGCTGGACCTCTGTCCCATCCCCAGCTGTGCAGAGAGGCCTTGTTGTTTGGGAGCCTCGCAGGAGGCAAAATGGTAAGTACCCTGTTTC
Organism: Phataginus tricuspis; assembly: GCA_029783875.1. Lineage (NCBI taxonomy): Eukaryota > Metazoa > Chordata > Mammalia > Pholidota > Manidae > Phataginus > Phataginus tricuspis. The sequence goes on along the minus strand of JAQQAC010002594.1, from coordinate 90,873,699 downwards.
CTGGGCCCCCCAGTGTTGGAGCCAGACACCTGGGCCATGGCGTCCAGATGTGTCCAAGGCTGAGTCCCATCTATAAGTGGCCGGAAGTGCCCTGGAGGCTCTCTTGAAACAAAAGTAAGGTTCCAGAAGTTAGCTTCCTAGCAAGCCCTCCTCTGCCAGGAGTTCATCCCATGTCCCTGCCCTCCGCCTCCTTACCTGAGTCAGATTCTCAAGTCTGGTGGGGGACTGACGCTGCCTCCTCCGGCAGGATCAGGATCAGGGGTTGGGGGACACCGCCTCCTCCCAGCCAGGCCACCGGTGTCAAGCGGCGGGCCACACATGCTGCTCTTTCCTTCACTTACCTGCATTTACTGAGCACCTACTGTGCGCAATGCGCGGAAGGCGTGTCCACGCCCGCAGCCAAAGCCTGTCTTCTTCTCCCGGGAGGGCGGGCGGGGGAGGGGGGGAAGGGGGAGAAAGGGGTGGTGGTGGAAAAATTTGGCTCCCCACCCGCTGAGGTCCAGGCCCCCGCCTCAAGCTGGTGAGGAAGTCGCTGGGGGATTGTGGGCACCGGGGCGACAAGCCAGGGAATGTGGGATCCGGCCTAGAGCCCGGGGAGGGGCGGGGCCGGGTGCGTTGGAGGCGGGCTGAGGGGCGCGGGGGCAAGGAGCCTGCGAAGGGGCGGGGCCTGGAGTCCGGGAGGGCGGGGCCGGGAGCCCGGGCGTCTGGCCCCCAAGCCGCCAGCGGCTGCCTGGACGCGGGTCCGGCGGGCGGGGAGAGAGCCTCGGCGGGTAAGGCACCGCTAGGGCAGGCGGGTGGGCGGGGCGCGATTGGGGCCCTGGGCCGTCTGGGGTCCTGCCGTCGGGTGCTCTGGCGCCTGGTGTCGCCCCTGCGCGTGTTCGGGGCTGTGCACCCGGAGGCTTAGGGCTGGGGGGCGCTGGCGTTGCGTTTGTTCCGCGCCCCTCTCGTCCCTTCGGCCCCCACTTCCCCAGGCCCCTGGGGCTCGGCTACCGCAGGCCCTCATTACACGATCCACGCGACCGAGTCTCCAAAGGCTTAGGCTCGGAATTTGTTCCCACCTCCTCCCAGTAATCCAAAGTTGCTTTCCTTCAGCCCTCTCAGCAAAGGTGGGAGAAAAGTCACTAATTGCAGCTGATTCACATTTAAGTGTGAGTGACTGATAGCCCCGTGGCTCTGGGGAGTCTGTGACTCTTATTTTGGGGAACAGGGAGTGTCAGGGAGGAGGGCAGGGTGGGTGGGAGAGTGGAGGCTGGCTGCAGCCTTCCACAGGTGGGCCAGGCCACCCCCAGCAACCCAGCTCTTCCCCGCAGCTCTGGGCCTCGCTACCCCGGTGAAGGGCGCGGGTAGTCTGCTCCTCTGGGGTGCTGAGGGTCTGAGCGCTGTTGCGGTGCGCCCGCCTGGTGCCTGCCCCCTCGGCCACCCTGCGCAACCTGACCACCTCGCTCCCCTCCTCTCTCTGCTCCGTGCGCTCATTTGTCGATGCTGGTGCTGGCTGTCCCTGCCTGCCGGTCGGTGGCCATCCTGAGTATGCCCCTCAGGAGTGGCCCTGGGGTAAGGGCCCTGTGGATGACACGTGTGTGATCTTGTGATGAGGCATGTAACCAGGCCCCAGCACCAAGGGGGCCCAGGGAATGTTACTTACAGTGATGATGAGGAATGTGTAGGATTTTTTCACCCCAGTCTGAGACTGGGTGGCAAGTTCTGGAGTGGGACTTGGGATTCCAGGTCAAGGCCCGCCTGGCATGGCTCAGTGTGACCCTGGTCAGCCCCCAGGCTTTGCAAGAGCAGAGGATGGGGCTGGGCTCTGTCACTTCCTGGCTCTACCCCACTGTGTCCTTTACCCAGAACCCCTGGGAAAGGGCCCCCAGGAGCCAGCACTCCACTCCAGGTGGGCCAGGGGACCAGGATGGCGGCTCTGAGGGGTGAGGACTCTGTCAGACTCCCTTCCCCTGCCTCCCTGTTGCTTGGTTCTGAGCACACCCTGGGGAGAGGGGAACACAGGACAGACCCAGTTCAGTCCCAGTCAGCCATCTGGAAAGAGGGGTGCTGACAGTGACTTCTCAGGGAGTCTTTCAGACCTATAGAGTCAGGGAGAGGCCCACCAAGGAGGCCAGCCTGGGGGAGATGGAAGGAGGTTGGGTGGGCTGCAAACCTGCCTCAGCCCTCCCTGTTTACACAGAGAAAAGTGTGGTGCTGGGTCAGCTCCTGCCCTCCCCTCCCCCAACAGGGATGCCTGCTGAATGCAGGCCTACAGATGGGAAGCTGAGGGGACACAGAGACAATGTGGCCCAGCCTTGGTCACAGAGGAGCTGAGTCCTGAGTTTGAATCCAGCTGCCACCATTTACCAGCTGTGTGTTTGTGGCCAGGTAACTTCTGCTGAGCCTCGGTTTTCCTGATCTGTAAAGTGGAGGCAGTGAGCCACTTTCTGCCTTATGGGTGGTTGTGAATGTCCGAGGAGCTAGCGATGGCACATGGTTGGTGTTCAGTGTGTATGAGCCACTGGGGTGCTTTCCCTAAACCCTCAGCTGGTCAGCCACCACAGCTGGGCCACCTCTGCTTCGGTGGGGGAGGGACTGGGCCTGGAGAGGCCTGGGGTAAAGGGCAGGTTCCCAGGTCCCTGCTTGCTGGGGTCTCCTGGCAAAGGCCTGCATCTATCAGGAGCTGCCAGAGGCAGGGAGCCACCTGGATCTTCCTGGCTTTTGTCCTTGAAGCTCTGTCGTGGGATACCAAGCGTCAGTGCCTGCCCCAGGCCATGACCCCTCCCTGGCTGGCTGGTCGGTGGCCCCAGCACATGTATGTAACCCCAGAATAACCCAGGAACGGGGCCAGCGCTGTGCAGCCCCACTGAGGGAGGTGGGCTGCAGGTGGCATGGAGTGCAGGGCTTGCAGTCAGGAGGGGTTTCAGAGCGTGGATGGCCATGAGGGTAGGACGACTGGGCCAAGGCTGGCAGGAGGGAGGGAGGCAGACCAGTTTGACCAGAGTGGCCTGGTGTGTGCTGGATGTGGCGAGCGTGTGGATGGGGACCTGGATGAAAGTACAGAGGGGCCTGCGGGACAGGGAGAGGGAGCTCTCAGGATGCTGGAATCTTGCCCCTGGTTGGGGTAGGTGGCCTGTCCCCAGAAGGCCTCTGGATTGCTCCAGTGGCCCTGACCAGGCCTCCAAGGATTGGGTCAGTCCCACACGCGGGCCACCGAAGTCCTGGAGGCAGAGGCAGCATCCAGGCTCTCTGGGGCCTTGGGCAGCCCAGCCGGCAGCATCGCCTGGTCGCCCATCTCACCACCCCCAGGCCCGTATGCAGGAGGGCAGACAAGATGCTGCCAAGGTAAACGAAGCCGCCTCTTGGGAATGAGGACCTGAGCTTCCTTGGCCAGTTGCACTCCTCGACCTTCAGGTGGTGGAAGCCCCTGGCTCACAGTGTGCACTCAGCTGGGGGCCAGGCTCCCAAGCTGCCCCTGGACTCCTGGAGCAGTGGGAGTGCAGGCTCTCTCGATGGGGAGGGGCACCCCAGTGCTAGAGATGGCAGGGGCTCCCAGGAGGGGGCGAGGGTTGCACACCTCCTTCCCTCGCCCCAGGACCCAGAGCGTCTGAGGTCCCAGCCCCTGCTTGCCCACGCCCTAGGTCACAGACCCTGCTGGAGCCTGCTGGCAGCACTGCAGCCTCCTTCACCCCTGACCCCAATACCAGAGGTGGCTGACCTGGCCCTCTCGGGCCGGTCTACCAGGATGTGGGCAAGCCCACACTGGGGGCAGTGGCCTGGGAGGTCACTGGGCCTGTGGGATTGGCAGGGCACACTCCCAGCCCCTGTGGCTGGCAGTGCTTAGATTCCGAGAAGTGCCCTCTGCTTCAGTGTGAATCAGATGCTTATTTTGCGCTCACTGAGCCCTGGGTGGGGACAGCCCATGGCCAAGCATGCCCATCCTGGGCCACGGGGTGGCTGCAGGTTGTGCACCTCATCAAGCCTGCAGAGGGAGGTGGGGTTCCTGCCCGAGGTTTGCCAGGCTGATGGGCGACTGCTGCGGGGGCTCTCCAACACACGGAGGGCTGAGCCCACAGGGCAGCTCCTCAGTGCCAGCACAGAGGTCCTCCTGGGGAGGGAGGGGGGCCACATCCAGGCCTGGGAACAGCCCGTGTCCCCTTCCTGTCTGAGTGGCTCTCTGGGCTTCAGCTCCCTCCTTGTGAAACGGGGTAAAAACAGTTCTAACTCACACTGTCTTCCAGAAAGTAAGCGAGATGCTGCCGAGGAGCCCTCACTGTGCACGGCTCAGGGGCCCCATCGAGGCCGCACCACCAGGCCGTGGTGGGGCCTCGCTGCCCTCGACCCACACAGACCCTGCTGCTCCGATCTGGGGGCTCCCTCCGGCCATGCCCTACACTGGCCCAGCAACACTGCTCTGAGGCGTTGGAGGGCCCTGTGCCCTCACAGCCCGGGCTGCCCGGGCAGCCCTGCGCACTGTTCCGGGCCCGGGGTAGAAGCCAGGCGAACCCCCAGCCCTCCCTTCTGGCCACGCCCAGCAAGGTGGGGAGATGTCAGGAGTTGGCCTGGGCACCTGGAATGCTGGGAGGGCCTCGGCTCGGCCCCACAGCCTTGGGAGCCTGGACAGTGCTCTCGGAGGCCCAGGCCTTTGTCAGTCCACTGCAGCCCCAGTGGTGGGCCCCTTCAGAAAACTGCTGTCCCCAACCTCCTGCTCCTCTCATGCATGCCAAGTGCCCTGTATGCCAGACAGGTCCTGGGCCAGGCATGGGTCCCGGGAGTAGCCAGGCCAGAGGGGAGGAGCTGCTGAAGGTAAAAAGCATCTCAGCCTGTCCGGCCCACCCTGCCACTCTGTCCCTCAGAAGCAGTTTAACAAGAGGCGTAGGCGTGTGTCCTGCTTGGTGCTCAGGGGACTCTCCCTGTCCCCCTACCAAGCCGGGTGCCTCCTTGCTCCTAGCCTGTTTCCTGGTCACCCTGTTTGCCTCCCTCTGCCCTACGGGGAACTCGTGCAGGACAAGACCGCAGGTGAGGGCCTGTGCCCTGCAGCACCCAGGGAGGGCTGAGGGCGAGGGTGGGCTGCTCCAGTGGGAAGCCCCACACGGAACGCCCTGGGCGCCCCCGCAGACCGAGACCCGGCAGTGGGGCTCTGCGGTGGGTGGGGCTCTGCGGGCAGGCTCGCTGCAGCCTCACCAGGCACTTTTGGAAGCTGGCTGTTGCTCCCGCCTGTGTTGAACCCTGCCCAGCATCCGAGACCCATGCGCTCCAACATCTTGGAAGGCCTCTGCCACCCAGGTTGGCAGAGTTTCCGATCAGATAACAGTGGGCTGTGCTGCCGCCCTGCTGGAGACTCCCCAGGTTTCTGTCCCAGCTCCGCCCCCAGAGCCCTCCTCCCCACCCAGCCGCTGGGTCTCTACCCACCCTACATGAAGTAGTTCCTTTCTCTGCAGCTGTGCCCTCCTAGAAATGCGTGTTGGGACCAAGACTGGGTTCAGCCTGGGCTCTCCCAGCCACTGGCTGTAGTGGGGACGTGATCTTTGGGTCCTGAGGTGCAGCCCAGCAAGGCTAGATCTGTGGCCAGTAGGAGATGGTGGTGGGGAAGGATCCAGGAGAGCAGGCCCGGGAGCCCTGAGTGGCAGGTGGGAGGACCACAGCCCTGTGTGGGAGCCAGGCTGACTCGCCAGGAGACAGCGCTCTCCACGTGCTCTGGGGGACGGCCCTCCCTAATCCCAGCCGCCTCCTCTCCTCCTGTTTGAAGCCAGAAAGGGAAGACCCTTTCCAGAGGGGCAAGTGCTGGCACGGGGGCCCTGGCCGCCTGGGCCCCCTGACAGCCATGTAGACACGGGCAGGCAGGTCTGGTCCGCTGGTGGGTGAAGAGAGGACAGAGTGGCCGCATCCCCCGACGTCAGCACAGGATGTGAGGTGGCTTCCCGTCGCCATCACCATCTGGCCTGAAATCTCTAGGAATGCTGGGTGGCTGCCCAGTGCTGGGTGGGACACATGGTAGATCTGCCATGAGCTGGACACAGCAGAGGGCCTCTGAGACCCGGCAGCTGGTGTCAGACTATCAAGGCCTCCCTGCTGACCCACCCAGCTCATCAGAGCCGTTGATCCTGGGGGTCGAGTCTCAGCCTCCAGTGTCCAGTACCCTGCACCCTGTCTCAGGACATTATCTGTGCTGTACCCCTCTGGCCACCCCTCTCCCATAAGAACCTCCTTCCCCTTTGCCTCCTGTCCCCTCTCAGATCTCACCCCCGAGGAAGGACACACTACTCTGGGGGACCTCACCCTGACACTTTGTCACCTGGCATGCACCAGGGCTGGGACCCCCAGTGCAGGCTCCTTGTTACACAGGGGAGCTGCTCAGGGGTGGGCCACGGGGAAGGACACTCTGAAGTGACTTCCCTCGGGGTCTCACCAGGACATGGCCCAGTTTGGGTCCAGACCCTGTCTTTAGCTGCCAGAGGAAGCTGCTGCCTGGTCCTTCTGTGTAAGGAGCCATCCCTGCGGGGGGCGAGTACAGGGAGGGCGCCAGGCTGGGGGCAGTTCTGGGTTTTGGCCCACTGGCCCTCAGCTCCAATGGTCCTGGTGTCCACTTGCTATAAAATGGAGCAAGGTATAGAGGCTGCCCCTGACCCTTCCTGGAGTCCCGGATGCCCGGCTGTGGCAGCTTTGCCATGTGGTGTGAGGGCTCTCCGAGACCCGTCTTCCCGTTTCCAGAGAATGTAACCAGGAGGGTGAAGGGCTGTGGTCAGTGGTGGCCTTGCTGGCTCCGGGGACAGGAAGACTCTGGGGAAGGAAGAGGGTTGAGAAAGGACACTCCACCCCTGGGAGGGTCTGGGAGGCCCTGTCCTAAGCCTGAGGTCCCTGCCAGCCAGGCAGCAGGAGGGTGTGGCCCCCCTGAGGGCCTAGGTCGGTGGCCTCCATGTTGACCCACAGGGGGCCTCCTGGGTGCCAGGCCTGGGGCTGGCCCTGGGGAGGGCGAGGCAGTAGGCATCGTCCTGGCCCTCCCAGTGGGCAGCCTCGGGGGTGAGCCCCCACCGGTCAGCAGGCCCTGGGACCCTGCCCCCCAGACTGCCTGAAGGTGTCGCTCCCCTGCTAGCCGTAGGGCAGCATGGGGTGGCCTGGGGTGGCCTGAGCTGGGACTGAGGACGAGATGGGAGTTTGCTGGGTAGGGATGATATGAGGAGGTCAGGGAGGACCGTTTGAGGTGAACGGCTTGGGTGAAAAGCAACTGGGCCAGGGCCTGAGCTTGAGCGTGAGCGCAGAGGCCTTTGAGGGCTCTCGGTTGTGGCCGGGGTGGCCGCTGAGAGCGAGGTGCTGGGTCGGGGGACGGGAGGGCTGGGGGCGCAGAGCCCACCGGATGACAGGCCTCGGGACGGGGCCAGTGTGCAGGATGCCAGGATGGCTGGATGGAGACACCCTGCCCCTGCTCTTCCCTGTCTGCGGTCCTGTGGTCAAGGACTGGGCCCAGACGGCCCGGAGGGGCGAGGGAATCTGGGGGCTGGGCCCCTTTCCTGACCTCCAGGCCTACCGCCAGACCCTTCTCTCTGGCCTCTCAACAATGGGGCAGTGTGAGGGCGTCTGGGAGCGAACAGGCAGGGCAGCCAGTCCCCCTGTGCGCCCACGCGGAGGGGCAGGCAGGAGCCAGCGGCTGTGAGTCACCAGGCCCAGCACCCGGCCCGGGTTCCCAGGCCAAGGAGGAACACTCGGCAGCTCTCAGTTCCCCCACGCTGGCTGCTCCTCCTCCCCGCCCTTGCCCCCTTTCGGTGCCTCTTCCTGCGCCTGCCTTGGGCTCCCTCCCTTCCGGGCTTGTGGGTTTCCCTGCCTCTGTCCAGCCGGAGACCCAGGCCTGGGAGACGCTGCAGCCTGTTCTCTCGGGCCCCTGCCAGGGAGCTGGGGCAGAGAGGCCGGCCTCCTCCTGGGGGTCCCCTCTCCGGCCTGTGGGTGACCCAGGAGGAGCCAGAGCGAGGTCAAGCCCCAGCCCAGGTGTGAGGCCAGCCTAAGACTTACAGAGAGTAACAAGGTGGCAGAAGCAGAAAGGGATGCAGCAGAGTGAAAAGCTTAGAGAGTAAATAAAAGCTGATCAACAGCATCAAAGAATACATGTGAAAACAGCTAAAAAATGTTAACATTAGGGATGAAAAGATAAACGTGAAGGGATTGCAGCTGAGGAAAGACCCAACCAAATGCTGAGTGAGTGGAGGAGGGGAGGGTTGCCTGTCCTGCACACGCAGCCTGGACAGGCTCTGGCCCCAGGCAGGGTGGGCAGGAGGCTAGGGCCCCACTGGACAGATGGTAGACTGGGGTTCCTGGGTAAGGGAGGAGCCCAGGGACCCCCCAGTGCTTGGACTGCTGGCCAGAGGATCCCAGATTGGGGGCCACACCTCTGTGACCCTGGGCCCTGATCCAGAAGCCCTGACCTGGTGAAGTGCTGAAGAGTGCCTGGGAGTTTTATGGCTTCCTGTGGTGCATGGGATGCCCTGGCAGGTAGTTGACAGCGTGGAGGGCTTGTTGAGCTGCGCTGGCCTGTCACTGGCACACAGCGGTGTCCGTGCAGCAGGCCTGTCATGGCTGACCTCGGGCCTCTACCCCTGGCCCCTGCAAGGAGCAGGGGGCTGGACCTCTCTGGCTCCTCTACCCACTGCAGCCTGAGCTCCGCGGCCTCAGTCATCCCTGGAGCGTTCTGTGGCTGTCGCCTCGCCCTAGTGCTGGCGTCTGGGCTGAGGCAGGTGGCCTCCACTCCCAGAGGCACCAGGACCCAGCACTGGGTCAGATGTCTGTTGCAGAGTACCTGTGAGCTTCTTCCTTGGGCCTCAGAGTACCATTACCAGCAAGACCATTTTGGGGGATGAGGAAGTCAGGCTCAGGGAGCCAAGGGACTTGTACTAGGTCCCCAGTGCAGAAGAGTGAAGCTGGGGTGGCAGTGCAGGGGCTCAGCCAGGGGCAGGTCAAAGGCGCCATCCACACTCCGCTGGGCATGTGACTCTGATGGGCAGTGCTGGGATGGACCTGCCCATGTCCCTGCTGTCTGAAGGTGTGAGACTCCTCTTGCCCTGACCCCAGGCTCTTTGCACAAGCCATTCCCTATCCGAGATCCCACCCATGTGATCTCCTTGCTTGGCCCCCTCATGCAGAAGACTCCTCCCAGGATGCCAGCTGATGTGTCACCCTGTCTGGGTGGAACAGGTCATGAGGCTGTGAGTCAGAGGTGGTGGCCTCCCCATTTGGGAGCCCCAGATGGAGGGTGAGGCCAGCTTGCATCCTGGGTGAAGGGTATGGTGTTTGCTGCCTCCCTCTGCTCCAGTACCAGAGGGACTTAGGGGTCAGGGAAACCCTGTGTGCAGGATGGACAAGGCCTGCATGACTTCAGTCCTGCCCAGGGATGGACAGCATCGTGCCGTCCTCTGACCCTTCTGCTCCTTTAGCTGCCCAGTGGGGTTCGGCTGTGGCTCTGTAGGGACACTGATCAGATCTCCACACTGCCTCCTCCACTCATCTGAAGCACGGGACTCTCCATCCACACGGCCCAGCACTGAGTCCGGCCTTGGCACTTCTGGCAGCACCAGGACAGCCCAGTTACTGACGGGGACTCTGAGGCTCAGTGCTCTGCTGCTTTGCCAGGGCTTGTTCCAGAGCGAGCACTAGACCCCCCCCACCCTACCCTGGGAGTGGCAGCGGCAAGCAGGGCGGGTGGGGACCTGTGGCCCAGAGAGTCTTCCGACCAGGCTGTCCATGGGCTCTGGAGATTAAGTTTAAGCAGAGGCAAACTCTGAACCCACAAGGACAAGCCGGCATATGCCTGCATCCCTGTGTGGTGTGTCCCACCCCTGTGTGCCCCGGCCTTCCACCCAGAGCCGAGTCCACCTCCTCCAGATGCCATCGGGGCTACTGGGTTTTTTGCCCAGGTGGGAGCCAGTGTCCTCCTGAGGATAGCCCCGGGCTCCTCTGCCTCCTTATGCTCCTTAGAGCCAGGCTTGGCGGGAAATGCCTGCTGCATAGTGCAGGCGGGGTGGCCCTGGGCTCTGGTCACATGGGCAGTGCTGGCTAAGTGGCCATGGGTGCAGCCCACTCTGCCTCGGCTTCCTCATCAAGAGAGTGGGAGAGTGTCCACATGTGGGCAGCTGGAGATTGAGTGGGCCATGGATCAATACACTGGTCCTGGGTGGACATTCTGGAGGGGTGCTCCCTGCCCCAGCCCATCAGTGTGGCCCTCCTGTAACAAGAGATATCTGTAGGCTGGAATGCACCCTTAGTCTTCAGGACCCCCTGCCTTGGCCTCAGCAAGTAGGGAACCTGTCCGCACAGGATGCGCATGTGACACAGGTGTCCCCAGAAGGGTCTGGTTGATGGTGACCTCTGCTCCTGAGTGGGCCAGCCTGGCAGCCTGGGCCTCATGGCAGGGACCAGGCCCTGTCTGGCTGGGGAGGCGGGCCGGTGCCCAGCGCCAGAGCCGCGGTCTGGAGCTTTCTTGAGCCCAGTGCGCTGGGTGCTCAGGGAGTCACATGCCAATGTGGTTGTGAGCAACGAGCCTGGTGGTCTTGGGAGAGGAAAGGCAGAGCGGGCTGAACTTGGGGAAATCCTCCTCATCTATCAGGGGTCCATTTGACTCAGGCCTCAAAGGAGACGGTCTCTCCCCTTATGGATGTCCTGACAGAGGCACTTGGTGGCTTTCCCACCCAATCACGTGCCTGGCCCCTGGAGGCTTGGTGGCAGCACTGGGCAGCCTGGTCTGCCTGGGGCTCAGCCTGGCAAGGACTAGGATGTGACGGTGTGCAGTCTGGGCCCCATACCTGCTTTGCTGGGAATGGTTGCTGGTCTTGCTTTGTGGGCAAGGGCAGTGAGCTTGTTTGGTGTTCCCAAGGGCCTGACTGAGGTCACTCTGGTGGAGTCCAGGCCCTGCTGAGTGGGCGGCAGGGCCCCCACACTGGGCATCTGTCATGCAGCCAGAGGTCTCGGAGGGATGGTGCAGGGGGCAAGATGAATGGTTTAATTTAGCAAATGAGCCCCATGAACTGGACCCCATGGAGAGTAGGGGGCGTTCAGCTTATTAGGGTGGGGCTGGAGTTGGTCCTGCTGCAGGAGGCACCCATGCTGGGCACACTGTGAGGGACAGACACCCGGAGTGGCTGGATCCCAGAGCTGATGTCCAGGGAGGGGCAGATAGTCCCAGACAGACCAACAGTGCTGCACTGAGGGGCAGCCTGTCCTCAGAGAGGGGAGAGGGTCCTGTGTGGGGCAGAGACCTCTGTGTAGGTCAGGGGCTCTGCATGCCATTGGCATGTTCCATCCAGAGGTGGTGTAGTCTGGGCAAGGGGCTGAGGAGGCTGGAGTGGGGCCAAGGAAGTGGAAAGGATGGCATGCCATGCCGAGGGAAGTGCCAGGCCAAGGCACTTCTCCCCTCCGGTGCAAGTCCTGACACTGGGAATGCGGCTCAGAGTGGGGCCTGTGGTGGGCAGGGAGCTGAGTGCTGGAGGTCTAGACCCGCACAGGTGGGGTGAGAAGGGGTTGCCTGGCTTTGAGCATGGGCGGCTCGAGAGAATGCCCCCCTTCCCAGTGTGACCATGATGACAGGCTGCCAACCAGACCCCAGTGACCAGTGGTCCTTGGGATAGCCCCGCCACTCTTCAGATGAGGAACTGAGGCTCAGAGAGGACCACAAGGGTAGCAGAGGATTGAGCCAGGCCGGCCCCAAGGAAGCCTGTACTCTCTCCACTGCACTGTCCTGCCTCCCGCTGTGGTCAGGAGCATCTGAGCGGGAGCCACTGGACCAGGTGGAACTTAGCACCCCTCCCAGGGCCTCGGGCCTTGGGGTGTGGGGCAGTGAGCCCCTTCAGGCCAGGCGGGACAGGGCTGGCAAGGAGCCAGGGACCCGTGGGTGAACTGGGCCCACCTGTCAGCACTCTGGAGCACTTTTTCTCCAGTGATTAGTGCTTGTCAGTGTTTGGATGAACTGAAGTGTGAATCCTGAAACGCCTCTACTGCTTGTGGTTTGAGGCAGGAGAGTGGCTCGGGCAAGCGACAACACCGGCCTGCACTCCCCCTAGAGCAAGCCCACCCTCATGGACCTGACCCCACAGGGACGCACTGGCCTGGAGCCCCTGCCCAGCCACCCTCCCTCCTGCCCTTATGCTGCTTCCTCCTGGCCAGGCCTGAGCTCCTCCTGGGAGGCCTTGCCCTTTCCAGGGTTCTGCAGGAGGGTGCTCTGCTCCAGGCCTGGGGCTGCTGGTAGCCCTGGCTCTGTCGGGGCCCCAGTTCTGTTCCGCATGCTGAGCTGGCCCTCTGCCCTTGGCCCTTGAGAGATGGTGCCCAGCTTGGGAACATTTCTAGAGGCAGAGACCCAGCATGGGAGAGGGAGGCCCTGGGTGCTGTGGAGCTGCTGGGGCTTCCAGGGAAGTGTGGGCCTATGATTCCTTTATGGGCCAGAGCTGGAGGGCCAGGGGTCTCCATGTAGACAGCTCACCCCTGCCCCCAGTTTGGCCATGACCCTCAGAAGCCCAGGCCCCATGTGGACAGCTGTTTCCCTAGTCCCCTTTGCCCTCAGATGTAGGAACAGCTGTCCTGCCTCCCACTTCTACCCTGGGAAGGCCTGGGAAACCCCTGGGGCCCTCCTAGACCCCAGCACACCTTTTGGTGCCCCAGTGCTTGCCTTGAGTGCTCACCCAGTGCCAGGTGGTGGCTTATCTCACAGAGCAGAGGTCCCGGGGCTTGGATGGGCCTTGGCTGCAGCCACACCGGACATCAGTTCTCGCTGAGGGCCAGATTAGCTGAAAGTCACAATTCTTCACTCTGACAGCCGTATCAGGGTTATGGCCGTGACCCTGGGCCCATCTGTCCATCCATTCATGTGTCTCTTGGGCTCAAGCCGTGACCTGGGCTCTGGGGATTCAGAGGGACCCAGGCAGTGTTGGGGGTACACATGTGACACTCTGTGGGCAGGGCTATGCTGTTGACTTGAGATTTCAGAGAAGGTAATTAATGGGGTTCTAGATTCTGTTTTCAAAGGATGAGGGAGCATTTGTTGGAAGGGATTTATTCCTAGGGGAAGATTTCACATACTGGGAAACGTGTGGCAGCCTCAGAGGCAAGGCTCAGGGCCAGAAGCAGGGGCCAAACCCCATGCACCAGGCCGGGGAACCAGCCTGGCCTCTGTTCTGGGGTGGAAATGGCTTGACGAAGCTCAGAGGGGCTGGCCAGGAATGCAAACCCAAGGTCAGGAGGTGGACCCAGCGGTCTGGTGGGTGCTGGCCAGGCGCAGCATCCAGCCTTATGCAGGGGAGGGTGGGCGAGGGATGTGGGCCCGCACAGGGCATGAGCAACCAGGAGGCTGGCTCGGGTTTGCTGCGCCCAGCAGGGTGCCTGCGGGGGCTTCCCACAGCGCCGGCTCTCGCCGCCCTGCAGGGCAAGCCCAGGTCGCCAAACCCATTGTGAATGGAGGCCTGCGGTTGGTCCAGGGAAGGCCTTGTGAGGCCTGTGTTTGGTAGCTTCCCATGGCTAGCCTGACAAAGCACCACACACTGGGGGCTTAGAACTGCAGAAATGTACCCGTCTGTGGAGTGGAGGACACAAGTCCAAAACCGGGGTGTCAGCAGGGCCCGCCCCCTCCCCGTGCTCCAGGGGAGGCTCCTTTCTTCCCGCCTCTTCCTGTGTCTGGGGACTGCTGGCTGTCTCTGGCTGTCTCTGGCGCCCTCGGCTTATGGCCACATTACATGTCTGCCTCTCTTTACATCCTCTCCTCCATATCATCCCCTCTTCCATCTCTTATAAGGACACTTACTGTATTTAGGGCCCATCTAGCTAATCCGGGATGAGATCCTTAACTGAATTACATATGCAACTATCCTTTTCAAATAAAGTCCCATTCATAGTTCTGGGGGACATGGGCTTGGACAAGTCTCCCTGGAGTTCAGCCCATTACACTGGGTAGCCCTGGGCAGGGCCTTGCTGTCTAAGCTACTTGCTTCCTCTACCCACCTGGTTAGTGCCCAGTACTGAGTTCCCCAGAATCGTCACAGCCCTGCTCTGGAAGGCAGGTCACAGCTCCATGTAGGGAGAGCAGAGTGGGCCTCAGAGAGGGGAGGGGGCTCTTGGGGTAGAGGAGGCTGGGTAGGCAGGTCCTAGGGCTGCCTGTGGGCAGACCCAGGCCCTTTGGGAGGGGCTGATGCAAAGCATCTTATTTTCAGATCTTGAGGTTTTCCCCAGTAGGGGTGCCAGCCACCCTTCCCTGGACTCAGGCCCTCCCTGAGCCCAGCAGGACCTCCTTAGCATCCTCAGTGCCCAAGCTGCTCCAAAGGTGGCAGGTGGGCACCACTCTGGGCACAAGGGCCTCGGGTGCCTGCAAGAGAACCAGGGCTGAGCTTCCCGGGGACATGACTCCATCCCCTAGCCATTGGCCCAGGCAGTGCCCCCTATCTGGCCTTCGGTGCTCCCAGTGGTCAGTGCAGGCAAGGAGGACCAGCCTTGTGGGCTGTGGGCACTGAGACCAGGCAGGCTCTGTGGCTAGCTGGAGCAGGAATGCCGTGCTGGGCCTCGGCCTCAGTCCTAGCAGGCTGAGGACCCTGGGAACCCAGAATGAAGGCTCTTCCTTTCAGGCTGCCCCTTAGCCCTGCCTGGCCCTGCTGTCTCACCCCACCCATCCTGGTACGTGCCCTGTGTCTGGCATGGCAAGGTTGTCCCCAAGCTTAGCATTTTGAGGCAGCAGACTAGGGGAAGGGGAAGGAGCTGCAGCTAGTGGGGAGTGGGGTGGAAGGCCCCACACGGAGACCCCAGCTGTGCGTAGCCCCACGAGTCTTGCTGCTTGGGTGCTGGTGTGGGGTCATCTCCATGGTAATTTCCAGCACAGCCTAAAAGGTCATGGAGGTGCCGTTACTGGAGGAAGGGGCCTTGGGTGTCCTCTGAGTTCAGGAAGATGAATGGCATGTTATCTGAGGCAGGGGTGTGAAATGCTGCCACAGGAGACCAGAGAGCATGCAACCAAACAGGCACAGAGTATAGGGGACTGTGGAAGCCACATAGAGCCTGGGACTCCCAACACCGGCCACCCAGGGGGAGACCCCGGCTGGGAAGTGGGCCCACAGGGCCTGACCCCTGCCTGCCTTGGACAGCTGCAAAGGTGATGAGGCCCCACTCTGACCCTCCCCCTTGCTACCATCTGTCTGTCTGTTGTGACCAGCTTTCTGTTGAAGGCATGCTCTGCTCTTGGCCACTGGAAGGCACTGACGCTGGCACAGGCTTGGGGAGTCCAGGGCGACTGCTCAGCCTGAGGGCAGCTCAGACACAAAAGCCCAAGCTTCCCACCCTCTGGGAGACGGTGGCTGTCTGGGGCCCCACAATGGCCTCCAGGTGGCACGGGAGCCTTGGCAGAGTGTGGGGCCATGGACACAATGGGAGATGGAGGTCCCCAGCCCCGAAGCTGCCCTCTTCCAGGGCCATGACACCCAGTGTGTGGGATGGCTGGGCGCTGGCATAGCTGGCTGTGGCGGCCGGGCCCTAGGGAACCCGGCGGAAACCTTGGCAACTGCCAGAGACCTGTGGTCTGTGGCTCCTGTCACCCCCAAACCTGCCATGGGGGCGGCCCCAGAGAGCTCCTCCCTCTAGGAACACTTCTCTCCCATCCTCCCTGGGAGAAGCGTGATCTTGAGACCCAAGCTCGGGAGGAGAGTCCGGGAGCTTGTGGGCTCAGCACCAAAAGGCCTGGGCTTGAATCTCTGCTCCCCAGCTTCCTGGCTGTGGATTTAGGAAGCCGAGGAAGCCCAGCTTGGTGGGTTAGAGCAGGCCCAAGAGGGGCCACATTCTGAGTGGAACCCGGGGCAGAGGCCGGAAGTGAGAGGAGCATGTTTTGCCACTCGGGTCACAATACTTTCAAGCAAGCCAGGTGTCAGCAGAGCCAGCAGAGATGTGTAAGCCCAGCTCTGTCGCAGAGGCTATGCCTGGTGTGTGGTGGGGGGCAAAAGGCCTTGTGGAGATGGGGGAGGGTGCTCAGTACCTGGTGTCAAAGGGCAGAGAGGTGGCTGCCTTGGAACCCAAAATATTCCTTGCACAAGAAGCACGGCCCCTCTGTGTGGCCTCAGAGAGCAGAGCTGGGCAGCAGTGTCTGCACTGGGGGAAGGAGCATGCTGGGAAGGTAGCAGCCTCCCCACATATGGTGTAAGCATCAGCAATTTGCTTGAGATAGGAGTTGGGGAAGGGGCTTCTGGGGCCAAGGAGGCTGGGCCTGACACACCCTGGGCAGTGAGGGGCCTTGGTGGTTCACTGGGGAGAAGTCATGTATGCAGAGGTGGTCATTAGGGCACTAGCGGGGGGCTTCCTCCTAGGGGACACAGCTGGCCTTGCCCTGGGCCTGGAAAGCTGGCCCTCTGACCACAGTAGGGGATGGCTAAAACCCAGCAGGGTGAAGCAGCATGGACGGTGGTGTGCAGCTCTGGGCCTTGGCTGGGCCTCAGGACCTGGCAGGGTGGCAGGCAGGAAGTGCTGGCTACATGGGGCTGCCCAGGAACCCAGCAACCGGAAGTACTGGGCGGGGAGTTAGCCCTGGAGGCCACGGCCCCAGACGCAGCAAGTGGCTGTCAGCAGGAAGGAGCTGTGAGCACAGAAACCAGCTGGCCAGCGCAGGGGCATCAGGTCTCACCTGCCTGGGCAATGTGGGCCCCAGCCCTGCTCGGTGGCCCCTGAGCCACATGGCCTCCCTGGGCCATAGGACACCTGCCCTCAGCCCACCACCAGGCAGGAGGAGAACCATGTGCTGGGCCAGCGCCTTCAGGTCAGTGGGGTGGCCCCGGGCCTGGGGGCTTGGGAGGGGTACCGGTTCAGCTTCTGGAACTGCCCAGGGAGGACCTGCCAGAACACCCACCCCACTTCCCCAACCATGCGCTGCTCAGCCTGCTGCTGGTGGGGAGATGGGGGCCCAGGTCAGGTGGGCCTTCCAAGGGTGGGGGTCCCTTGGCACTTGGGTCCTGTGTGCCCACACATTGTGTGTGTGTGTGTGTGTGTGTGTGTGTGTGTGTTGCGTGCACACGATGAGGAGATGGAAAGAGCTGCCTGAGCTCCTGCTGCGCCTGTCCCAGGGAGCGCCCTGCCGGGGGCCTCAGAACTTTCCACGTGAAGCCCGGGTCGTGCAGCCCTCTCTCGTGCGTGGCTGGTCACTGGCCTTCATTGGAGGGTTTTGGTTTTGATTCTCTTATGGAGAAAGATTCTGGGAAGAGGGGAAGAGGAGGTGGGGAGGGGAAACTGAAAGGGGAGAATAGGCGTTCCCGCGGTCTTCGTCCCACTGCTGCCACCTAGTGTCCGCTGTGTGCCAGGCGCGGGAGTGGCTGCTTGGGCACCATTTCCTGGCTGTGTGACTTGGGGCAAGTTACTCAGCTTCTCAGACTCCGGGTGTCTTCATCAGTGACGTGGGGATGACGCTGGTTCACACCTCAGAGGTGTTGGGGAGAGGACGTGGGATGATTCCTGAGAAGCACAGAGCCTCTTGGCCTCAGTGGCCTGGGCTGTAAAATGGGGCTGAAGCACCAGCCTGTGGGATTTTATTGCTGTCAGGGAGAACAGGGTGCGGGCGGGCTGGTGCCTGGAGTGGTGATGGAGCTTCTGGCCAATGCCCAGGCTGTCTGTCCTGGGCACTGGGGCCACCCCTGAGGGGTCTCTGACCCATGCAGGCCACGTGTGTGGGAGTGGGAGTGTGATCAATGTGTGTGTGCGCACGTGGGAGGACGGCGGTCGCTGTGGGAATGCATGCATGTGTGAGGGTGAGCGTGAGTGTGAGCGGGTATGTGTATGTGTACGAGTGCATGTGCAAGTGTGAGGACGTGTGCATGTCTGTGGACAAGCCTGAGTGCGAGGCACACTGCGTGTGTGATGAGGGTGGGTGTGAAGGAGTGCCCTGGGGGCTGGTGCAGTGGGGGCAGCTCCCACAAATGCGCCAGCCTGGTCACCACTGATAGGAACCCCCTGACACTGTGGTCACACAAGCCATCAGCTCCCTCACAACTAGGGCCGTGTCTGCAGGTGTCAGAGAGGACGGCCGTGGGAGCCCAGCAGCCCTCGAGCACTCTGCTCTGCCCAAGCACAGACACCCATGTGTACACATATGCCCACCTGCAGATGAGCCGTGCAGCACGCAGTCAACCCCTGAGCACACTGTCTGTGATGTTGACCACATGTGGGGAGCCCAGCTCACATGTGTTGTGTGGGTGATGACCCACAACGGTGTGAGCCCCAGAGCTTGCACTTCGCAGAACTCAAGGAAGTCCGCCTCCGTGGGTCAGAGCGGTTGTCACCCATCTGCTGTGCCCCTACTCTGCCCCTGGGCCTCAGGTCTCCTAGACCAGTCTCAACTTTGGGAGAAGGTCAGGGGGCGAGCTCAGGAGCAGAGGCCGAGAATCTTCCTGAGGCCGCTGCCTTCCCTAGCGTGCACACACACGGACCACAGGCCTTCTGGAAGGGCTCAAAGAGCCCAGCAGCCACCCTGCTGCCAACCTGCGTGGCCTTAGAGCTCTGCCCCAGGCAGTCCCTCCGAGCTGCAGGGAATGGAGCCCCCCACCACATGGCAAGCTAATGCCAGCCCTGCCGCCAGCTCACTGGGGGGCTTCAGTCACCTCCTCTGTAGGGACAGATGCCCCTGCAGGGATGGGCTCTCACTATGCTGCTGGGGTCTTGGGGCACTCTTGAGGAGCAGACTCCTGTGCCTGCTTTAAGCTGGAGGAAGCAATCCTCCACAGAGGACTGGCCTGCCAGGATTGGAATCTCAGTCTCCAGCTCTCCTTGACAGCTCCAGCAGACGGTGAGGGGTTCCCACTGTGGTGTCCGGCCCTGCACAGGAAGGGAGTGAGGCTTCCTGCTGGTGAGCTGGCAGGAAGGCCTGTGTGGGTCCCTGGGATGAGTTAGTGGACTTTGACCATCAGGTCGCTGACAGTAGCCATGGATGTTGAGGCGAGAGCCAGGGAGGCCAGGAGGCCAGAAGTGTAGCTGCCTCTTGGGGGCTCCCTCAGCTTTCTTGGGTACCAAGGGAGCTGGAGTCTGAGCTGGGCTGAAAGTCCCCAAGAGCCGTGTGGTCACCGTGACCACTGAGGCCTGTCATCACCCTCACCTTCAGCCGCTACTTCCTTCCCTTTTTCTGGTGCTGGGCTCCTGGTCACATGCCAACCCAGCTCACCTGCTGGTGCAGGACAGGGCCAGGGGCTAGACGATGCTGGGGCATCAGGATGGGCTCCCTCTTTGATGGTCCGTCCTCCTGAGAGAGGATGTGGGTGTTGACATCTGTCCCTGGAGCAAGAACATTCCTGGGGAGGTGAAGGTGGGGCACACCTGGCCCTGTCATAACCCACCCACCCCACCCAGGGTCAGTCAGAGGCCACCTAGCAGCCCTCACCCTGCCCATAGAGGGACGGCGGCATGTGAAAGCGTGGACTTCACAGGCTTGTGCCGGTCTGACCACAAAACTAAGCCAGCGCGTGTCGTGGGCCACCCCAACCTCACCCAGATGCGGAGCCAGGAGGAACAGTGGGCTTCATCTGTGCTCACAGCAGTGATTCCCACCCCGAAACACATATCAGGTCTCCTTACGGATTGGGGAGGATGAGATACACCAGAGTAGGGGCTCTGTTTCCGCTTCCTGTGCCTTCCAGGCAACTACAGTCCCCACCACCCACCAGGGTCAACATTCTATGCCTCCTGGGTGCCCCCAGTGTGCTGGGCCTGGCTGAGGAGGATGGGGGACAGCGACAACCTTAGATGGTCAGTGTTAGGTGGAGGGAAGGCTGTGGTGGCCCACAGAGAGAACTAGGACCCACTACAGGTCAGGGAAGTCTGCCTAAAAGAGGAGACACTTCAACTCTTATTTCGTTTTTGGTTGTATATAGAAACATGACTGATTTTTGTGTATTGATCTTGTATCCTGCTACCTTGCTGAGCTCATTTATTAATTCTAGTAATTTTTTAGTGGATTCCTTGGAATTTTCTATGTACATAACCATTTAATCTGTGAATAGTTTTATTTCTTCCATTCCAATCTGAGTACTTATTTCCCTTTCTTGCCTAATTGCACTGGCAAGAAGCTTTTATACAATGTTGAATGAAAGAGGTTGAAGTAGACATCCTCACCTTGTCCCTGATCTGAGGGGAAAGCTTTCATCTCCCATTGCGCAGCTCATGATATTGACTGTGGGCTTTTCATAGATGCCCTTTACCAGGCTGAGGAAGTTCCTTCTTCCTATTCCTAGTTCGTTGAATATTGTTCACATCATAAAGGATTGTCAGATTTTGTCAAATCCTTTTTCTGTGTCTATTGAGATGATTATGTGGCTTTCGTCTTTACTACATGGGTATGAAGTATTACATTAATTGAATTTTAAATGTTAAATCAACAGAGTATTCCTGGGATACATCCCACTTGGCACCGTGTAGAATCCTTTTTATACAGTCTTGGATTCAGTTTGCTAGTATTTTGTTGAGGATCTTTACGTCTACATTCATAAGGGATATTGGCCTGTAGTCTCCTTGTGATGTGTTTGGTTTTGTTACCAAGGTATTGCTGGCCTTATAGAATGAGTTCCTTCCTCTTCTGTTTTTGGAAGAGTTTGTGAAGTGTTGGTGTTCATTTGAGCCAACTCTTGAAGGCTAAGTTAGTTCAGTTGCAACTGTAGGCAATGGAAACAGTGGGAACAGTGGCCTGGAGATGGGTGATGGGTGAATTTCGGTAGTGGGAGCCATGGAGTCAGGCTATCGTGGACATGGAAGGTTCAGGGCAGGAGAACCCTTGAGAAAGATCCCTGGGGTCCAGATCTGGAAAGGCCAGGTGGTGATAAGGAGGCCCTGGAGATCTAGGGCAGAGCAGTGATTGGATGGTGTGTGTGCCTCGGGCTGAGTGGACAGTGCTGGAGGGAAGAACCTGGGGGGCTGGAGAGGCAGTGGTGGGAGGAGGAGGAGGAGAACGAGGCAGCCTTGAGGGCTGGGTATGCTGCTCTGGGGGGGGCCCTGGGGCCAGAGGCACAGAGGTGGGATAAAGGCTGTTTGCAGGGAAAGGGGACCCAAGTGCCGGCCTGAGGAGGAGGCTGGGAAACAGCTGTCTGGGAGCAGGGTCCGAGCTGTTCCAGCTGCCCTCTGCCATAGCTGACCCATCTCCATGGTAGCCTGTGTGCAGGTAGGAGGAAGAGGAGGCACAATGCCTGGGAGGCCAGCAAGGGCCGTCACCAGCCTTTGGCCAGCCTGGGGCCAGCCTGGGAGAGGGGCCACATATGGTCAAGCAGGTAGGGGCTGCCAAGGGCCAGACCCCTGACTCCTGCAGGGAATCCGGGGGTGGGGGCTCGTGATGCCAGACAGATGAAACAGCCCACTTAGGAGGGGGCAGCGGAACAGCAGGCCCCCTCCCCCCGAATCTGGAGTGCATGCCAGCCTGGTGGGGACGCTCAGCCAGTCCAGCCCACCACATCCCTCAAGAGGCAGGGCAGCCTCACCCCCATTTACAGAGGCGCAGACTGAACCTCAGGGAGTTCTCCACTTCCCCAAGGGCACCAGCCAGCCGGACGGCTGGATTGGGACCTGGGTGGGGTCTCCAGAGCCCCTCCTCGGGCAGGTGGTGCCTTCCGGCGCTCACAGTGCTGGGGCTGGGCAGCGGGCTGCCTCGTGGCCTCGGGGGCTGCCCTGCAGTCGCCCGCCCCCCTTCCCCGCAGCAGACGGGCACGGGTCCCGCCGGGGCGGAGGGGCGGGGCGGGGCGGGAGCCGCGGGATGGCGGGCCCGGGGCCGTGTCGGGGCGCGCAGGAGAGGCGGGCGCGGGCCGCGTCCCGGAAGCCGGCTGTGCCCGCCGCGCGGACGCCGTGAGTACCGGGCCGGCCCCCAGGGGGTGGCCGTGGGCGCGGGGCGGGGCTGCGCCTTTGTTCCGAGCCGCCCTGCCAGTGGGAGCCGGGCCGGGAAGGCGGCTTTGTGTGCAGATGGAGCCCGAGGGCGGCGGGAGGGGCCCAGGCCGGGCCGAGGAGCAGCCGGTCCGCGGAGGGGTGAGCACTTGAGGAAGGGCGCTAGTTGGCTAGGAGCAGAGGGGTTTTCTGTGTGTGCGTGTTTTGGGACGGCGCTGTAGTGGCAGGAGGCCTAGTGGAAGCAGGCCTCTGGGTCCGACCCCAGTGGACACTGGACACTGGAGGCACCAGGCCTGGGGTGGGGTGGGGGCCGG
>JAQQAC010002594.1:90774228-90851072 GCA_029783875.1 Phataginus tricuspis | reverse complement strand
GCGCCCTCACTGCGCCTCCCACAGGGCCCCTGCGCTTTGTCATCATCCACAAGCGGTGCGTCTACTACTTCAAGAGCAGCTCCTCCGCCTCCCCGCAGGGCGCCTTCTCACTGAGCGGCTACAACCGGTGAGGGCCGCTTGCCCTCAGACCCCAGGGCCCCCAGACAAGCTGGTCCCCCTAGGATGGCCCCTCTCGGCCTCCATGCTGCCTCTGGTCTGCCTAGGACAACCTGCTAGGGGACAAGCACTGGGACAACCTGCTCTCCAGAGTCCCCATTTGGCCACAGCCCAGTGAATTTTGTGTCCCTCCTCCCTCCCCACCCTGCCCCCTTACCCACCATGGCCTCCTTCCAAGAGGCAGAGAGCCTAACCTACCCTAGGCCCAGTCCCCGGCCTCCCTGGCTCCAGGAGCCTCTGGGCTGGGGCCAGCTCCCTGCTTTACACATGCCGTGGGCTGGGTCCATCCAGCAAGGGACCACGAGCCTGCCCTCGAGGGGTCTCTGTGAACGGGCAGGTGGGCATGAGACAGAGCCTCCAGTGGAATGGCGCGTGCTGGCACATGTGGGCCTGTTAGCCCCACCTGGGTCTGCCCCATGGTCGTGGGGACCTGCAGAGCAGGGATGAGGTGTGATTCCTGGGTTCTTGGCCTTGGTATCACACTACCGGGGCCTTGCACCTTGCAGCTGAGTCTGCATCTCCTGACTCCTTGAAAGGGCCAGGCCCCTCCTCTCTATAAGGACCTGAGGGTCAGTGTTGGTGACAGGACTGGGACCCTTGGAGACTAGGCCTTGGCTTGCACTCCAGCAACATCTCATTGGGGTGCCTTGCGCAAGCATCCAGGCCGAAGCCAGGCCCCCAGGCACTGCCCAGGAGGGGAGGAGGCGGGAGGGCCCTGTGGCTGCTGGTAGGCACTGGTAGATCAGAGCTGTGGGGTCCTCTGCGGAGGGGAGTTTCCTTCCCCAAATATACCCTGTTTGGCCTGGGTGGGGTGTAGCCTCACCCCAGGGGACAGTCCGGGCCCACTGATGGGCCACACAGGCACCGCTGCCCCCCGTGCTGAACCCAGGAAGGCCCCTGATGGTAGACTTTGTGGAACCCCACGTCCTGGGTGGAGGAGTGGCCACAGTGGGTCACTTCTTTGCAGTGTTCTTGGGGTTGCTGCCAGGCCACAGTGGCAGGGTGGAGGCCGCCCCAGAGCCGTCGGGGTCCCCAGCTTGCAGGCCCGGGGCCAGGGAGGGCCCGAGGTGGGAGGTGGCACCCCTGCAGCAGTGTCGCTGGGCAGTGGGGGTCATGTAGCCTTGCCTTGGAGCCCCACGTGCTGCTGCTCCAAGAAGCCCTCCCGAGCCTCAGCACCCCGTCTGTTGGCTGCCTGCCTTTGGCCCACGCGCTTCCCTTGGCCAATACCTCTCAGCCTTCAGCCCAGAGCACCTGCGGGCCGCCATGCAGATCTGCTCGTGCCCCTTGGGCTGTGGTGGTTGGTAGCAAGACCGTGCAGGGGTGGGGCTGTGCTGAGGCCGTCCTGCGGGAGGGGCCAGGCTCTGACCCCTGGCCCATGCCCTCAGAGTGATGCGGGCGGCTGAGGAAACCACGTCCAGCAATGTCTTCCCTTTCAAGATTGTCCACATCAGCAAGAAGCACCGAACGTGGTTCTTCTCAGCCTCCTCTGAGGATGAGCGCAAGGTGACCTGCAGTGGGAGAGAAAGGTCACCCGGTGCGGGGGGACAAGTGCAAGGTGACTCGAGGCAGGGGGGCGAGCACAAGGGACATGGGGTTGTGGGGTGAGCACAAGGTGACCTGGCTTGGGGGGTAAATGCAAGGGGACCCAGTGTGGGGGGAGCAGGCCCGACCTGCCTGGTGGGTGGGGAGCTGGCAGGCCCTTGTCCAGGCCCTGGGATGACGTGCTGGGGTGTGGGCAGGTGCTGCCCTCGGGGCCCTGTCCTCACGTCCAGACCTGGCACCAGAGCCGCACACTCAGAATATGATGTCTTGCAAAGAGCCATGAATGGGCCAGGTGGGGGCCATTGGGGGTCATCTCCCCTGACCTCAGTGGTCACTGTGGACCAGCTGGGGGGCAGTGAGGGGACGTGAGGCGAGGGTGGGGCCCTACCCTGGGCAGCACCATGCCCACCCTACCCTGGGCAGCACCATGCCCACTGTGGCCCTGACTGACCCACAGAGCTGGATGGCCTTGCTGCGCAGGGAAATTGGACTCTTCCATGACAAGAAGGAGCTGCCCCTGGATGGAAGGTGGGCCTAGTGGGTGACGGTTAGGCAAGGGTTCGCTAGGCTGCTGGGCTTGATAGTTGTGCCACCTCTCAGCCCTGGGAGCTTGGGCCAGAATCCCCTCCTCACAGGTTTTTTGAAGGTGCCAGCCTGGTGCGCCCAGGTGTGTGTGTACGTGTGTGCACCTGTTGGTGGTTCCTGTTCAGGGGTCGTGTGCTTTTACCTGCCCACCCTGGAGGCCCAGCATTTGCAACATGTTGTAGCTTTGAGTTCCCAGCCCCCTGATGCCTGCCTTGGCTTGTGAGGGGTGAGAAAATCTGTCTGGTCCTTGGTGTCCTCACTGTGAGGTGGCCCTGCAGGCAGCAGGGGCTCTCTGGGCAGGAATAGAAACCATCCTGTCCTTTCAGAAATGAGGAATTGAGGCCCAGAGAAGGTCAGATACAACTAAGGTATCCCTTCAGCTCCCTGCCTGACCCTAGAGCTCCCGGCCCTCTGTCCCAGCCCATATCCTCCAGCGGGCTGCCCAGCATTGACTGAGGCCCCTGGGTGAGGGGCAGGTGGGGACGTGGGCCCGGCTCCAGATCCTGGCACCATCGGCTGGTCAGGGGGCGACACCTGTGCCAAGAACCATGGGACGTTACGGGCGGGAGGCACTATGGTCTGCAGTCCCCATGTGTCTCGTTGTGACTGTGCATGGAGCACGTTTGCATGTCTGTCTGCTCTTGCTTTGTGTTTGTGTGTCTGGGTCTGTGTGTGCACATGTGTCTCTGTATGTGTCCTGGCATTCGTCTGTGCACATGTCCATGTCTGTGTGTCTGAGTGCCTTTGTGGTTTGTGTGTCTCTGTCCTAGTGTTATCTGTGCACCTGTCTATGTCTGTCTGAGTTGTCTGTGTGTCTGAGTCTGTCCTCGCATCTCTCTGCATCTGTCCGCGTGTCTCTGTACATCTCTCTGCACGTCTGGAGGTTTGATGAGCATCCGTATGTGTGAGGGCAAAGGCACCACTGCCCGGTGTTCACTGCCCCCCCCCACGCTTCAGTGACTACAGCTCTGACGCAGACAGCTTCTATGGCGCGGTTGAGCGGCCTGTGGACATTGGCCTCTCTTCATACCCGACAGACAGTGAAGGTGAGGCCTGGCCCCGTGTCCTCCTCCCACCACCTCTCCACAGCCTGGCTTCTGGCAGCGACAGGACCAGAGCTGCCACTGAGGAGGGGAGGTGTACCCCGCCGTGTTCCCTGCTCCGTCCCTTTGTCTTGGTCAGGCAGCCTGGGTCCTGCGTTCATGTCCTGACCTCCTCACCCCGGGCCTTCCCGACTCTCAGCTGCCAGTGTCCCGAGGGCCGTCACCCCACCCCATCCTGGATGCAGCCAGATCTGGGCTGCCCAGGGCCTGACCCTGCATCTGCCCTGCAGACTACGAACATGATGATGAAGACGACTCGTACTTGGAGCCTGACTCCCCTGAGCCCTTGAAGCCTGAAGGTAGGTAGGGCTGGCCTGTGGGTCCTGGGCGGCAGGGATCTTGGGGCAGAGAGGGGGGCTTTGGACCCAGAGCCGATCCTCTGCTCCGGTGGCCTCAGGCCTGACCAGCTCCGCTCTGGGCCTGTTTCCCTGTGCGGCTTTGTGTTAGGAGGAGTGCCTCTGGCTCACTGTGCTCACCTGCCCCTGCAGCGCTGCAGTTAGATCGGGATGGAGGGGAAGCGAGGTGGGGATGAGTGAGGCAGGGAGCCCCCACCCTGGGGATGCTGGGCAGGGGCTGGGGGTGCTGAGATGGGGAAGGAGGGCGTTAGAGGGGTAGGCAGGTCCAGGCAGCGTCTGCCCCCTATGGCTGACAGCCCTCTGTGGAGTACTTCTGTAGGCCAGCCAGTCTGTCATCTCCAAAGCAGCTGGCCTGGTGGGCACCAGGCATCATGTGTGCATATCTGGGGAGCCTGGGTGGGTGGGGGACGACCGTACCTCTGTCCTGCTGTCCATCCCTCACTTACTATCACCTCCTCCCACCTCTCTTCCCCTCCTCCAGCCCCTGCCCCCTGCAGCTCCTCTCATTCTCGATTTCATTATCTCTGGGCACTTGGGGCAGTCTCTACATCCCCTGGCCTCCCTCTCAAGTACACCCAGCTTTCCTCCTCCCAGCTCTTCCTTCTGGGGCCCTAGGCCTCCCCTCTCCTCCCAGCACGGAGCCCACATGTCCCCCTCGCTGGCACGCTTCACCCTCATCTGTCTGGCCTGTGACCGCAGCCGTGGTGAAAGCCTCTTAGTCGGCCCCGTCTCTGAACTGCAGCTGAAGGGCTGGAGATGAGCATGCTTCTTGTCCCAGCTCTGACCCTCTGGGCCATGCTCCTGCTCGCGGCCCACTGCCTCCCCACCCTTTAGTATCCCCATTCCAGGCCAGCTTCCCACTCTCTCATCAGAATGTTGTTTATTGAGGGTTCCCAGTGGCCTCCCAGTTCCCAGAGGCGGTGCTCAGCACCCGTGAGCTGTACCTGGCCTGTAGCCTCCTCCCTGCCCCTCACCTGCCTCCCTCTACCTGCCCCAGGTCCCCTCCCACTGCACTCTCAGCCCTGGGCCAGCCCCCGGGTGCCCATCCACACGCCTCAGGCCCCACTGGTTCCCCTCCTGTCACCCTGGATCACAGCCAGTGTCATCAACCCTACTGACATCATCAGCCAAGACCTCCCCTCTGGACTCTGGACCTTTGTCCCAACAGCCCATTCGATGTCCCCTCGTGTCTCTTGCTGCATCTTGAATTTGTCATGAGCAAACAACCCTTAGATTCCTCCCAGCCTGCTCCTGTCCACTCCCTTCACCTCCGCAGGGTGGAGTCCAGCCTCCCCCAGCTGAGGCCAAGTCCTAGCTGTCGCCTCCTCCCTCCCTCCCTCCCCCTTGTGGGAGCTGGTGACTCCTGATGGGACATCCACGCTTCAGGAAACATTGCAGGCTGCGGGTGGAGGATGGATGGGTGTGTGGTGGGCCGGGACTGGCAGAGGAAGGCTGCACTGGGAATGGGGGCTGCAGGGGAGCCAGGGCTTCAGGAGGTGCACACCCACTTGGCCCTGGCTACCCACTGCCAGCAGAGGTGTTTGTCCAGCAGCATTCAGCAGGTGGCTTGCTAACCACTCTGTCTCTTTGCTCTGTAGATACCCTGACCCACCCACCGGCCTACCCACCTCCTCCCGTGCCCACGGCCAGGAAGCCAGCCTTCACCGACATGCCCCGTGCCCACTCCTTTACCTCCAAGGGCCCGAGCCCTCTGCTGCCACCCCCACCCCCTAAACGTGGCCTCCCTGATGCTGGCCCGGTCCCGGAGGACTCCAGAAGAGATCTGCTGGGCCTGAGGCTGGCTGAGCCCAGCCCCAGGGTGCCTGCTGCTTCCCGGAGGATGAGTGACCCTCCAGCGGCCACTCTGCCTACCACACCCAGCCTCCGAAAACCCCCATACTTCCGTGAGAGCACCAGCACCAGCCCAGAGCCGCCGGTCCCTGGCCGTGGGGCCAGCTCTGCCGGCACAGCCACTGCTGCCCCCAAGACCTGTGACAAGCTCAAGTCCTTCCATCTGTCCTCCCGGGGGCACGCCCCTGAGCCCCCGCCTGTGCCCGCCAGCAAGCCCAAGTTCCTGAATACAGCTGAAGAGGTTTTCCTGAGGGGGGCCTCAAGGCCTGGACCCTTTGTACCCCCTATAGCCCCCAGGCCTCCTGCACTGAAGCTGCCTGGCCCCGAGGCCACAGCCCGGCCCGCAGTCCTGCCCAAGCCGGAGAAGCTGCTCCTCCCCCACCTCCAGTGAGTGGTGCTGACTTTCCTGCCCTGGCGCTCAGCCCGTGACGGGCGCCAGGCTCCCAGGTCGCCCCAGCCTGCCTAGGCTGAGCAGCTTCCCCTGCACTTGACCCAGGGTATGGGGGGTGTCTAACCTTGCCCTCAGGGACCATCCAGCCAGTGAGTGGTGGGCCTGGGGCCTGGGGCTGTCTTGGGGAGCGTTTCTGGGGACACAGGCCTCCCAGAGTCCCTGCCTTGCAGTCTGAAGGCCTTCCTGGGTCAGGGGAGGCAGGGCCCACCACTTGTCCTGGGACACGTGGTGGGGGATGGGAGCTCAGGCTGGGAGCTGTTCACAGCCAGCATGCCTCTGCAGGCCCTCCTGACCCAGAACGGTCCTTTCCAGCCCTGCCTGGGGCCCTGGGTGTGTCCCTGGCTCGGGAGCCACCCAGGCTGCCTTTGTGCCCTTTCTGGATGGGAGCTTGCCAGCATGTAGAGCATATTGCTGACTCACCTCTGTGGCCTGCTCCAAATGTTTCCTGCTTTACTTCTGGGCAGTACCGGGAGGCTGGTGTCCCCCACTCCCGTGGTGCTGTCCACACCAACGTCTGTGGCCCTGACCCAGTGCTCCCTGAGCACCCTTGGCCGTGGCACCCTTCGCCCTGGGACTTGGTCAGCATTGCTGCCAGTGGGAAGTGCCTGGGAGGACCCCTTGCTACAACCGTGGTTCTGTTTCATGAGGGGCCGTAGTGGCATAGACTGGGCATTTTGCCAAGCCCTGGATCTGGACCCCAGTGCTGCGGGGCCATGTGTGTTGGGGCTGGCCATCATGGTGCAGCCTCATGCATAGTCCAGTGGCCATCACAGCATGGCCTCCCATAAGCCTCCCCAGTGGTCGGCAGGGTTTGGCCCTTCCACATCTGTCCATGCTCTGTGGCTCTGGGAGGACTGTAATTAGGCCGAGGTCACAGAGCTGGTCAGTGGCAGAGAGCTGGGGCCAGAACCAGCCTGGGACGTTCTCCCACAGTGTCTGGAGTACTTGCCCAGTGTGATGAGATCACAGTTTAGGCTCCCAGGACCCCTCTTGCCAGTGTCGGTCAGCTCAGAGCCCGGCTCAGGGTTCTGGGCCTCAGGCGATCCCTGCCTCCCCAGGGTCAGCACAGGCCTATTTCAGAGCTCTGGTCGTGGGCCTTTGACAGCCATCCAGGCTGCAGCACCCTGATTCCAATGCTGAGCTGGCACTGTCACCCAGAGGCTGCACGGGAGTGGCCTGTGGAAGTCTGACAATGATGCGGCCTTCCTGTCCTTGATCCTCTCCCAGGCGGTCGCCCCCCGACGGGCAGAGTTTCAGGAGCTTTTCCTTTGAGAAACCCCGGCAACCCTCACAGGCTGATGCTGGTGGCGAGGACTCGGATGAGGACTATGAGAAGGCAAGGCCTAATGGAGAGCCCAGATCTCAGCTGTGGGTGGAACTGTGGGAGAGCTGCAGGCCAGGGTAGCCCCTCACTGGCCCTCTCCAGTGGGGAGCCCCAGGGATGCTGAGCTGAGGGGCGATGGAGCATGGTGCAAAGCCCCAGGTCTTGGCATAGGCCCGTAGCCAGGAGGGTGGGGTGCTCTGCTTAGACCTAACACCGAGCACTGTTGGCCTCCCTGCAGGTGCCTCTGCCCAGCTCAGTCTTTGTCAACACCACAGAATCCTGCGAAGTGGAAAGGTCAGCACACAAGCCCTTCTTACCCAGACATGGAGTCTCCTGCTGCTCTCCACCCCCGCCCTTTGTTCCTGCTTTTCTGTCCCTGTCACTTGCCTTGGTGCCAGGCAGTTGATGACACACACACGGCCCCAAGTGTGCCAAGAAACCCAGCAAAACAGCAGCTCCCCCTGGGTGCGGCCCGGAGCTCAGCAGAGGCTGGCCGTCAGGGCGTTCCGTGTTGGAACCTGAGCCTCAGAACAGGCAGTGGGCCAAAAGCCCCTCTGGGGAGCAGGGCTGGACGGCCCTTGAGAGCTGCCTGAGGCTCATTCACCTCTTGCTATGACTGTTTTTTAGGCTGTTCAAAGCCACAAGGCCCCGGGGAGAGCCCCAGGATGGACTCTATTGCATCCG
Source organism: Phataginus tricuspis (assembly GCA_029783875.1). Taxonomy (NCBI): domain Eukaryota; kingdom Metazoa; phylum Chordata; class Mammalia; order Pholidota; family Manidae; genus Phataginus; species Phataginus tricuspis. The sequence continues at coordinate 90,842,999 of JAQQAC010002594.1, read as the reverse complement.
CAACTCCTCCACCAAGACCGGGAAGGTAGGTGCTCAAGGCGGGTCTTTGGCAGCCACTGGGCCGAGCAAAGGCCCCATGGGGTGGATGCCTTGTGGCGGATTCTGGCTCTCCACACACCCAGGCTGACAACAAGCACAGGACTCTACAGTTTATGGATCATTTCCCCAGGCAGCCCCTCTTTTGATATCTCAATGGAAATCCATTCCTGGGTTCTCTGCCTGGCAGTCCCTCCCCTATCCTCAGGAAGTAAACACCATCTACAAACTGTGGCAGTTACAGCTACCCCCCAGCACGGGCATGAGGCAGACGGGAGGCGCTGGGGCCCCAGAACACTGATGGGGGGGGGCTCATATGCTTTTAAGGGGAGGCTTCTTGGGGCAGTGGGACTGGCAGGGGGTCTTCTGGCTCTGCCTCTGCTCCCCCAGGTGAGCTGTGCTCCACTGAGCTGTCAGATGGTCCTAGGGTGACTGGGCTCCTGTTGCTGTTGCTCAGGTCCTCCCTGAGGCTCTCGGGGCGGGAGCCTGGGACAGGCTGCCCATCTCTACTCTGTGGTCTGTGTGCAGGGCAGCCCTCCCTGAGTCACTGGGCCCGGGGCCCAGCCTCAGTGCCTCTGCCTACCCCTTGGTCTCTCCCAAGGTCAGTGCCAGTGTGCCCAAGCCTTCTGCTGCCCGCTTCTGTCCTTGTAGGTTCTAGTCGTGTGGGATGAAACCTCCAACAAAGTCAGGAATTACCGCATCTTTGAGAAGGTGGGCAGGCTGGCCCCCGGCCAAGGACCCTAGTGGGAGGGGGCCCTGGCCTGGGCTTGGCTGGGGGCGGGGCATGGAGCCAAGGCAGTGAGGGACTGAGTGACTGGCACCTCTGGTACCGCCCTCCCCCTACCCCTCCCCACTGCCTCAGCCTCCCCTCTCCCCATGCCTAGCTGTGTCCTCAGTTGACCCTAGAGGGGATGGGGTGATCAGCCCTGGGCCTATTTATGCAGACCTTGCCTGCATCCCCCAGGCAGGTTGGAAGCGAGAGGGGAGCCAGGTGGAGGCAGGCAGGGTGGTAGCGGGGCAGGCCTGACTATTGTCATTACTGCTGGCGACCCCGTTGTGCAGGGCTGGGCAGGATGGCCTGGCCCGCCCTGACCCTGTCATCCTTTCCCCAGGACTCTAAATTCTACCTGGAGGGCGAGGTCCTGTTTGTGAGTGTGGGCAGTCTGGTGGAGCACTACCACACCCACGTGCTGCCCAGCCACCAGAGCCTGCTCCTGCAGCACCCCTATGGCTACACCGGACCCAGGTGACACCTGAGCCACGCACTGCCGGGCAGAGGCGATCATGGGGACTGTGACCCCAGGCCATGCAGATGAGACTGGCCTGCATGGGAGAGTGACCAGGAGAGAGTGCCATGCTCTGGCTTGGGGTATCCCCATCCCAGGCCAGGCCCCACCCAGCAGGCTGGGTCCCTCTCCGGAGGCAGGCCAGGTCCCAAGCTCCAGAAGATTGGGCTGTCCTATCCAGCCCACCTCGCGGGAGCCCAGGGTCCCAGAATTGAGCCCTGCCTGGGCTTCACAGTCAGTGATTATGATCCCGCCAGTACACCCACCTCCCACTGGGCTGGGAGCTGGGCAAGGCTGGGTCCTCTGGGGGTGTCGCAGGAGCTGGCCCCAGGGCCGCTCCCGAGCAGGAACGCTAAGGTGCTAGCTCTGGCTGTTGCACACAATAAAGCACAGGTGACCTTTGCCTTGGAGGCTGTGGCTTTGCTGGGAAGAAGGGGTGACTGGCTTTGCTGAGTACCTGCACCTCCATCTGAGTGGTGACTGCAGTGACTCCCAGGAGCCCTGGGAAGTGGCCTCTCTGCCTCCCAGGGCTTGGGGCCATGAGTGGCTGGCCCTGGGTGCAAGCTAGTAACAGAAAAGGACCCAAACTTAGGCAGTGTGGGCTCAGAGCCTGTACTCCGAAGCACCGTGGCCCACTGCCTTGGGGCTGATGCAGGCCAGTGGGGCCACAGAGCTCAGCCATATCCACAACTGGTCACCTGCTGGCTTAACAAATGGCTACTGGGAGACAGCCGGGCTGGAGGTGTTCCCAGTGCATGCTGCCCAGGACACTGGTTTGTGCATGGCTGGGAGCTTGAAACCCAGCTGGGGGGTCCCAGAAAACTTCCCGGAGGAAGTGACGGCTACAGAGGGGAGGGAAGAGTGGACCCTGAGTGAGAGGGGATGGGGGTACCCAGGTGCTCAAGTCCTCTGGGTGATGCCAGCTCTAGCCCAGCCTTGATGGCCCCCTCACTTCCTGCCATGGGACTCCAGCACATTGCTGTCTCCGGAATGGCCATCCACACTGGATTTTCTTTGTGGGGGTCAGGGCTGGCAAGGGACCCCAGGGTCATCTGGTCTTGACTGCACCCTATATTCTTAGAGGATTTGCTCTGTAAACCCAGACTGGGGACAGCACTTGTGGCCACCAGCCAGTGATTACTGCACCTGGAGAAGGCCCTTTGGACACACCTGGAGCATGTCCTGGGGTGGGGTGGTTTCTGGAGGAAAGGGAGAGGTTAGGTGGTTCAGGATGGGGGAGGCTGTGGCCCCAGGGCACTATGGGGTACAGTGGGGTGTAGTGGGGACAGTGGCCAGCTACTTCCAGGAACCAAGTGTCCAGCATGGTCTCTGCAGATGTTTCCTCAGCCTTCCTGGGGCGAGGGGTCAGTGTGGGCATGGTCGAGTTTGGGCACAGCTTCTGGTTGAGCTTCTGGTGTTCTGCACCATCCTCCTTCCTGCAGTCACAATGCTTTGCTCTCTCTGGCCCAAACTTACCTGGGGAATCCAGTGAGACCCATCGTTCACCACTGTGGGGGCAGCTTCCCTTCATGGAAAATTCTAAACAGGGCTTGGGTTCAAGAAGCGGTTTCTAGCCAGTACCTGGAGATCTGGCTGGTGACGCACCGCAGGACGCTGTCCTTTTCAGCCACTTTGGAGCCAGCTCAGTGGTTGAACCACATTTGAAGACCCCTGAGCTGGAAGGTTTGGGGGCTTTCGGGCCCAGAGCCAGGTGATAGGTCCTTCTGGCCACCTGGCCAGATGAGGCCTGTGGCTGCCTGAGACCCACCACAGAGCCTGGGCCAGCCTCACCTGTCCTCCCTGGCCCTGGGACAGCCTGGGCCAGCTGCCCACGTCTTTGTGAACTGCCCCTGGATCTGGGGCCTCAGTTGCTGGAGTATGTGTGTCAGGGGTGGTATATGGTCCTCCAGCATGAATGGGGGCCAGAGGAGTCCCACTCCCTTCGGAGAACTACCACAAATGTCCTATTCCTCGTATAGGACTAAAGAGTGATACCACTTACAAAGTACTTCTGTGGGGTTTGAGGTGCTGAACCAGATAGTTCACATAGTTTGGAGAAGCAGCTGCTCTTAGTCCCATTTTACAGGTGAGGAAACTGAGGCTCACAGAGGTCTGGATTCAAGTTCTAGCTCTGTCACGTACTGCCATGTGATCTGGCCTTCACTGCTCTCAGCCCAGGCCCTAGCCCCTGCCTACCTTCCCTCTGCCCACAGGGTGTCCAGTTATTTGGCCTCCCTGAGTTCTGGTATGCCCTCACCCAGCCAAGAGGGCTGCAGCTCTGCAGGAAACAAAACTGACCCTCAGTTCTGCTTGGCCCTCCAGCCCGCAGTCTGTGGGGATGAGCCAGCAGGAGCCCAGGCTCTGCCCCGGAGCGATCTTACAGACAGGAATTTAGGCCCAGAGAGGATCTGCTGACCTGCCCAGCATCATGGTGAGTTCAGAGATGGGGTCAGTTCCTGGACTTGGGAAAAGGGCCCCAGGCACCTTGGGAAGGTTTTCCAAGCCGAGGACTGAACATGGTTTTACTTTTCCTACAACCGATCAGAAAGAGTGTGTTAATAGAGATTTTTACTGTAAAAGGAGATGTTTTTAGGACCAAAAGAGACCTCACAAACACATCTGGAATTGCTCTCAGTCCCAGTCACCACCCCAACTCTGGGTCACTTTGTGTGGACACCCCCTGCTGGTCCAAGGGGGAGCTTCCTGCAAGCTGTGCTTGGTGGTGGCTTTGACGGCACCAGGGCAGAAAGGGCTGTGGGCTTGTGGCCTTGGGGCCTCTTGCCCAGTGCCCACTGGGACTGCCTTGGAAGGCGGCCTAGGGGATTCCAAGGCCACACAGGGAATATGGGGCGGAGCTGGCACCTGAACCAAATCCGTATGTCTCTACATAAGTGGCATGGCAAGGGTCGCATCCCTCACTGGTCAGCTCCAGCACACACCTGGCTGCCTGCACGTCCTGTGTCCCTCCTCCACCCAAAAAGCCTGCCTGATGGGGGGCCTCCAGGAGGGCCTCTTGTCCTGGGGCACAGTGACCCTTGAAAATAGTTGATAACAGCCATCATCAAGCTACCTTCTGGCACTCTTTGATCAGAGGGAGGGTTCTACCACCCAGCAGACCCTGCTCAGCTCCTCAGCAACCTTAATGGCTGCCTGACAGCTGCCCCTGCATTGCTGTCTGGCTTCATCTCTGGCTATGCCCTGGGTTACTCAGAGCTGCGTGCTCCTTTTCTTTTCCTTTCCTTTCCCATGGAATGAAACACACATTGGTAGCCTAACTCAGTGCTGAGAAGTGGCCCATCAGGAAGTAGCTTCCATTGCAGCCCCAGCCCCTCCCTCTCAACAGCAACCTCTGCCCTGGCTTTGGTGAGGCTCATGTTTTGATATAAAGCCTTTACTGCCCAGTTATGCATCCATCACAACGGTTTCCTGTTTTTGTATTTTGTATGAATGGAAACAGATGCAAGCTTTAGCCCTGGCTTTTGCTCACGATTATCTTTGAAGTTTGTCCACGTACTATAACTATAGTCAAGTTCATCGCTGACAACTGTTTCATTGTATGGTTGTATCATAGTTCACAGATCCATGTTATTGTAGATGGATATTTGGTTTATTTCCAGTCCTGGGCAGTCCCAGACAATGCTGCTAGCAGCAGTCTTATCTGTGTTTCTGATGCATGTGCGCACAAGTTTCTCTAGGATATGTACCCCCAGTCTGACTCCTCAAGTCTAGGGCATCAGGACCTTTCAATGTTTTCCAAGAATTTTATTTTCCAGTTGATGCTCCCACCAGCAGTAAAGGTGAGTTCCCTTGGTTTCACATCCTTGTTAATAATGCTTGGCATTGTCAGATTGTCAAGACTTTTTTCATTTTTGCCAATCTGGTAGGTGTATAATCATGGCTTTATGTACATTTACTAATTATTAATGAGGTTGATCACATTTTCTTATGTTTCTTAACCATTTTGTCTCCTGTAAAGTGTCTGTTCAAATCTTACCCACTTTTCTTTGTTGTCTTTTTCTTATGCTCTATAAGAAATCTTTATATGACCTTGATATTGTCAGTAATGTGAGCTGCAAATATCTTTTCCAACTCTGTAGTTGTTTTTTGCATATGACAGGTAAGGATTCATTTTAATTTTTTTCCCTATAGGGTTTACCCACCTATCCCTGCATCATTTATTTATAATCTGTCCTTTCTCCACCTACCTGCAATGCCACCTGTGAAATATGTATATAGGTCTGTAGCTGGGCTGGCTCTTCCCTCTGTTCCATTTGTCGGCCTATTCCTATGCTGATATCAAGCTGTCTTAATTACTGTCACTTAAATATGTGTTGGTATCTGGTTAAATAAATCTTCACCTATTTTTCTTCTTTGAGAGTATCTCGGCTACTCTGATTCTTTGTATTACCATATTAGTTTTTCTGTCCATTAAGTTTTAAGATCAGCTCAACAGTTCCATTGACCAACTCAGCTGGTATTTTGATTGGGAATTCATTATAGGTATAAATCAGCTTGGGGAAAAGTGACATCTTTACAATATTGAGTCTTCTGATTCACGAACATGGTCTACCTTTCATTTGAATCTTCTTTAAGGTTTGCCAATAGAACTTTATAATTTGGTGCATTATGGGTCTTGCTCAGATTTTGTTAGGTTTGATTTTTAGGCACTTCTTATTTCTTTTAGTCTATTATAAATTGTATGTGCTTTAAATTTAATTTTTTGTTTATTACTAGCATATAGGACATACCTTGTCTTTTGACTGGAGCCCTTTGTCCATTTGTGTTTAATATAATTAAATTTGTCTTATTTTGTGTTTTGTATTGCCCCACCTGTTTGTTTTTCTCCTTTTTTGTCCCTTTTGGATTGAGCAAATTTTTTTTTTAACTATTCCACTGTCTCTCTTCTAGTTTGAAAGTTACACAGTCTATTTCTATTCTTACCTAAGTCTAGAGTAACAAATGTTTTTATCCTCCTAACAACACAAGGGCTTCAGATGACCTTAACTTCATTGATCTCCCTTATTTCTTGGTATTATTGTTGTACATATGTAATTCCGTGTTTTTGTTTTTCACTCTGACCCAGCACAGTCTCCCCACCCCGGCCTTGGAAAAGGAAGGTGTATTTTAATAACATTAGAACTTTTTTGTTATGGTAAAATATACATAATACAAAATTTACTCTTTTAGCAAGTTTCTGTGGCATTAAGTGCATTCATATTGTTGTGAACCATTTCCATTATCCACCCCATAACTCTTTGATCCTGTAAAACTGAAAACTCTATACCTATTAAACAATAACTCCCCATTTCCTCCTCTCCCAGCCCCTGAGCCAGCATTCTACTTTGTCTCTATGAATTTGCCTACTCTAGGTCCCTCATACAGGTGGAACCATATAATAATTTGGCCTTTTGTTTCAATTAGCATAATGATTTCAATTAGCCTAACGTCTTCAAGGTTCATACATGTTGTAGTGTTGTTTGAATTTCTTTCCTTATTAAGACTGAATAATATTCCACTGTACAGACGGCCTGCATTGTGCTTACTCATCCATCTGACAATGGACACTTGAGTTGCTTCTACCTTTTGGTGATCATTAATGCTGCTGTGAACATGGATGTACAAATATCTGTTTAGAATCTTTTTATTTCTTTTGGGTATATACCAAAAAAAAAAGGTAGTTGGATCAGCCTTCATTTCCCAGTTGTCCATGCTGTTGGGCTGATACCTAGCCTCCACCCTGCTGCCATGGCAACTTCATTCATGATACCACTGTGCCATTTGAAAATCCATCCACATCATCCACCACATCAACAAAAAGGACAAAAACCACATGATCATCTCCATAGATGCTGAAAAAGCATTTGACAGAATTCAACATCCATTCATGATAAAAACTCTCAACAAAATGGGTATAGAGGGTTAAGTACCTCAACATAATAAAGGCCGTATATGACAAACCCACAGCCAACATCATACTTAACAGTGAGAAGCTGAAAGCTTTTCCTTTAAGATCGGGAACAAGACAAGGATGCCCAATCTCCACCACTGTGCCAGCTCTGTGGTGGCAAGAGGACAGATCCTGGCTGATGCCTGTTGGCTAAGCCATTCTATTTGTTTGGTTGTTTACAGCCTCTCTGTTGGGTGCTTGCTGGTGGACATTAACATGCAATACAAAAATCTTCACCCTTTGTGCCAATTCTCATAGGTCCATCCTCCTGCCTCTTCCTCAGATGTCTTTGTCCCCAAACTTCCAGATTGTTTCTTCTAGGCTCCTGATCAACCAGCTAGGCCATTTCCCACCACCTACAAGTCCAGGCCACATCTATTTCCACTTAAAGGGAATGGCCAAGTTCACCTGTAGCTTTGCCTGTTGGGATGATTTTCCCACACCACTGTCTTTCAGGGTGACCACTGAATGGGGATACAGCAGGAGACCATTTTCACCCATACGTACACACTGAACCAACCTTCCTATGAAGCAAGCTCATGCTTTGTCCTTTATCACTGCGTCATATAGAATCCCTCTGAGACCATAGATGTGAGCTGATAGATAGATCTTGGTGCTACAGTAGCAGGTGACACGGGGCCTGGACTACCTCACTCTGCACCAATCCTGGATCTACCACTTAGATTATGATGCACCTACCTAACTGTATGACAGAACCAAGTGAGGGCAGTTACAGCCTCAGTCACTTCTGACATCCCATAGAAACATCCCATTTCTACCAGAGCCCAGGGGCATGCCAGAAATTACTATTTGAGTTGCTTGGATCTATGGGTTTGTAGTTTTCATCAAATCTGAAAAAGTGTCAACCATTTTATCTAGTCTGTCTTCCAACTTCCACCTCCATTTTCAGGGACAGAAATTACACATTAGGCCTCCTGGTGTTGTCCGGTAGCTCACTGGTGCTCTTCTTGTCCAGGGTCTCCTCTTGTTTTAGTTTCTTTTTCCATGTCCTACAGTTCAATTTTTCTTCTGCTATATCTAATCTGTTAATCCCACCCACTGTATATTTCATTTCTGACATACTTTTCTCCTTTAGAAATTTGATTTGGGTCTTTTTGTGTCTTTTATCTCTACTCCATATGCTCAGTTGTCCTCTGCTCCTCCCTCCTTCCTTCCCTGTTTCCCCTCGGCAGGCCCTCACTGACACCTCCTGTGGGCCAGGCCTTGTTGCTGGGTGCAAGGGAAACAAAATTGAGTGATTTAAGAATTGTGGAATCTCGTCCAGAAGAAGTGCCCCCAGATCAGAGGTTGCTGACTATCATCCATAGACAATATCCCCCACCCTTCTGTGGGCAAAGCCAAAGAGGCCTCTGCTGGGAGCGGAGGAGATTCCAGGGCTCTTCCACAGCCCAGCTCTGGGCCGCAGGTTTCTATGTGTATAGCGGGAACCAGAAGCTCTGCCTGTCTCCTGGGCCTCTTCGGAGCTCGGGTGAGACAACGGGAGGGACAGGGTGGAGGGAGCCCCGGCTAGCCTCCAGTTAATTGGCCTGTGGCCTGGTCTGGTCACTGTCCTGGCCTAGACTCATTCTACTGGTGACTAGCGCTCGTTCATGCGGCATCAGCAGGTCAGGCCTTGGACAGGCCGGCCGTCCTGTCTGCGAGGCCTTATCAGGGTCCACAGGCCCTGTTCTGGCCCACTCTGTGTACCAGCCTGGCCCCTAACTCCGCCTGGGGTCCCGCCCGCGGGGGAGGCCGGGCTCCCTAGTCCGAATGACCAGGCTCGGACAGCCCCCTCTGGCAGAGAACCTCCTGGGACGGGGCCGTTCAGTGCGCCCTCCTGCGCATCCCGTGAACCTGGCCCGCGGAGGCCTCCACGAGCGTCGGTCCACTGACTGAGAACGAGTGGACCGCGGTTCCAGGTGAGCGGGGGCCGCCGGCGCAGCCAGCCCACCTGCTTCCGCGACGAGGCCCGTAGGGCCGCGACCCGCCATCCCGACGCTTCCTCCCAGCCCCCCGGCCCTCCTCCGCGCGCCACCCGAAGGGGGGGCAGGGTCCCCACGGCAGCCCCAACAGCGGACGACGGTTCCGCCCCCTCGCGGTGCACCAATCGCAGGGCGCGTTGCTTGGCGGCGCGGCGCGAGCGGGGCCAATGGGGTGGCATGTTGTTGCGCTGCAGCGCCTGCGGCCGCACCCAGCTCGGGAGGCTGGGGCAGCGCTGAGGGGGCGGAGGCTGCGGGCAGGGTGTGCGCGGCGGGCAGGGGGTGGAGCCGCAGCCTGAGCCGACGGGCGGCGGCCGTACCCGGATCTAGAGCCCGCGCGCTGTTCGCGGTTCGCCTCTGAGGTGAGGCCAGCGCGCAGGCGGCGGCGGCGGAGGGGCCCAGGGACTCCCGGCCAGGCTGCGGGGCCTGCGGCGGCGGCGGCGGCGCTGGAGGCCGGAACGAGGCGGGCGGCAGGCGGGGGCCGCGCTGGGCGCGGTGCAGGGGACGCAAGTCCGGCGCGGGGGCGCGGGAGCCCGCCCTGTGAGGGCTTCCCGCCGGGCGGCCTTGGCCGGGTGCGGAAGGGACGGCGCTCTGCACACCGTTCGCCACTCGGGCTCATCGGGCAGCACCGAGCAGCTCGTGTCGGGGCTGGCGGGTGGGCTTCGGGGCTCCGCGAGGAGAAGGAGCGTCCCGAGCGGACGTCGGGTCGGCGTGGTGATCAGACCGTGGTGACCCGACGGCGCGAGGGTTTGAGGGTGACGTAGACAGACGCGGGCGTCCGGTTCCTGCCGGTCGGTTTTCATCCCCCCCCCCCCAAACGACAGTTCTGCCCAAACAGAGAAGCCAAAGCTGCGTACCGATGGTAATAAGGTGGTCCTGGAACTTTATTAGAGGGAAGCTGAGAGAGTCGTCTTAGCCCCTCGCTTTCTCCGGTTATTTGGGCGGTGTCAGAGTCTCTACCTTTAACAGTTTTATATTTGCTCTTGTAATTCACGGCTCGAGATGTTTTGTAGGTGTTTTGTGTTCATTGCATATATACCTAGCTTGAAGTAAATATTTTGGTTAACCTGAAATTCCTGGTGGTGTGGCCATATGACTTAATGCTTAAATGACGTAAAGCAGTTGTCATCTCCCCAAAGACCAAAAGCACAGGTGGTAATTGTATACATTGCTGGTACGTCATTACGGAAAGTTTTTTTTGTGTGTGGACGATTAACTGAAATCTTAATGAGGGTAGGAAATAGGCTGCGGAAAGGCCCAATCTGTCGTCTTTGCAAAACATCAATGAAAACGAGCCGGAAATGAGTAAGAGTTAATCAGGCACGGAAGAGGGGAGGGAATAGGCAGAAATTGTGTGAGGGTGGAATTGTAAAATGGAAGACTTAATTGCTTGCGATCTATAATTATTATTTTGAATCCAAAATCTTTGTATACCCCGTTGATTCTGCCTGTGGGGAAAACTAAAATAGTAAAGTTGTTTTTTAAGGAAGTGAATGGTTTTTGCAGTCAACTGTGTTTAGAGTTTTGATGTGGTTTGGAGCAGGACAGCTGGTATTTGTTTCCTGCTTTCGGTGGGTTTAAGTTTTAGTCACAGAGGCTCACTGAATGATGTGAATCCCAATTCTACCCAGTCGCCAAAAGTTGAGATAGTTTACTTTCTAAATTTATGAAGCTGACCGTTTTCTCCTTTAATTCCTTGACGTTATCTGATTCTGATATTACCGTAAAGCTTTTTTAAAAGTGATTAGTTTTTAGTTCTTGAAGGAGTCGTATCGAATCAGAAAGGTAAATACAGAGATGCTTTTAAATATGCTTAAAAAACTGTTAAAAGATATCAAATATCCAGGTGTTAGGATTTACTTGATTGTTCCAGTAACTTTTTAAGTTTGACAGTTAATAAAAAAGATGTTTTTATCTATGAAACATAGTTTAAATTGACTTATTTTTTACGTTTAATTTCTCATGCACATGTAGTGAATAATAAAAGCCCCTATCTACACTAATCCAGCTTCAGCAATTACTACCTTTTAACTAATCTTGTTTTATCTTTGTCCCTGAAACCCACGTCATATTTTAACTTAAATATTTTAGTATGTATGTCTACATACATCTCTTAAAAAAGATAAGCACAATACCAATATCGCAAAAAATGAATAGTGTCTTATTACCTTCAAATATGCATCCAGTACCAAAATTTCCATTATTGCCTCACTTTTATTTAACAGTTTATTAATCAGGATCCAAATCCTATTCATAAATTGACTTTTTTTAAAGGTATTATTGATATACACTCTTATGACGGTTTCACATGAAAAAACAATGTGGTTACTACATTTATCCATAAAGTCCCCAATTTGTGACTTGTTTTAATCTATAAGTTCTACCTCCATCTTTTGTTTTCTCATATAATTTATTTGTTGATGAAACTTAATGATTTGTCTTGTGGAGTTACACAGTCAGGATTTTATTCTATATTGTTGTTTAACTACACAGAATTTACTGCAAACCTAGTTAGATCTAAAGGTGTGATCAGATTAAGGTTTGACTTACTTTTGTCTAAAAGATTTCATAGGTTAGTAAGCAGATAATGATTAGTAAGCAGTCTTGTTGGCAGCCCTTGATGCTCAATGCCTAGAGTCAGTATTTCATTAGGCATAGAAAAACATTGATTTTTTTTTTTGCTCATGGATTAGTAACTGTAATAGTACTCTTTTTGTTCAAAACATTGAAAGGTTTTATTAACACAGGTGACAACTATTAGACCTTGATGGGAGACAAATAGGGTATTTTACTTCTAGCATCTTTTTTCCATGCTTATTGGGAAAATGGAGGCTTCTCATCTAACTGATTTTGAGCATGGACTTTTGTGCCAGACTGCCTATTAAGTTCTGGCTTCACTACTTACTAGCTGTGTGACTTTAGGCAAGATACTTCATCACTCTTCTCTGTTTCCTCATCTGTAAAATGTGATACAGTATAATGGTTAAGAAAAATATAACTCAGTTGTAAGGATTCATTGAGTTAATGTATGTACAGGACTTAGAACTCTCAGTGGTAAAAACTGCAGGGGTAAGAATTTTGGAACTTTGGCAAAGGGGACATTGTTCAAAAAATGGAAACTAAAAAAAGCTGTTAGGTCTATCAAACATAATCCTTTTTTAGGGGTTGGTAGGAGCATGCATCCTATGAAATTACTTTTTTTTTTTAAACTGCTCTGGTCTTAAAAAAAAAATTCTGAAAATGATACTTCTGAAAGCTTACAAGGTCTCTGCAACTTTTACTATCAAAGAGTTCTCCTTCAGAATGTGTTATATATATATATATATATTTTTTAAAGAGATACATGTTTATTAAAGAAAATTTGGAGTACAGAAACTATACAAAAGGAAACACGATTCTTCTTCATTATAAGGATTTACTATTAATCTTTTATCATATATCCTTTATTTTTAAAATTTATTTTGGTATAATTAATCTACAATTGCATGTGCAATATTATGGTTATTAAACTACCCCCTTCATCAGGTCCCCCCCACCAACCCCATTACAGTCACTGTCCATCAGCGTAGTGAGATACTACTTGTCTTCTCTGAGTTGTACAGCCCTCCCCGTGCCCCCCCAACATTACATCTGCTAATCGTAATGCCCCTTTTCCCCTCTTATACCTCCCTTCCCACCCATCTTCCCCAGTCCCTTTCCCTTTGGTAACTATTAGTCCGTTCTTGGGTTCTGTGAGTCTGCTGCTGTTTTGTTCCTTCAGTTTTTTTCTTTGTTCTTATACTCCACATATGAGTGAAATCATTTGATACTTGTCTTTTTCGGCTTGGCTTATTTCACTGAGCATAATACCTTCTATCTCCATCCATGTTGTTGCAAATGGTAGGATTTGTTTTTTTCTTGTGGCTGAATAATATTCCATTGTGTATATGTACCACATCTTCTTAATCCATTCATCTACTGATGGACACTTAGGTTGCTTCCATTTCTTGGCTATTGTAAATAGTGCTGCAATAAACATAGGGATGCATATGTCTTTTTCAAACTGGGCTGTGCATTCTTAGGGTAAATTCCTAGGAGTGGAATTCCTGGGTCAAATGGTATTTCTATTTTGAGTTTTTTGAGGAACCTCCATACTGCTTTCCACAATCGTTGAACTAGCTTACATTCCCACCAGCAGTGTAGAAGGGTTCCCCTTTCTTCACATCCTCGCCAACATTTGTTGTTGTTTGTCTTTTGGATGGCAGCCATCCTCACTGATGTGAGGTGATAATCTCATTATGATTTTAATTTGCATTTCTCTGATGATTAGCGATGTGGAGCATCTTTTCATGTGCCTGTTGGCCATCTGAATTTCTTCTTTGGAGAAGTGTCTGTTCAGTTCCTCTGCCCATTTCTTAACTGGCTTATTTGCTTTTTGTTTGTTGAGGTGCATGAGCTCTTTATATAATTTGGATGACAACACCTTATTGGATATGTCATTTATGAATATATTCTCCCATACTGTAGGATGTCTTTTTGTTCTATTGATGGCATCCTTTGCTGTACAGACGCTTTTTAGTTTGATGTAGTCCCACTTGTTCATTTTTGCTTTTGTTTCCCTTGCCTGGGGAGATATGAACTCGTTTATGAACGAGTTGCTCATGTTTATGTCCAAGAGATTTTTGCCCATGTTTTTTTCTAAGAGTTTTATGGTTTCATGACTTACATTCAGGTCTTTGATCCATTTTGAGTTTACTTTTGTGTATGGGGTTAGACAATAATCCAGTTTCATTCTCATACATGTAGCTGTCCAGTTTTGCCAACACCAGCTGTTGAAGAGGCTGTCATTTCCCCATTGTATATCCATGGCTCCTTTATTGTATATTAATTGACCATATATGTTTGCATTACTATCTGGACTCTCTAGTCTGTTCCATTGGTTTGTGATTCTGTTCTTGTGCCAGTACCAAATTGTCTTGATTACTGTGGCTTTGTAGTAGAGTTTGAAGTTAGGAAGTGAGATCCCCCCTGCCTTATTTTTCCTTTTCAGGATTGCTTTGGCTATGCGGGTCTTTTGTGGTTCCATATGAATTTTAGAACTATTTGTTCCAGTTTGTTGAAGAAAGCTGTTGGTATTTTGATAGGGATTACATTGAATCTGTAGATTGCTTTAGGCAGCATGGCCATTTTGACAGTATTAATTCTTCCTACCCAAGAGCATGGGATGAATTTCCAGTTGTTAGTGTCCTCTTTATTTCTCTTAAGAGTGTTTTGTAGTTTTCAGGGTATAGGTCTTTCACTTCCTTGGTTAGGTTTATTCCTAGGTATTGTATTCTTTTTGTGAATGGAATTGTTTTCCTGATTTCTCTTTCTGCTAGTTCATCGTTAGTGTATAGGAATGCAACAGATTTCTGTGTGTCAATTTTGGATCCTCCAACTTTGCTGAATTCAGATATTAGTTCTAGTAGTTTTGGAGTGGATTCTTTAGGGTTTTTTATGTACAATAATATCATGTCATCTGCAAACAGTTTGACTTCTTCCTTGCCAATCTGGATGCCTTTTATTTCTTTATGTTGTCTGATTGCTGTGGCTAGGACCTCCAGAACTATGTTGAATAAAAGTGGGGAGAGTGACATCCTCGTCTTGTTCCCGATCTTAAAGGAAAATTTTTCTGCTTCTCGCTGTTAAGTATAATGTTGGCTGTGGGTATGTCATTTATGGCCTTTATTTTTATTATGTTGAGGTACTTGCCGTCTATACCCATTTTGTTGAGAGTTTCTATCATGAATGGATGTTGAATTTTGTTAAATGATTTTTCAGCATGTATGGAGATTATCATGTTGTTTTTGTCCTTCTTTTTGTTGATGTGGTGGATGATGTTGATGGATTTTCGAATGTTGTACCATCTTTGCATCCCTGAAATAAATCCCACTTTATTATGATGGGTGATCTTTCTGATGTATTTTTGAATTCGGTTTGCTAATATTTTGTTGAATATTTTTGGATGTTTGTTCATCAGGGATATTGGTTTGTAATTTTGTTTTTTTTGTGGTGTCTTTGTCTGGTTTTGGTATTAGAGTGATGCTGGCCTCATAGAATGAGTTTAGAAGTATTCCCTCCTCTTCTACTTTTAGGAAAACTTTAAGGAGGATGGGTATTAGATCTCCACTAAAAGTTTGATAAAATTCAGCGGTGAAGCCATCTGGTGCAGGCATTTTGTTTTTAGGTAGTTTTTTTGATTACCAATTTAATTTTGTTGCTGGTAATTGGTCTGTTCAGATTTTCTTTTTCTTTCTGGGTCAGCCTTGGACTGTTGTATATTTCTAGAAAGTTGTCCATTTCTTCTGGGTTATCCTATTTGTTAGCATATAACTTTTCATAGTATTCTCTAATAATTATTTGTGTTCCTGTTGTGTCTTGAGTGATTTTTCCATTCTCATTTTTTATTTTGTTTATGTGTGTAGACGTTTTTTCTTAATAAAATCTGGCTATGGATTTATCTATTTTGTGTATTTTCTCAAAGAACCAACTCCTGCTTTCATTGATTCTTTCTATTGTTTTATTCTTCTCGATTTTATTTATTTCTCCTCTGATCTTTATTATGTCCCTCCTTCTACTGACTTTGGGCCTCATTTGTTCTTCTTTTTCTAGTTTTGTTAATTGTGAGTTTAGACTATTCATATGGGATTGTTCTTCTTTTCTGAGGTAGGCCTGTATTGCAATATACTTTCCTCTTAGCACATCTTTCTCTACGTCCCACTGATTTTGCAGTGTTGAATTATTGTTGTCATTTGTCTCCATATATTGCTTGGTCTCTGTTTTTATTTGGTCATTGATCCATTGGTTATTTAGGAACATGTTGTGAAGCCTCCAATGTGTTTGTGGGCTTTTTCATTTTCTTTGAGTAATTTATTTCTAGTTTCATACCTTTGTGATCTGAGAATCTGGTTGGTATCATTTCAATCTTTTTTAATTTACCGAGGCTCTTGTTGTGACCTAGTGTATGATCTATTCTTGACCATGTTCCATGTGCACTTGAAGAGAACATGTATCCTGCTGCTTTTGGGTGTAGAGTTGTGTAGATGTCTGTTAGGTCCATCTGTTTTAATGTGTTGTTCAGTGCCTCTGTGTCCTTACTTATTTTCTGTCTGGTTGATCTTTCCTTTGGAGTGAGTGGTGTGTTGAAGTCTCCTAAAATGAATGCATTGCATTTTACTTCCCCTATTAATTTCGTTAGTATTTGTTTCACATATGTAGTTGCTCCTGTGTTGGGCGCATAGATATTTATAATGGTTATATCCTCTTGTTGGACTGACCCCTTTATCATTATATAATGTCCTTCTTTGTCTCTTGTGACTCTCTTTGTTTTGAAGTCTATTTTGTCTGATACAAGTACTGTAACTCCTCCTTTTTTCTCCCTATTGTTTGCATGAAATATCTTTTTCCATCCCTTCAGTTTCAGTCTGTGTATGTCTTTGGGTATGAAGTGATTCCCTTGTAAGCAGCATATAGACGCGTCTTGTTTTTTTATCCATTTGGTGACTGTGTGTCTTTCGATTGGTGCATTCAGACCATTTACATTTAGGGTGATAATTGATAGGTGTGTATTTATTGCAATTGTAGAGTTTAGATTTGTGGTTACCAAAGATTCAAGGGTAACTTCCTTCACTTAGCATGCTATTACAAACACAACCTAAGGGTTCTTTTTTTTTCCTCTCCTTTTTCTTCCTCTTCCATTCTTTATATATTAGGTATCATATTCTGTACTCTTTGTCTGTCTCTTCACTGGCTTTGGCATAGTTGAAATAATTTTGCATCTGCTTGTAATTAATTGTTCTACTTTCTTTTTTGTGGTTTTATTTCCTCTGGTAACAGCTATTTAGCCTTAGGAGCACTTCCATCTATAGAAGCCCCTCCAAAATACAGTGTAGAGACAGTTTGTGGGAGGTAAGCTCTCTCAACTTTTGCTTATCTGGAAATTATTTAATCCCTCCTTTAAATTTAAATGGCAATATTGCCAGGTAGAGTATTCTTAGTTCGAGGCCCTTCTGCTTCATTGCATTAAATATATCATGCCACTCCCTTCTGGCCTGTAAGATTTCTGCTGAGAAGTCTGATGATAGCCTGATGGGTTTTCCTTTGTATGTGATCTTCTTTCTCTCTCTGGCTGCTCTTAATAGTCTGTCCTTATCCTTGATCTTTGCCATTTTAATTACTATATGTCTTGGTGTTGTCGTCCTTGGATACCTTGTGTTGGGCGATCTGTGCATCTCCATGGCCTGAGAGACTATCTCCTTCCCCAGATTGGGGAAGTTTTCAGCAATTACCTCCTCAAAGACACTTTCTATCCCTTTTTCTCTCTCTTCTTCTTCTGGTACCCCTATAATGCGAATATTGTTCCGTTTGGATTGGTCACTCATTTCTCTTAATAGTCTTTCATTCCTAGAGATTCTTTTTTCTCTCTGTGCCTCAGCTTCTTTGTATTCCTCTTCTCTAATTTCTAATCCATTTACCGTCTCCTCCACTGTATCTAACCTGCTTTTAAATCTTTCCATTGTATGTTTCATTTCTGAAACTATATTCCGTAATTATTGAATCTCCATCCAGTATTCTTCCCTGAGTTCTTGAATATTTTTGTGTACCCCCATGAGCGTGTTTATGATTTTTATTTTGAACTCTCTTTCAGGAAGATTGATGAGTTCAGTTTCACTTGTCCTTTTTCTGTTGTTTGTGGGAGTTTGGTTTGGACCAGGTTCCTTTGAGATTTCATATGTGTATGTGGCGCCCTCTATTGCCCTAAAGCTCTACTCTCAGGAGCTTCTCAGCCCCTGGTGCAATATCCGAGGTCGCAGGGGAGCGGCGCTGTTGCCTGGGGATAGAAAGGAGCTGTTTCCTGCTTTCCTGCTGCTATGCCTGTCTTCACTGCCAGAACCAGTGGGCCCAGCGTACAGGTGTAAACCTGTATGATTTGCGTTTGTAGCTTCTGTAGGTGGGGCTTCCCTCTGGCTGGCCTGACACCAGGGTAGGGGCTGCCTGTTTGGAAGCCAGGTGCAGGTCCTCTGGGAGGAAGGTGCAGCAGGCTGCGTATAGCAGTAAGCTCTGTGCAATCTTTGCCCCTTTCGCAGCCCGCTCGCTATTAAGAAGTCTGTCAGACTGCCCGTCTTTCTTTTGCCCCAGAGCAGCCGGATGTGGATCCGTTTTCCACACGAGGATGGAGTATCAGTCTCTCTAGGTGTTCTGTCTCTCTTAGTTTTCCAACTCCACTAATCTCCAGAGCACCATGCAATGTAGGTTCGTGCTCCCAGAGCAGATCTCCAGGGCTGGGTGTTCAGCATTCCTAGGCCTCCACTCTCTACCTGTTCTGTTTCTCTTCCTCCTGCCAGTGAGCTGGGGGAGAGGGGCTTGGTTCTGCCAGCTCACGAATTTGGTACGTTACCCTGTTCCGTGAGGTCTGTTTATTTCTCCAGGTGTATGCAGCCTCCTTTCCTGTTCTCTTTCAGGATTAGTTGTGTTAAGTATATTTTCGTATTATATGTGGTTTTTGGAGGAGGCCTTTGTCTCACCTCTCATGCCGCCATCTTTAATCCTCTGAGTGACGTACATTTTGAAACTCTCCTTGGCCTAGTACATTGGCGTGGGACTTGTTGGGAGCAGGAATTGGAGAAACTGGTAGGAGGCTGTTGTGAGGATGCGTGGTGAGTGGTGATTACCCAGATGTGGTGGGGAGTGCAGGATGTCGCAAGGGCAGGCTGAACTTGTTGGGCATGGTTCATCCAGACTCTTTGTTTCTTTTGGATGTGTGTGTTTGTTTATTTGAAAATACTGTTTCCTGAGAGTCACTGATTTAGGTAACAACATACTAAAACCGGTAAAATCTTAAAATTTTTTTGAGGTAAAATTATAGCACCTTTATAGAATATTGAGATAAACATTAATCCATACTTCTCTTTAATCAATTTATTAAATTTTAATACAGTTTATTACATCTCGTCTGTGTGTGATTATAATTACAGTATTGATAACGTTAATATGAGATTTTATCTTCTCACATAAACATCTTATAATCTGTAATGTGTATTTTGCTAAAGAATCTCCATAGTTTCATAAATTCCTTTGAGTAGATTTTAATATTTATGTTACAGTCGTTTACATATTATTAGGCATTGATTGTTCCTGCTTTTAAAGTTTTTAAATTACACTAAGTACCATTGCTAGAGATTTTTTTACATGTGTATTTTTCATTCTTTTTACAAATTTTGGATTAAGCAGTAACTTCTTTATAAAGATCTTCCTAGAAAAACTTGTTGTCTTAACACATTTTTTCAAACTTAAGGTAATGAAACCTGCCATAATTGACAAAAACCCAAGTACAGTTTTTGTACTTTAAAAGTGGAATTGCATTTATTTCTTGATTTTTGGGCTCAGAATATGTGTACTTTGATTTTGATTTAAGTTTATAGGTTTCGTTATTGAAGGAGTGGAATGCACACATGTCTGGTCTGCAGTCTTCATCTTATCCCATTCGCATGGCAATTTGTAATAAAGAGAGAATATTCTCTGCCTTATATTTAACATGTTTTTTAAAGATTCTTTTCTTTCAGTCACTTCTGGGAACCAGGATACTGATATAGTTGCCTCTAAATTGTTCCTTTGTGTCCTTGTTTACTGATGAAAATGGCTTAACAATTGGAGCTCACTTAGTAATAGAGAAACCATAACACTTTATTCTTTTGTCTTTTTTTTTGAAATATTGAAATAGAACATTTTTATCATTGGCTCAGAATGTGTAGTTTTATTTACATCTAATGAAGAAATGTCTGACAGCCATTATTGTCTTGTTTGTTGGGTCAGACTCGGTTGAACAGACTTTTGAACAGACTCGGTTAAAATTACTGACTAAGCTAAAATTTTGAAGGACACGTTTAGAAAAGACTAAGTTGGCAAAGACTACATTTAGGGCATTGGTTCATTTACTCCGTGTTAACTTTAGTCCCCAATTGTTTTCATGCTTTGTCTTTAAGTCTTTGAAGTAGTGTTACTTTGAGCATGCTGTTATTTCTGTCATCACTCTAAGTTTCAGAAGAGCAATATCCAAATCGATCTTTTTCTTCCACTGATTCTTGGCTGTTGGTACCACAAAATATTTTTTGTATACATAAGCTATCCTTTAAAATCTTGCTATTCAAGTTGTGATCCTGGTTCAGTAGCATTGGTATCCCTTGGGAGCACAGGAGACATGCAGACTCTTAGGCCCACTGAATCTGCATTTATATCTTTACATGATTCCCAGATGGTTCATACCCATATTAAAAAGCTAACAGTGCCAGCCCCAGATTTCCAAGCTGGGTCCTCCTGTTCAAGGCCACAGATGCCCTTGATTCTGTATCCCTCTGGGGACATTGTTCCCCCCCCCACACACCACTTGGGCTGCCACCCACTGTCATCATAACCATTTATAATATGGCTTTGAGGTGGTGAACAAAAACTCTGCAGTCAGTTGGGCAGTGTTTGAATCCCAGCACTGTTATTCCCAGCGAAGTGACATAAGTTCCCTCATCTTTAAAGTGAGGAAAATAGTAGTATGTTGACAAGTAGGAGAGTTGAGAGGGTCAAATACAGTAAAAATAACGTGTGGCACACAGTTCCCGCCGAAGTCCGATTTAAGGGAGTCCAGTTTTTCTTTTTTCATTTTGTTGCATGTCCTTCTGGTGTATAAAAACTGCCTAACCCAAGTTGTTGTACCCATACTCCATTGTTTTCTTATAAAAATTTTATAGTTTTTACTGTTACTTTTAGGTCTGTGTTCCATTTGGAATGAATTTTTGTGCATAGTATAAGGAAGAGGCACCAGTTACTTTTTAGCTGCTAATTTAATCAATTCTTTTAAATTCGTGCCTTGCTTGTCCTGTGTGGCTTGAGGAACTGTTGTTCACTCACCATTAAAATTGTCTGCCTTTGACTTCTGAGACTACTTCTCATCTTGTCTCATTATCTTTTTCTTCTTGTTCGTAATTTATTCAAAAGATTTGTCTTTACTTACTTACTCTCTATTGGGAACCCTTCTGGGTGCTGGTTCTGCTCCCTCTTCTCAGTTACATTCTCTGCCAGCCCGCTTCCTCTCCACTCCTGGCCTGAACAACCGTCTGTGTGCTGGTGACTTCCGAAATCAAGACCTCTGCTTTTCTCAGTGATTTGTCTCCCCTGCTAGAAAGTGAGGACAATGATTAATTTTTGTGTATGACTGGGCATAACAGATGCTTAGTAAATACTGCATATATATTGTTAAAACTTCATTCAGTATTTTATAGAAACAAAATAGAAATTGAACTATTTATTTGATTAGTAAAGATGCTATTTAGAAATTTAGTAAAGTTGAATGTAATTTAGTGTGTTTGAACATCCTTTCAAATAAGAGTAGGATTAGAAAGAATGTAAAGTAAAAAGCCCTAGTAGCAGGCTTTTAAATTTGAGCCACTTGGGCATCTTTTTGGGTTATTCACAAACTAGGGCCTGTTGACATTTTCTGTACCTGCTGCTGTTCTTTGAGCCAAACAGGTGAGGTTGGCATTTCCTGTTTGTGTGACTGCAGGTGTGTGAGCACCTTCTCTCCTGTTGATATGTCTGGGCAATCCTTTGCAGAATCACTGCTGATGGTCTTCTGGAAGAGCCGAATGTCCTTAGACATGAACTGAGCTGCTCTTAGCAGATCCTGTGTGTGTGGTCAGAACTACTTGGTGGTCGAGATTTTAATATCTAGTTCTTTTTCAGTTTGCCAGAGGACACAATAGCTTTGTTAGTTGTTCTGTCTGCTGCACAACAATGGCAAGGACAAAAATGCTGCTGGTCAGTGGAAGAGTGGGAGACGGCTGCTCAGTTGCATGTTGAGGCCACGAAGAAGCCTCCCACTCATGGCTCCGGCTGGTCAGTCAGTCAGAGCATCCTTGGGCTGAAGAGTGTACTTATCAGGCTGACATGCTCATCATGAAATGCTGTTGGACACCGATTCAAAAACAAGACTTTCTTTTGTTTCGATTCTCTAGGAACCTAGAAAGATTCTGCAATGAATGGTGGTACTCAGGCTGCAGTGGTGACCTCACCACCCCCGACCACAGCTCCTCACAAAGAGAGGTACTTTGACAGGGTGGATGAGAACAACCCAGAATATTTGCGAGAGAGGAACATGGCACCAGACCTTCGCCAGGACTTCAATATGATGGAGCAGAAAAAGAGGGTGTCCATGATTCTGCAAAGTCCCGTAAGAGCTTTTTTTCTGAACGAGTGTCATCTTCCTGCTTGCAGTACCCCAGCTCTTATGCTCTGTTGTATGTGTGGTTGCCAGCGTATTTTAACAGAGGCCATCAGTGCCTTGTATATACATATACGGCTGTTGAAGGAATTCAGTTTAGTTCAAGTTATTGTACAAAATAAATGAAAAATCTTCAGTATCATAAAGGATGGGAGGTGCCCTTTTCTCCTTTTTACTCTCTCACTGCTTTTGCAGAGAGTCTTTATATATGGGACCATTTAAAAATTAGTATTTCCTCCAGAACACTTAGTTTGGTGCTGGGTACTTAGCAGGCCTTATTAACAGAATGAACTGCACCTCATAGCTCCGGCCAGCATTTTGGACCACAGTCATGCCCAACTAGATGTCTTCTGCTTGCACCTTCAGGCAGATAGGGCTGACCCTTCAGTCTCCTCCCGCTGATGTGCTGCCCTGTGTGCGCTTCATGCTTTGTTTCCATCTAATCTTTCCTTGTCATACTTCGTTAGTATTTTGGGGTGTCATTTAGCAGATGTTCATTGAAATTGTTTTTTCAAGTTGACTGTCTCTCTTGTGCTGTAGGAACTGGGGATTTAGCAGTGAAAAAGACACACAAGCCCTCTTTTGTAGGTTTTACTGGTTTGGTTGGTTGTCATTATTCACATATCACTGAGGTAGAAATTACAGTAAAGTACATAAATCTTAAGTGCACAGCTTGATGAATTCTGACATGTATAACTCGTATAAGCACCCAGATCTAGTCTCAGGCTTTACGTGCTAGGTGAAGGGGATAAACAGTGAGCAACAAACGGAAGTGCAGTGCAGGAAGCAGTAGGATGATTCAGGTGAGGTTGTCTGGTTAGAACAGGTCCCTCTGGGGAGGAGGCTTTAATCCAAACTGAATGATAAGAAGGAGCCGGCCATATGGGGATCAGGGAGAAGCACTCCATGCAAGGGAGCAGCTCCGTGACATTCCAGGGATAGGGTGTGCTGGGTGGGCTTGGAGAGTCACAGAGCAGCCAGTGTGGTTTGAACAAGGCCACAGGGAGGGAGTGCAGTGCGGTGGGAGGGAAGGGGAGCAGGTCCTGGAAGCTGTGTAAGCTCAGATCAGAAGTTTGTTTTGCTACAATAGAGAGTCATTGGAGGGGTGCGGACAGGAATGACAGGATTCCATTTCTACAGAACTCATTCTTGGTTTTATGTAGAGAGCAACATGTGGGGCAAGAGGAAAAACAGTCTTCCAAATGAGGTAATGTGGCTTGGGCCGAATGGGGGTGGTTGAGGTGGAGAGGTAGACTCACTGGAGTTTCATTTTGAAGGTAGGATAAATAGGACTTGCTGGTGTGGGTGGTGAGGAGGTGAGAAAAAAAGAGGACAACATCCAGACTTCTGTTTTGTGCAGTTTTCCTACGTAAAAGCAACAAGAACCTAAGTGAAAGTCACTTAGAGATATGGAGTAAAGGAACAAAACTTAGTGCACTTGTGTGCCAGACACCGTGCTGGGCTACTTGATGCCACGATGTGGGGACGTCCCGACCCATGCACACACAGTAAGCATGAGATGCTGTGGCCTGAGCACACTGTGGGATCCGGACAGAGAGGACTTGAGGGAACAGACTGGTAAAGCCTGGACTGTGCTGATTCCTTACTTTCAGGAGCGTGGGTGGCTGGACTGCAGTGAGGAGTGGGAAGGCCCACCCTGTGGGCACAGGTGCTGGTAGCTGGGTGGGCTTAAGAGGAGCTTGTCAAAGTTTCTGTAGGTAATGGTATGTCTCAGTGAAAGGGTGAGTAGGGCTGTGGCTGAAGACAGGTGTTGTGGGGGCTTGAGGAGAGACAGGTGTGAAGGAGCGGGTGAGGGAGGGGTGAGGAAAACCCAGATGGCTGCTGGGACAGGACAAAGGGTGTGCTCAGGTCAGCGGTCCAGGCTTAAACAGTGAGGCGGTGCAGCATGGTTCCCCTCCAGTCACGTCCCACAGTATAAGCAGATGTGGTGAGGGTTGATTTAAACAGGGTTGGGATTTTGCCAGGTGAAATGGTAGAGTTGAAGGTATAAACAAGGGAATGATTATAATGTTAAACCAAGGGTCTTTACTGGGTGAGGAAGGTCAGGACATGGAAGGTAAGGGATGGTAAAAATGTTAGGGTCACTATAGGGTTGAATAAAGAGTGAGTTGGCTTCTGGGAGGGCATGTTCAGAGAGCACATTTGGCTTTGAGGTTAAAGAGGGGCACAGGTTCATGAAAACATGACTTTGGAAATGGGAGGCTGAAGTGAGTTGGGTGACGGGGTCATTGGAGAAGATGCGGTCAGGGAGCTGAGAGGTGAGGGTGTGGGTGTAGAGCCATCATGAGTCAGGACCAAGGAAGCACACAGGGTCACTGGCTGGTGACTGCTGGCTAGAGCCAGACTCTGGGATACAGACGGGTGGCTCCAGGCCCTCCGTGGTCACTGCTGAGCTCAGCTCCTTACTGCACATGCAGGTTATCTGGAGCCGATGGTACAGAGGGCCCCCAGCACTGGGGTTTTTCCTTTTTGTGTGTGCCTTACTAAGTTTTAAGTTCCTTGATGGCAAGGGCCATCTTTTCTGTCCTCAGATCCTCAGTGCCTAGAATAGTGCCCAGTACTTACTTGCATTGAAGTGCATATGTATGTATGTTGGATTGCAGTGTAGTGTGTTTATGTAGTACATGTTGTAGTGTGTGTTGAATTGAGCTTTCCATAGATAATATGTGGTTTTGAAAATCACCGAAACAGATTGTTTGATTTTTAGATTCAGAGCCCTTGAGGGCGGGGAGATTGTTTAGTTCAGCCTTTATTTCTCCTGTGCCCAGCATACACTGTGATAATTCACAGAGGCTATCTGTGTCTTTATCTCTTTATATCTGCGCATATCTATATCAGCGCATTCTGCCCTGGTAACAGATGTGGCCAAATAACCATAGTTTGGTGACTTACTTTATTTCTTCCTTGCAGTCAAAGCACTTGTCAGCTCTTCCTCCTCCTTGGCTACCACAGAGTATGATCTGTAGCGTTATTTATCATGATATGGTGGATACAGGCTCCACCAAGGGCTCTTGGTTCTTGACATTCTTTTATGCCATTGAATTAAAAGCAATACATTGTTTTTCCCTTAAGTGATAGGCATACTTAAACTATCCCTTGACAGTGTATCTTTTCTGCTCAAGCAATGAAAAACTAGAAGTAAGATTAATGTAGAATCATCCAGAAGTTCTTGGAGTGCTTATAATCAGAGGTAGATAATCATTGAGTTCATATTTTCATATTAAATATTTTTATAATTATTTGATCAGAAGATACTAATTTTCTCATTGGATATGTGAAAAAATTATTTTTATACAGTTTGGGAAACTATATGTATTGTTTCAGTAATGACTTTATACTAAAATCATGATCAATCAACTTAACCTTTCTGCCTTGTTTAGGATTACTTGGTAAAGGATGGATGTCTTAAGGTTCCTTTTTCAACTTTTAAAAAGTGAAAAAGAAATTATTTTTGAAGAAAATACTGAGAAGTGCAAAGTAGACCATGAAGGTTAGCAGTGATTCTATCACTAAGAGAATTAACTGAATATTTTCATATATGCCCTTTTAGTCTTTTTCTATGTTCAGATTTGTATTTACTCTTACAAAACCTGGCTATATTGTTGTATAACCTTTTCATAATAAAAAAATACTGAGAGAAGTTTTATGTACTTTAACTTTTTTTGGCCATTCAAGTTGAGTATGAGCATAGAATTGCATTGTAAGGTGAGTCATTGGATTTAATGACTCTACTGTTTAAATATAGACTGCTACCTATTTTCCCTCTTATCAGTGATGCTGGAATGAACATCCTTAAGAATAAGTCTTTGGGCATATCCCAGATTATTTATTTAGAAAAGATGCCTGGAAATAGAATGCCTGTTCAAGCTTTTAAGCTTTTATATTGTTAAATTACTTTCCAGAAGGACTGTACCAATTTATGCTCCAAGTAGCAATTTATGAGAATATCCTTTTACTTTTCCAGCCACACAAAACATTCATCTGTGTAGCAGTTGCTCTGCCTTCCCAAGGAATGGAAAAGAAGTAG
Organism: Phataginus tricuspis; assembly: GCA_029783875.1. Taxonomy (NCBI): domain Eukaryota; kingdom Metazoa; phylum Chordata; class Mammalia; order Pholidota; family Manidae; genus Phataginus; species Phataginus tricuspis. The sequence goes on along the minus strand of JAQQAC010002594.1, from coordinate 90,816,418 downwards.
TGACTCACTTTTTTAATTTGCCTTTTGTTAGGCTTTCTGTGAAGAATTGGAATCAATGATACAGGAACAGTTTAAGAAGGGGAAGAATCCCACAGGCCTGTTGGCATTACAGCAGATTGCAGATTTTATGACTACAAATGTACCGAATGTCTACCCAGCAGCTCCACAAGGAGGGATGGCCGCCTTAAACATGAGTGAGTAGATCCCGACTACATGTGTGCTCTGTCATTCTCCAGGTACAATCTTCTGACATTTCCTCATGTGAAATAGATGGGCTCACACTGTAGAATACATAGAATCAGACTTTTTGAAAATTAGTTTTTTTTTTAGTTACAGTGAAAGGCTGTAAGTCTGAAAATGTCTTAAATGTAGAAGGTTCCTTTTTTTATGAGCCAGTGAGACTGTTATTTCTTAGGCAGATGACTTTTTTTTTTTACAATTTATTTTGTTATCGTTAACCTACAATTACATGTGCAATATTATGGTGATTAAACTACCCCCTTCATCAGGTGCACAACCAACCCCATTACAGTTGCTGTCCATCAGCGTAGTGAGATGCTATAGAATCACTACTTGTCTTCTCTGAGTTCTACAGCACTCCCCGTGCCCCCCCCAACATTATGTCTGCTAATCGTAATGCCCCTTTTCCCCCCTTATCCCTCCCTTCCCACCCATCTTCCCCAGTCCCTTTCCCTTTGGTAACTATTAGTCCGTTCTTGGGTTCTGTGAGTCTGCTGCTGTTTTGTTCCTTCAGTTTTTTTGTTTGTTCTTATACTCCACATATGAGTGAAATAATTTGATATTTGTCTTTTTCGGCTTGGCTTATTTCACTGAGCATAATACCTTCTATCTCCATCCATGTTGTTGCAAATGGTAGGATTTGTTTTTTTCTTATGGCTGAATAATATTCCATTGTGTATATGTACCACATCTTCTTAATCCATTCATCTACTGATGGACACTTAGGTTGCTTCCATTTCTTGGCTATTGTAAATAGTGCTGCAATAAACATAGGGATGCATCTGTCTTTTTGAAACTGGGCTGCTGCATTCTTAGGGTAAATTCTTGGAGTGGGATTCCTGGGTCAAATGGTATTTCTATTTTGAGATTTTTGAGGAACCTCCATACTGCTTTCCACAGTGGTTGAACTAATTTGCATTCCCACCAGCAGTGTAGGAGGGTTCCCTTTTCTCCACATCCTCGCCAACATTTGTTGTTGTTTGTGTTTTGGATGTTGGCCATCCTCACTGGTGTGAGGTGATGTCTCATTGTGGTTTTAATCTGCATTTCTCTGATGATTAGCGATGTGGAGCATCTTTTCATGTGCCTGTTGGCCATCTGAATTTCTTCTTTGGAGAAGTGTCTATTCATGTCCTCTGCCCATTTCTTAATTGGATTATTCGCTTTTTGCTTGTTAAGGTGCATGAGTTTTTTATATATTTTGGGTGTCAACCCTTTATGAGATATGTCATTTATGAATATTATTTTCCCATACTGTAGGATATCTTTTTGTTCTACTGATGGTGTCCTTTGCTGTACAGAAGCTTTTAAGCTTGATATAGTCCCACTTGTTCATTTTTGCTTTTGTTTCCCTTGGCTGGGAGATATGTTCATGAAGAAGTCGCTCATGTTTATGTCCAAGAGATTTTTGCCTATGTTTTTTTCTAAGAGTTTTATGGTTTCATGACTTACATTCAGGGCTTTGATCCATTTTCAGCTTACTTTTGTATATGGGGCTAGACAATAGTCCAGTTTTATTCTCTTACATGTAGCTGCCCAGTTTTGCCAACACCAGCTGCTGAAGAGGCTGTCATCTCCCCATTGTATATCCAAGGCTCCTTTATCAAATATTAATTGACTGTAAATGTTTGGGTTAATGTTTGGATTTTCTTTCTGTTCCACTGGTCTGTGGGTCTGTTTTTGTGCCAGTACCAAATTGTCTTGATTACTGTGGCTTTGTAGTAGAGCTTGAAGTCAGGGAGCGTAATTCCCCCTGTTTGATTCCTCCTTCTCAGGATTGCTTTGGCTATTCGGGGTCTTTTCTGGTTCCATATATATTTAAGAATTATTTGTTCCAGTTCATTGAAGAAAGCTGTTGGTAGTTTGATAGGGATTGCGTTGAATCTGTAGATTGCTTTAGGTAGTATAGCCATTTTGACAATATTTATTCTTCCTAGCCAAGAGCATGGGATGCATTTCCATTTGTTAGTGTCCTCTTTAATTTCTCTTATGAGTGTCTTGTACTTTTGAGAGTACAGGTCTTTCACTTCCTTGGTTAGGTTTATTCCTAGGTATTTTATTCTTTTTGATGCAATTGTGAATGGAATTGTTTTTCTGATTTCTCTTTCTGTTAGCTCATCGTTAGTGTATAGGAAAGCAACAGATTTCTATGTGTTAATTTTGTATCCTGCAACTTTGCTGAATTCAGATATTCGTTCTAGTAGTTTTGGAGTGGAGTCTTTAGGGTTTTTTATGTACAGTATCATGTCATCTGCAAATTATGACAATTTGACTTCTTCTTTACCAATCTGAATGCTTTGTATGTCTTTGTTTTGTCTGATTGCCATGGCTAGGACCTCCAGTACTATGTTGAATAACAGTGGAGAGAGTGGGCATCCCTGTCTTGTTCCCGATCTTAGATGAAAAGCTTTCAGCTTCTTGCTGTTAAGTATGATGTTAGCTGTGGGTTGGCCTATATAGCCTTTATGATGTTGAGGTACTTGCCGTCTATACCCATTTTGTTGAGAGTTTTAATCATGAATGGATGCTGAATTTTGTCAAATGCTTTTCAACATCTATGGACATGATCATGTGGTTTTTGTTCTTCTTTTTGTTGATGTGGTGGATGATGTTGATGGATTTTCGAATGTTGTACCATCCTTGCATCGCAGGGATGAATCCCACTTGATCATGGTGTATGATCCTCTTGATGTATTTTTGAATTTGGTTTGGTAATATCTTGTTGAGTATTTTTGCATCTACGTTCATCAGGGATATTGGTTTGTAATTTTCTTTTTTGGTGAGGTCTTTCCCTGGTTTTGGTATTAGAGTGATGCTGGCTTTATAGAATGAGTTTGGAAGTATTCCCTCCTCTTCTATTTTTTGGAAAACTTTAAGGAGAATGGGTGTTATTTCTTCTCTATATGTCTGGTAGAATTCAGAGGTGAATCCATCAGGTCCAGGGCTTTTGTTCTTGGCTAGTTTTTTGATTACCAACTCAGTTTCGTTGCTGGTGATTGGTCTGTTCAGTTTTTCTGTTTCTTGCTTGGTCAGTCTTGAAAGGTTGTATTTGTCTAAGAAGTTGTCTGTTTCTTCTAGGTTTTGCAGCTTGTTAGCATATAGATGCTCATAATATTCTCTTATAATTCTTTGTATTTCTGTGGAGTCTGTCGTTATTTTTCCTTTCTCATTTCTGATTCTGTTTATGTGTGTAGATTCTCTTTTTCTCTTAATAAGTCTGGCTAGGGGTTTATCTATTTTGTTTATTTTTTCAGAGAACCAGCTCTTAGTTTCATTGATTTTTTTCTATTGTTTTATTCTTCTCAATTTTATTTATTTCTTCTCTGATCTTTATTGTGTCCCTCCTTCTGGTGACTTTGGGCCTCCTTTGTTCTTCTTTTTCCAGTTTCAATAATTGTGTCTATAGACTGTTCATTTGGGAATGCTCTTCCTTCTTTAAATAGGTCTGGATTGCAATATACTTTCCTCCTAGAACTGCCTTTGCTGCGTCTCACAAAAGTTGTGTCTTTGTGGTGTTGTCATTAGTCTCCACATAATCTTTGATTTCTGTTTTGATTTGGTCGTTAACCCATTGATTGATTAATTAGGAGAATGTTGTTAAATCTCCATGTATTTGTGAGCCTTTTTGATTTCTTTCTGAAATTTATTTCTAGTTTTATACCTTTGTGACCTGAGAAGGTGGTTGGTAGGATTTCAATATTTTTGAATTTACTGAGATACTTTTTGTGGCCTAGTATGTGGTCTCTTCTGGAAAATGTTCCATGTGCACTTGAGAAGAATGTGTATCCTGTTGCTTTTGGGTGCAGAGTTCTGTAGATAACTGTTAGGTCCATCTGTTCTAGTGTGTTGTTCAGTGTCTCTGTGTCTTTACTTATTCTCTGTCTGGTTGATCTATCCTTTGGAGTGAGTGGTGTGTTGAAGTCTCCTAAAATGAATGCATTGCTGTCTATTTCCTCCTTCAATTCTGTTAGTGTTTGTTTCACATATGCTGGCGCTCCTGTGTTGAGTGCATATATATTTATGATGGTTATATCTTCTTGTTGGACTGACCCCTGTATCCTTATGTAATGTCCTTCTTTATCTCTTGCTACTTTCTTCGTTTTGAAGTCTATTTTGTCTGATACAAGTACTGCAACACCTGCTTTTTTCTCCTTGTTCTTTGCATGAAATATCTTTTTCCATCCCTTCACTTTTAGTTGTGTATATCTTTGGGTTTGGGGTGAGTCTCTTGTAAGCAGCATATAGATGGGTCTTGCTTTTTTATTCATTCTGTTACTCTGTGTCTTTTGATTGGTGCCTTCAGTCCATTTACATTTAGGGTGATTATTGATAGATATGTACTTACTGCCACTGCTGGCTTTAGATTCGTGGTTACCAAAGGTTCAAGGGTTGGTTCTTGACTATCTAAGAATCTAACTTAGCTTTCTTGTTAAGTTATTGTGAATGCCGTCTGATGTTTCTTTATCTCTCCCTTCCTATTCTTCCTCCTCCATTCTTTATATATTAGGTGTTTTATTCTTTGCCTTTAGTTAGTATTTGGATGGTCTGCTTTCTTTGCTATGATTTTATTTTCTCTGGTGACATCTTTATAGCCTTAGGGGTGCTTCCCTCTAGAGGAGTCCTTTTAAGATATCCTGTAGTGGTGGTTTATGAGAGGCAAACTCTCTCAACTTTCGTTTGTCTGGAAATTGTTTAATCCCTCCGTCATATTCAAATGATAATCGTGCTGGATACAATATTCTTCGTTCGAAGCCCTTCTGTTTCATTATGTTTAATATATCATGCCATTCTCTTCTGGCCTGTAAGGTTTCTGTTGAGAAGTCTGATGATAGACTGATGGGTTTTCCTTTGTAGGTGATCTTTTTTCTCTCTCTAGCTGCCTTTAATACTCTGTCTTCATCTTTGACCTTTGCCATCTTAATTATTATGTGTGTTGGTGTTGTCTTCCTTGGGTCTCTTGCATTGGGAGATCTGTGGGCTTCCGTGGACTGCGAGACTATTTCCTTCCCCAGTGTGGAAAAATTTTCAGCAATTATTTCTTCAAAGACGCTTTCTATCCCTTTTTCTCTCTCTTCTTCCTCTGGTACTCCTATAATGCGAATATTGTTCCGTTTGGATTGGTCACACAGTTCTCTTAATATTCTTTCATTCTTAGAGATCCTTTTATCTCTCTCTGCCTCAGCTTCTCTGTATTCCTGTTCTCTGATTTCTATTCCATTAACAGTCTCTTGCACCTCATCCAGTCTGCTGTTAAGCCCGTCGATGGCTTTTCTCATTTCTGCATAGTCTTTCCTCACTTCCCTCACTTGCCCCCTCACCTCTTGCACATTTCTCTGTAGATCCGTTAGCATGGTTATGACTTTTATTCTGAATTCTTTTTCAGGAAGACTGTGCATATCCATCCCTTCAGGTTCCCTCTCTGGGGTTGTCTGGGTCTGAAGCTTTGTCTGTACCATATTCCTCTCTCTTTTCATTGCTATAGAATTGGTTGCTGGTAGTTGCCACGTATGTCAGCTGGGCTCTTTATGACTTTGAAAAGAAAAGAAAAGAAAAAAAAATAATAACAATAAAAAAGAGAAAGAAAAAAGAAAAGAGAAGAAAAAACAACAACTAAAAAAAGAATAAACGCCCACGGGAAGTGGATTCTGTGGGGATGCTGTCGGTGGCGCTGTTGCTCCACTATTCCAGAGCCGTGGCCGTGCTGCTCTGCAAGGCCCTTTATAGCTCTGGCCGGGATAGGAACGAATGGGAAGCTGTTGAGCTCTGTAGGAGTCCTAAGTGCAACCCACCTTTCCCAGTCGACAGCTAAGGGGTCCGAAGCTCCCCAGGATGCCCAGCCTGCTGGGCTGAGTGTGCCGGGGTGATGCAGTCCTCTGCTGGGCTCCTGTCTCTTTAAGACCGCTGAAAAAAGCGCGTGCTCTTCTTTTTTTTTTTTCCTTCCTGGAGCCGACTGCCTGGCGCGTTCCCCGCTGAGACCCTGCACCCTCTGCCTGTCCAATCTCCACTACACCGCGCGCTGTGTCGGCGCTCCCAGCGCAGATCACCGGAGCTGGTTAATTCCCGGGCCTGTACTTCCACTCCCTCCCGGCTCTGAATCCTCTCCTCCTGCCAGTGCGCTGGAGTGGGGGAGCGCTCAGGTCCCGCTGGGTCGTTCCTCCGTATCTTACCCGCCTCACCCGGTGCCGAGTCCTCTCAGGTGTAGCTGCCCCCCGGTGCGCTGGGGTGGGGGAGCGCTCGGGTCCCGCCGGGTCGCAGCTCCGTTCGCCGGGTGCCAAATCCTCTCAGGTGTAGCTGCACGCTGTGCGCTTTCCTGTGTATTCTGGTCTCTCTTTTAGGAATAGTTATATTTGCTTTGTTTTCATGAATAAATATAATGTTGGGAGGAATTTTTTGCCGGTCCGGTCACATTGCCATCTTCCCGAGGCAGATGACTTTTTATGTGGCCTCTCAGGACCTTTGTGAACTAAAGTAAACTAATCAGAAACAATGCTTATGGAGTGTAGCGCATGTGTGTTGCCTATATACACTTCAGCCAACATTTCTTATCCAGCATTTCTCATGCTTGAACATGAGGTAGGAACAGAGATTCCAGAAGAAAGCCCGAGGGAAAGTGTTGGCCGGGTGTATGCGAGCACAGCATGGTCAGCGGGGGTGGGGTGGGAGTGGAGGGGTGGATTAAGCTTTTGTCCACTTTTACTTAATGTCCCTTAAGCCTTTTGAAAACTACAACTTACCCCTCTGATTCTCTTTTTCTCCTCCTTACACTTTAAAGAAAACGGTTCTGTTGACCTATAGAGTTAGCAAACTCTATAGTCTGAATTGCGCTGATTCCATCTTCATAATCTTTTGTCTTCTGTATTTACAGTAAATTGGTAGTTGGATTTAGAGGCTTGATCATATTTGGATTCAGTTTTTTTGGCAAGTTTTGTTTACTAGGTCATGTTGTGTTCTCTCAGTAGGCACATAATTCTGGTTGTTTCTTTTTGTGCTGGTAGCAGCCCGTGATACTCAATGCCTAGATCTGTTAATTTAATAAGGGTTCCAAGATGGTGATACTTTAATCCTGTCATTCCTTTCTCTGTATCTATTGGAATATTCTATAAAGAGAAACTTCCGTAGGAAGCACGGCACAGCTGGAAAGGGGGCCATGTCTCCCACATCATTCAGTGTACAGCCCATGGACAGACTGGTGCTAAACCGTTTGTAGATGCCTTGCTTCTGCTTCAAGGTTTTTTACACAGCAGAACAGCATCCTTGCTGTGATCTATTGAAAGTCAGCCCTCACACACCAAAAAGAAACTTTTCCTCAACTCTTTCTGGTTACCCAGTGGTATAGCTTGTATAGAAAAGGTAACCTTTTTAAAAGAAGAAGTTGTTCTCCTGTCATCCTTCTAGAGTGACCAATCATTACTTTTTGATATTATTTTGAACTCATAGACTTAAATGTGTTTAATGTGTTCCAGAGCATTGCAGTTATCCTTTTCAGTACTCAGCACTCTCCCATTGCTGAGCAATGGAAACCTCTCCAAGTTGCCCCTGAGCCTCATTGTCTCTGACCTCTTGAGGCTGTCATGAGGAGGTGTTCTAAGCTCATCTGGCACGTTTCCTGTCCCCGATCTGGAACCAGCCTTTTCTCTAGGAAATCTTCATTTATTTATTTTTTAAATTTGATTTAATTTAATTTTATTATTTTCTTTTGGTATCATTAATATACAATTACATGAGCAACATTGTGGTTACTAAATTTGCCCCATTATCAAGTCCCCATCATATACCCCATTACAGTCACTGTCTGTCAGTGTAGTAAGATGCTATTGAGTCACTATTTATCTTCTCTGTGTTACACTACCTTCTCCATTCCCCACCCCACGTTATGTGTGCTAATCGTAATGCCCCTTATTCCCCTTATCCCCCTCCCCTGCCGGCAGTCCCTTCCCCTTTGGTAACTGTTAGTCCATTCTATGAGTCTCCTGCTGTTTTGTTCCTTCAGATTTTGCTTTGTTCTTATGCTCCACAGATGAGTGAAATTATTTGGTACTTGTCTTTCTCCACCTGGCTTATTTCACTGAGCATAATACCCTCTAGCTCCATCCATGTTGTTGCAAATGGTAGGATTTGTTTTCTTCTTATGGCTGAATAATATTCCATTGTGTATATGTACCACATCTTCTTTATCCATTCATCTACTGATAGACACTCAGGTTGCTTCCATTTCTTGGCTAATGTAAATAGTGCTGTGATAAACATAGGAGTGCATACATCTTTTTCAAACTGGGCTCCTGCATTCTTAGGGTAAATTCCTAGGAGTGGAATTCTTGGGTCAAATGGTATTTCTATTTTGAGTTTTTTGAGGAACCTCCATACTGCTTTCCACAGTGGTTGAACTAGCTTACATTCCCACCAGCAGTATAGAAGGGTTCCCCTTTCTCCACATCCTCGCCAGCATTTGTTGTTCCTAGTCTTTTTTATGTTGGCCATCCTAACTGGTGTGAGGTGATAATCTCATTGTGGTTTTAATTTGCATTTCCCTTTAATTAGCGATGTGGAGCATCTTTTCATGTGCCTGTTGGCCATCTGTATTTCTTCTTTGGAGAAGTGTCTGTTCAGATCCTCTGCCCATTTTTTAACTGGGTTATTTGTTTTTGGATGTTGAGGCGTGTGAGTTCTTTATATATTTTCGATGTTAACCCCTTATTGGATAAGTCGTTTACGAATATGTTCTTCCATACTGTAGGATGCCTTTTTGTTCTGCTGATGGTGTCCTTTGCTGTACAAAAGGTTTTTCATTTGATGTAGTCCCTTTTGTTCATTTTTGCTTTGTTTCCCTTGCCTGAGGGGATGTGTTCAGGAAAGAGTTGCTCATGTTTGTATTCAAGATATTTTTGCCTGTGTTTTCTTTTAAGAGTTTTATGGTTTAATGACTTAAACTCGGAGTTTACTTTTGTGTATGAAGTTAGACAATAATCCAGTTTCATTCTCTTACATGTAGCTGTCCAGTTTTGCCAACACCAGCTGTTGAAGAGGCTGTCATTTCCCCATTGTATGTCCATGGTCATTTATTGTATATTAATTGGCCATATCTGTGTGGGTTTATATCAGGGCTCTCTATTCTGTTCCATTGGTCTATGGGTCTGTTCTTGTGCCAGTACCAAATTGTCATGATTACTGTGGCTTTGTAGTAGAGCTTGATGTTGGGGAGCATAATCCCCCCAGCTTTGTTCTTCCTTCTCAGGATTGCTTTGACTGTTTGGAGTCTTTTGTGGTTCCATATGAATTCTAGTACTATCTGTTCTAGTTCATTGAAGAATCCTGTTGGTATTTTGATAAGGATTGCATTGAATCTGTAGTTTGCTTTAGGCAGCATGGCTGTTTTGACAATATTAATTCTTCCTATCTCCATGAGCACAGAATGTATTTCCATTTCTTGGTGTCTTCTTTAATTTCTCTCATGAGTATCTTATACTTTCCAGGGTGTAGGTCTTTGATCTCCTTGGTTAGGTTTATTCTTAGATATTTTATTCTTTGTGATGCAGTTGTAAATGGAGTTCTTTTCCTGATCTCTCTTTCTGCTAATTTGTTGTTAGTATATAGGAATGCAACAGATTTTTGTGTATTAATTTTTTATCCTGCAACTTTGCTTAATCCAGTTATTCTAGTAATTTTTTGGTGGATTCTTTAGAGTTTTCTATGTATAATATGTCATCTGCAAACAGTGACAGTTTAACTTCTTTACCAATTTCATGCCTTTTATCTGTTTGTGTTGTCTAATTGCCATGGCTAGGACCTCCAGTACTATGTTGGATAAGAGTGGTGACAGTGGGCATCCCTTAGAGGAAAAACTTTCAACTTTTTGTTGTTGAGTATGATGTTCGCTCTGGGTTTGTCATATATAACCTTTATTATGTTGAGGTATGTACCCTCTATACCCATTTTGTTGAGAATTTTTATCATGAATGGAAAATATGTTTAGTTTTATAGAAGAGTTTGTGTAAAATTGTTATTATTTCCTCCCTTACTGTATGATAGAATTTGTAGTGAGGTCATCTGGACCTGGAGTTTTCTTTATAGGCATGTTTTTAACTACACATTCAACTTAATGACTTAATGGAAATAGGGCTATTTAGGATATCTGTTTCTTCTGCAGTGAGCTTTTGTAGTTTGTGTCTTCCAAGGAATTTGTTTCATTTAAGTTAGAAAGTTTGCTGCCAAGTTGCTCATATTATCCCTTTGTTATCCTTTTAATGTCTGTAGGATATGTAGTGATGTCTCTTTGCTTCTCCATACTGGTAATTTCTGTCTTTGCTGTTTTATATATATATATATATATATATATATATATATATATATATATATATGTATGTTTTATTTTGTTATCATTAATATACAATTACATGAGCAACATTGTGGTTACTACATTCTCTTCATTATCAAGTCCCCACCACATACCCCATTACAGTCACTGTCCATCAGTGTAGTAAGATGCTATAGAATCACTACTTGTCTTCTCTGTGCTACACTGCCTTCCCCATGCACCCCCCGTATATTATATGTGCTAATCATAATGCCCCTTTATCCCCCTTATCCCTCCCTTCTCACCCATCCTCTCCAGTCCCTTTCCCTTTGGTAACTGTTAGTCCATTCTTGGGTTCTGTGAGTCTGCTGCTGTTTTGTTCCTTCAGTTTTTGCTTTGTTCTTACACTCCACAGATGAGTGAAATCATTTGATACTTGTCTTTCTCCACCTGGCTTATTTCACTGACCATAATACCCTCTAGCTCCATCCATGTTGTTGCAAATGGTAGGATTTGTTTTCCTCTTATGGCTGAATAATATTCCATTGTGTATATGTGCCACATCTTCTTTATGCATTCATCTACTGATGGACACTTAGGTTGCTTCTATTACTTGGCCATTGTAAATAGTGTTGCAATAAACATTGGGGTGCATATGTCTTTTTGAGACTGGGAAACTGCATTCTTAGGGCAAATTCCTAGGAGTGGGATTCCTGGATCAAATGGTATTTCTATTTTGAGTTTTTTGAAGAACCTCCATACTGCTTTCCACAATGGTTGAACTAGCTTACATTCCCACCAGCAGTGTTGGAGGGTTCCCCGTTCTCCACATCCTCACCAGCATTTGTTGTTCCTATTCTTTTCTATGTTGGCCATCCTAACTGATGTGAGGTGAAATCTCACTGTGGTTTTAATTTACATTTCCCTGATAATTAACAATGTGGAGCATCTTTTCACGTGCCTGTTGTCCATCTGAATTTCTTCTTTAGAGAATTGTCTATTCATATCCTCTGCCCATTTTTTAATAGGGTTATTTGTTTTTAGGGTTTTCAAGGGTATGAGTTCTTTATATATTTTGGATGTTAACCTCTTGTCAGATATGTCATTTACAAATATATTCTCCCATAGTGTAGGATGCCTTTTTGTTCTGCTGATAGTGACCTTTGCTGTACAGAAGCTTTTTAGCATGATGTAGTCCCATTTGTTCATTTTTTATTTTGCTTCCCTTGCCGGAGGAGATGCATTCAGGAAGAAGTTGCTCATGTTTATATTCAAGAGATTTTTCCCTATGTTTTCTTCTAAGAGTTTTATGGTTTCATGATTTACATTCAGGTCTTTGATCCATTTCAAGTTTACTTTTGTGTATGGGGTTAGACAATGATCCAGTTTTATTCTCTTGCATATAGCTATCCAGTTTTTCCAACACCAGCTGTTGAAGAGGCTGTCATTTCCCCATTGTATATCCATGGGTCCTTTATTGTATATTAATTGACCATATATGCTTGGGTTTATATCTGGGCTCTGTAGTCTGTTGCATTGGTCTATGGGTCTGTTCTTGTGCCAGTACCAAGTCTTGATAACTGTGGCTTTGTAGTAGAGCTTGAATTCTTCCTTCTCATGATTGCTTTAGCTATTCGGGGTCTTTTGTGGTTTCATATGAATTTTAGAACTATTTGCTCCAGTTTGTTGCAGTTGTTGGTATTTTGATAGGGATTGCATTGAATCTGTAGATTGCTTTAGGCAGGATGGCCATTTTGACAGTATTAATTCTTCCTATCAATGAGCACGGGATGTGTTTCCATTTATTGGTATCTTCTTTAATTTCTCTCATGAGTGTCTTGTAGTTTCCAGAGTACAGGTCTTTCACTTCCTTGGTTAGGTTTATTCCTAGGTATTTTATTCTTTTTGATGCAATTGTGAATGGAGTTGTTTTCCTGATTTCTTTTTCTGCTAGTTCATCGTTAGTGTATAGGAAAGCAATATTTCTGTGTACTAATTTTGTATCCTGCAGCTTTGCTGAATTCAGATATTAGATCTAGTAGTTTTGGAGTGGAGTCTTTAGGGTTTTTTATGTACAATATCATATCATCTGCAAACAGGGATAGTTTGACTTCTTCCTTGCCAATCTGGATGCCTTTTATTTCTTTGTATTGTCTGATTGCCATGGCTAGAACCTCCAGAACTATGTTGAGTAAAAGTGGGGAGAGTGGGCATCCTTGTCTTGTTCCTGATCTTAGTTCAAAAGCTTTCAGCTTCTCACTGTTAAGTATGATGTTGGCTGTGGGTTTGTCATATATGGGCTTTATTATGTTGAGGTACTTGCCCTCATGAATGGATGTTGAATTTTGTCGAATGCTTTTTCAGCATCTATGGAGATGATCATGTGGTTTTTGTCCTTCTTTTTGTTGATGTGGTGGATGATGTTGATGGATTTTCGAATGTTGTGCCATCATTGCATCTCTGGGATGAATCCCACTTGATCATGATGGATGATCTTTTTGCTCTATTTTTTAATTTGGTTTGCTAATATTTTGTTGAGTATTTGTGTTTGTTCATTAGGGGTATTGGTCTGTAATTTTCTTTTTTTGTGGTGTCTTTGTCTGGTTTTGGTATTAGAGTGATGTTGGCCTTGTAGATGAGTTTGGGAGTATTCCCTCATCTTCTGCTTTTTGGAAAACTTTACAGAGGATGGTATTAGGTCTTCACTAAATGTTTGATAAAATTCAACAATGAAACCATCTTGTTCAGACATTTTGTTCTTAGGTAGTTTTTTTATGACCAGGTCAATTTTGTTGCTGGTTAATTGGTCTATTCAGATTTTCTGTTTCTTCCTGGGTCAGCCTTGGAAGATTGTATTTTTTGAGAAAATTGTCCATTTCTTCTGTGTTATCCAGTTTGTTCGCATATAATTTTTCATAGTATTATCTCATAATTCTTTGTATTTCTGTAGTGTCCATAGTGATTTTTCCTTTTTCATTTCTAGTTCTGTTTGTGTGTGTAGACTCTTTTTTTCTTGATTAGTCTGGCTATGGGTTTATCTATTTTGTTTATTTTCTCGAAGACCAGCTCCTGCTTTCATTGATTCTATTCTTTTATTCTTCTCGATTTCATTTATTTATGTTCTAATCTTTATTATGTCCCTCCTTCTACTGCCTTTCGGCCTCATTTGTTCTTCTTTTACTAGTTTTGTTAATTATGAATTTAGACTGTTCATATGGGATTGTTCTTCCTTCCTGAGGTAGGCCTGTATTGCAGTATACTTCCCTTTTAGCATGGCCTTCGCTGCATCCCACAGATTTCACAGTGTTGAATTATTGTCATTTGTCTGCACATATTGCTTGATGTCTTTTGTTGTGTTTTGTTGATGAGTTTGGCTAGATATTTTGTTTGTTTTGTTTTGTTTCTCATTTCATTATTTTTAATATTTTCAAGATTAAACTTTTTTCTATTATTTTTCTGTTTTATAACTACTTTTATCTTTATTATTGCTTTTTTCTTATATCTTTGTTGTTTGCATGAAATATCTTTTCCATCCCTTCACTTTTAGTCTGTGTAAATCTTGGGTTTGAGGTGAGTCTCTTGTAAGCAGCATATAGATGGGTCTTGCTTTTTTATCCACTCTGTTACTCTGTGTCTTTTGATTGGTGCATTCAGTCCATTTACATTTAGGGTGATTATTGATATATATGTACTTATTGCCATTGATATCTTTAGATTCGTGGTTACCAAAGGTTCAAGGGTTGCTTCTTTACTGTCTAAGAATCTTACTTAACTTTCTTGTTAAGTTATTCTGAACAACTGTCTGATGTTTCTTTATCTCTCCCTTCCTATTCTTCCTCCTCCATTCTTTATATATTAGGTGTTTTATTCTTTACCTTTAGTTAGTATTTGGATGGTCTGCCTTCTTTGCTATAATTTTATTTTCTCTGGTGACATCTTTTTAGCCTTAGGGGTTCTTCCCTCTAGAGCAGTCTGTTTAAGATATCCTGTAGTTGTGGTTTATGAGAGGCAAACTCTCTCAACTCTCGTTTGTTTGGAAATTGTTTAATCCTTCCGTCATATTTAAATGATAATCGTGCTGGATACAATATTCTTGGTTCAAGGCCCTTCTGTTTCATTACGTTAAGTATATCATGCCATTCTCTTCTGGCCTGTAAGGTTTCTGTTGAAAAGTCTGATGGGTTTTCCTTTGTAGGTGATCTTTTTTCTCTCTCTTGCTGCCTTTAACACTCTGTCTTTATCTTTGACCTTTGCCATTTCAATTATTATGTGTCTTGGTGTTGTCTTCCTTGAGTCCTTTGTGTTGGGAGATCTGTGGGCTTCCGTGGACTGCGAGACTATTTCCTTCCCCAGCGTGGGAAAGTTTTCAGCAATTATTTCTTCAAAGACACTTTCTATCCCTTTTTCTCTCTTCTTCTTCTGGTACTCCTATAATGTGAATATTGTTCCGTTTGGATTGGTCACACAGTTCTCTTAATATTCTTTCATTCCTAGAGATCCTTTTATCTCTTTCTGCCTAAGCTGCTCTGTATTCCTGTTCTCTGATTTCTATTCCATTAACAGTCTCTTGCATCTCATCTAGTCTGCTGTGAAGCCCGTTGATCGTGATTTCTGCATTGTCTTTCCTCACTTCCCTTACTTCCTCCCTCAGCTCTTGCACATTTCTCTGTAGATCCATCAGGATGGTTATGACTTTTATTCTGAATTCTTTTTCAGGAAGATTGTGCATTTCCATCTCTTCATGCTCCCTCTCTGGGGTTGTCTGGTTGATTTTAGTCTGGACCATATTCCTCAGTCTTTTCATGGCTATAGGAGTGGTTGCTGGTAGTTGCCATGTATGTCAGCTGGGCTCTTTAAGACTTTAAAAAGAAAAAAAAAAGAAAAGAAGAGAAAGAGAGAAAGAAAAGAAAAAACAAAAAACAAAAAAGAAACAAACAAAACACCCACTGGGAGTGAATTCTGTAGCGATGCTGTAGGTGGCGCTCCTGCTCCACTATTTCGCAGCCATGGCCGTGCCACTCCGCAGGGCCCTTTATAGCTCTGGCCGGGGTGGGAACGAATGGGAGGCTGTTGATCTCTGTGGGAAGTCTAAGTGCAGCTACCCTTTCCCAGTCGCCAGCTAAGGGGTCCGAAGCTCCCCAGGACTCCCAGCCTGCTGTGCTGAGTGTGCTGAGGCGATCCGGCACCTCCGCTTGACTCCTGTCTCTTTAAGACTGCTGAAAAAAGCTCGCGCTTTTCTTCTTTTTTTTCCTTCCCGGGAGCCGGCTGCAAGCACCCTGGTGTGTTCCCCGCTCAGATCTTACCCCTCTGTCTCTCCAATCTCCACTACACTGCGCGATGTGAGTCAGCGTTACCCGCGCAGATCACCGGGGCTGGTTATTTCACGGGCCTGTATTTCCACTCCCTCCCGGCTCTGAATCCTCTCCTCCCGCCAGTGCGCTGGGGTGGGGAAGTGCTTGGGTCCCACCGGGTCATGGCTCCGTATCTTACCCGCCTCGCGGGGTGCCGAGTCCTCTCAGGTGTAGCTGCACGCTCTGTGCTTTCCTGTGTATTCTGGTACCTCTTTTAGGAATAGTTGTATTTGCTGTATTTTCATAAATAAATATAGTGTTGGGAGGAGATTTCTGCCGCTCTGCTTACGCCACCATCTTCCTGGAAGTCTTTGCTTTTTTTCTTAGTTTTGGATTTAATTTGCTCGTCTTTTTCTGGTTTCATAAGGTAGAAACCGATATATTTTTAAAAAACCTTTGTTCTCTTTTTATATGTACATTTAATACCACAAATTTTCTTCTACGTAGTGCTTTGCTGCATCCCACAAATTTTGCTATTTTTTTGTTACTGATTTCTAACTTAAATGTGTTAGTGTTGGGGAACCTTGTCTTTATGGAATAATCTTTTTTTAAAAACACTTTATCATCTATGGTGGAAGATATTTCTCAGAACTATTATTATTCGAAGTATATTTGATAAAAAATATTAAATATTTGAATTTTGTTTTTCTTTGTTTCAGGTCTTGGTATGGTGACTCCTGTGAATGACCTTAGAGGATCTGATTCCATTGCCTATGATAAAGGAGAGAAATTGTTGCGGTGTAAATTGGCAGCATTTTACAGACTTGCAGATCTCTTTGGATGGTCTCAGCTTATCTACAATCATATCACAGTGAGTAATTAAATGATAAATGGAATGTTATGTGTCTAGTACCACCCCTACCATTTTGGAGAAGAGGGAACCGACTGATTGGAATTCCTTCCTTCTAATTCCTGACTTTAGAGTATAATAATCTGAGAATTTTCCAATGTGAATTAAAAATTATGAGAATAGTAGTTCTTTAACATTCCTATTTTGCATCCTCACCTAATAAATAGGTGTTTATCAAAGTTTAACCTAATATATAGGTTGTTTATCAAAGACTTCTGGTTAACTGTGGTCTGGCAGGAGATGACCCTTCCTCTGGCTTACTGTCAGGTCAGTAGCAGCCTAATGCTACATCACAATGCCTATGTCATCACCTCACTTCAGCTCATCACACAGACAGATATGTATCATCTCATGTTATTGCAAGAAGATGGTTGAGTGCAGTATGTACACTAAGATGTTCTGAGAGAGATAGCACATTCACATAACTTATTAGAGTTTATAGTTCTCTGTTTTATTTTATTACCAGTTATTATTAATCTCATTGTGCCTAATTTATAAATTAAACTTTATCACAGGTATGTTTGTGTAGGAGAAAACATAGTATATATCAGGTTTGTTACTATCTGCAGTTTCAGGCATCCGCTGGAGGGTGTCTTGGAAGGTTTTTCCCATCGATAAGGTGGGGATGACTGTGTAGGCAGTTTCTAAAGTTCTTTTCTTGCCTATAAACCTAAGAATGAAGAGATTTTCTTTCCTCTGATGAAAGCTTTCTCTCACACTTGCTTCCTTAGCTGCTTCAGTTTTAGTCATTTTTCAACATTATCAGGCCCTCTCTTTTCTTCAGCTCATTCTTGCAATGTGTATTCACTGTGTCACAGATAACGTACTTCTCTGTCCAAAGCATTTTTCTTACTATGGGGCATGTTCTTACCATGTGCTGCCTTCTGCACCTAGTCCATAAGCCCGAATTCATGCCCTGCTTCGTCTAGCTTGGGTTTCTTGGTTTATCATTTCCGTAACACTGTGCCATGCATTGAGCAACCAGATAGTGCTGCAGGGAACTTCACAACAGAGCCCATTGGTTTTTTCCATAGATTTAAAACCTGAGTCTTAAAGGGACCCACAGCACTGCCTGGGAACTATAGGACATCTCTCTTATGAGCTCACTAATACTTTGAAATAATCTTTGAAACTCTTGGCCTCCTCCCAGCAAATGACACATTGTGTTGTGGAGAAAATGGGACCTCCTTACTGATACTTGTACCCATACTGCACTGATCATCTGTTACAATGTCCTACCTCTGCCTGTGTCAAACTTTGCTTCCTGGTTGGAACTCTATCCCCTCCTGCCTTCTTAGATTCTTAATTCATTGTCAGGTTTCATTTTTCTTTGCTTTCTTGAAGAGATAAACCTCTTTCTTTGAACTGCTTCTTCCCTCCTTTGACTTTTAAACTTGTTTCAACCTTTGGATTTTGTGTCCAGTGCCATTTAGAAGAGGGATGCTGACTAAGCTGAAGTCAATGTGTGATGTCTTCCTTCTGGTTCCTGACTGCAAAGTATGATGATCTGAGAATTGTCCAGTTTGAATTAAAAAGTATGAGAACACTTGTTCTCATTTTTCTCATTTAGTTTCTGTCTTTTCATTTAATTTATTCTGTTGAATATCTTAAATTACTAATATAGTGCCTCCTTATAGTAACAAGTGTATCTTACACAGATGTTTTAAGAAGTTGTAATTCTGCCAATCCTTTTAACTCCCTTGAGGCAGCAAGTGTTAATAGCTGTTTCGGTTGTTTTATGCTTTTCTCCATACTCAACACATATGTAGGTGTTTTTCACCCATGGACTCATAATCAGTTATGCTTATTAATTCAGCTCCATTCTGAACTCTAAGGAATGCTAAAGCCCTGAAGTGGTGGTCTGGAGCCCACCTTTGTGACCAGTGTGCTGTATTTCTGGGATGTGGTACAGATCTTTGTCAGAGAGACCAAATTACCCTCCCCTCCACATACCCTCTATTCTCCACATTGCCGCGAAAGTGGACTTCTCAGAATGCAAACCTGACCCCCTCGTATCCACAGTGTCGTGCTTGTGGAGTGTCACTCCCACCCCAGCATGCCTGCTTTATTTCCCTCATGGCAGTTACATCATCCATGCTGTATGTCATCGGTCTCTGCCCACATGAATGTCTGCTCCACGAAGGAGCCTCTGTTGGTTCCCCTTGTGTCCCCAGGACAAGGAACTGTGCTGGGCACAGAGTAACCTCAGGTAAGCGACCATATGATGTCCCCAGCTGAAGTGGAATTCTGCCTTAGTACAATTGTCAAGTAATGACTCCATGGTGCCTTGATATCTGCTCAGAGTCCACTTAGCCAGCTGTCTTCCTTGTGCCTGAATGAGAATTGCTGGCATCTGCGGCAGTCGCGCTTGACGGAATGCTCTGTGTAGAGGGTTAGTGTTAAATGGCTGCCTAAGAACTAGTTCCATAGAAAAGTTACAGCTGCAGTAGGATACGTGATCCTTGGCTGTAATAACTCTTCACATTCTTTAGAGGTTCTAAAGTGCTGCTTGTCACTAGTCCTATTATGAATGTTATCTAAGTACATTTGAATTGCTTGTTTGTTTTTTTTTCCCCCTTAATTCTTTGGAACTTGGCTGAGTCAAAGCATTAGCTAAGTGTTTATTGGTGTAAGTGATCTGTTTGGGACTTAGTACTGAGTGAAAAAGAAATTCAACTTACCAAAAATATTTCCTATATCTTGTGAACCAGGGAATCTTTGAGGAAGAAAATTTTTGTTTTTTAACTATTTATGGCATCCATTGTTTTATTTTTCAATGTAGGTGTGATCATATAAGACACCTGAAGGAAAAAAAGTATTAACAGTATTTATTAGTGCAACAAAAAGTGCTAGCAGGTCACTGTGTCCTTATTTTTGAAAGAAGGCCATAGGGATTTTCTCTGAATGGATTTAAAGGTATTAATAGGTCTTAGAGTATTGGAGGTGACTGAGTTTGATTGTATTAGAATTAGAGAAGCTTTGGAAGATGTCAGTGAAGGGGTAGGGTAGCCCAGTTAGCACATGAGCTGGGCTTCCTCTCTTGGCGGCTCTTAGCTGGTGGCAGGGCTCTTCCATCTCTAAATGCTTGTGGGTGGCAGTGGAATGCTTGGTTCAGCTCCATTCTGGACCCTAAGGAGTGCTAAGCCTCTGAGGCCGTGGTCTGGAGCCCATCTTTGTGACTAGTACACTGTGCTCCTGGGGACATGATGTGGATCTTTACCAGAGATACTGAGCCGGCTGCATTTGTGACTTTAGAGTTCGTCCCTCATACACAGCGAAGGGGCATTAGATGTGTGGGAAGACATGCAGTGAGACCAGTGCTGGTCTTCAGGGACTAGAAAACTTTGAAATGTCCTCTCTTTTTTTCACTTTTCATCTGTATTTAGCATCGTCTCCTTTTTGTTTCAGACTCAGAAAATCTAGATTTTAAGCTTTTCCATTAAAGTATGTGGAACTGTTAAGCCCACTCTTGGAAATATATGTTAAGGAAATAAGTCAAGAAAATATGTAAAAATATATTACAGCATTATCTATAATAATGAAAAACCTTAAGTCTATCCAGCAGTAGGTGGAAAATGGCTCAATTTTTTTTGAGTTTTATTTTTTATTTTATTTAATTAATTAATTAATTATTTTTACAGTTTGGTATCATTAAACTACAGTTACATGTGCAATATTATGGTGATTAAACTACCCCCTTCATCAGATCCCCCCACCAACCCCATTACAGTCACTGTCCATCAGCGTAGTGAGATGCTATAGAGTCACTACTTGTCTTCTCTGAGTTGTACAGCCCTCCCCGTGCCCCCGCTACCTTACGTCTGCTAATCGTAATACCCCTTTTACCCTCTTATCCCTCCCTTCCCACCCATCTTCCCCAGTCCCTTTCCCTTTGCTAACTATTAGTCCGTTCTTGGGTTCTGTGAGTCTGCTGCTGTTTTGTTCCTTCAGTTTTTTTCTTTTTTTTTTTTTCTTTTGTTCTTATACTCCACATATGAGTGAGATCATTTGGTATTTGTCTTTTTCGGCCTGGCTTATTTCACTGAGCATAATACCCTCCAGCTCCATCCATGTTGTTGCAAATGGTAGGATTTGTTTTTTTCTTATGGCTGAGTAATATTCCATTGTGTATATGTACCACATCTTCTTAATCCATTCATCTACTGATGGACATTTAGGTTGCTTCCATTTCTTGGCTATTGTAAATAGTGCTGCGATAAACATAGGGGTGCATATGTCTTTTTCAAACTGCGCTGCTGCTTTCTTAGGGTAAATTCCTAGAAGTGGGATTCCCTGGTCAAATGGTATTTCTATTTTGAGTTTTTTGAGGAACCTCCATACTGCTTTCCACAATGGCTGATACTTGTGTAGGAGGGTTCCCTTTTCTCCACATCCTTACCAACATTTGTTGTTGTTTGTGTTTTGGATGTTGGCCATCCTCACTGGTGTGAAGTGATATCTCATTGTGGTTTTAATCTGCATTTCTCTGATGACCAGCGATGTGGAGCATCTTTACATGTGCCTATTGGCCATCTGAATTTCTTCTTTAGAGAAGTGTCTATTCATGTCCTCTGCCCATTTTTTAATTGGATTATTTGCTTTTTGTTTGTTAAGGAGCGTGAGTACTTTATATATTTTGGATGTCAACCCCTTCTCAGATGCATCATTTATGAATATATTTTCCCATACTGTAGGATGTCTTTTTGTTCTACTGATGGTGTCCTTTGCTGTACAGAAGCTTTTCAGCTTGATATAGTCCCACTTGTTCATTTTTGCTTTTGTTTCCCTTGCCCGGGGGGATATGTTCATGAAGAAGTCGCTCATGTTTATGTCCAAGAGATTTTTGCCTATGTTTCTTTCTAAGAGTTTTATGGTTTCATGACTTACTTTCAGGTCTTTGATCCACCTTGAGTTTACCTTTGTGTATGGGGCTAGACAGTAGTCCAGTTTCATTCTCTTACATGTAACTGTCCAGTTTTTCCAACACCAGCTGCTGAAGAGGCTGTCATCTCCCCGTTGTATATCCAAGGCTCCTTTGTCAAATATTAATTGGCTGTAAATGTTTGGGTTAATGTTTGGATTTTCTATTCTGTTCCACTGGTCTGTGGGTCTGTTTTAGTGCCAGTACCAAATTGTCTTGATTACTGTGGCTTTGTAGTAGAGTTTGAAGTCAGGGAGCGTAATTCCCCCTGTTTGATTCCTCCTTCTCAGAATTGCTTTGGCTATTCGGGGTCTTTATGGTTCCATATGAATTTTTGAGTTATTTGTTCCAGTTCATTGAAGAAAGCTGTTGGTAGTTTGATAGGGATTGCATTGAATCTGTAGATTTCTTTAGGTAGTATAGCCATTTTGACAATATTTATTCTTCCTAGCCAAGAGCATGGGATGCATTTCCATTTATTAGTGTCTTCTTTAATTTCTCCTAGGAGTGTCTTGTAGTTTTCAGAGTACAGGTCTTTCACTACCTTGGTTAGGTTTATTCCTAGGTATTTTATTCTTTTCGATGCAATTGTGAATGGAATTGTTTTCTGATTTCTCTTTCTGTTAGTTCATCGTTAGTGTATAGGAAAGCAACAGATTTCTGTGTGTTAATTTTATATCCTGCAACTTTGCTGAATTCAGATATTCGTTCTAGTAGTTTTGGAGTGGAGTCTTTAGGGTTTTTTATGTACAGTATCATGTCATCTGCAAATCTTGATAATTTGACTTCTTCTTTACCAATCTGGATGCCTTTTATGTCTTTGTTTTGTCTGATTGCCGTGGCTAGGACCTCCAGTACTATGTTGAATAACAGTGGAGAGTGTGGGCCCTGTCGTGTTCCTGATCTTAGATGAAAAGTTTTCAGCTTCTTGCTGTTAAGTATGATGTTAGCTGTAAGTTTGTCATATATAGCCTTTATGATGTTGAGGTACTTGCCATCTATACCCATTTTGTTGAGAGTTTTAATAATGAATGGATGCTGAATTTTGTCAAATGCTTTTTCAGCATCTATGGAGATGATCATGAGGTTTTTGTTCTTCTTTTTGTTGATGTGATGGATGATGTTGATGGATTTTCGAATGTTGTACCATCCTTGCATCCCTGGGATGAATCCCCCTTGATCATGGTGTATGATCCTCTTGATTTATTTTTGAATTCGGACTGCTAATATTTTTTTGAGTATTTTTGCATCTATGTTCATCAGGCTTATAGGTCTGTAATTTTCTTTTTTGGTGAGGTCTTTGCCCGGTTTTGGTATTAGAGATGCTGGCTTCAAAGAAAGAGTTTGGAAGTATTCCCTCCTCTTCTATTTTTTGGAAAACTTTAAGGAGAATGGGTGTTATTTCTTCTCTATATGTCTGGTAGAATTCATAGGTGAATCCATCTGGTCTAGGGGTTTTGTTCTTGGGTAGTTTTTTGATTACCGATTCTATTTTGTTGCTGGTGATTGGTCTGTTTAGTTTTTCTGTTTCCTGCTTGGTCAGTCTTGGAAGGTTGTATTTTTCTAAGAAGTTGTCCATTTCTTCTTGTTTTGCAGCTTGTTAGCCTACAGATGCTCATAATATTCTCTTGTAATTCTTTGTATTTCTGTGAGGTCCATCGTTATTTTTCCTTTCTCATTTCTGATTCTGTTTATGTGTGTAGATTCTCTTTTTCTCCTAATGAGCCTGGCTAGGGGTTTATCTATTTTGTTTATTTTTTCAAAGAACCAGCTCTTGGTTTCATTGATTTTTTTCTATTGTTTTATTCTTCTCAATTTTATTTATTTCTTCTCTGATCTTTATTATGTCCCTCCTTCTGGTGACTTTGAGCCTCCTTTGTTCTTCTTTTTCCAATTTCAATAATTGTGTCTATAGACTGTTCATTTGGGAATGCTCTTCCTTCTTTAAATAGGCCTGCATTGCAATATACTTTCCTCTTAAAACTGCCTTTGCTGCGTCCCACAAAAGTTGTGGCTTTGTGTTGTTGTTGTCATTAGTCTCCATATATTCTTTGATTTCTGTTTTGATTTGGTCTTTAACCCATTGATTCATTAGGAGAATGTTGTTAAATCTCCATGTATTTGTGAGCCTTTTTGATTTCTTTCTAAAATTTATTTCTAGTTTTATACCTTTGTGATCTAAGAAGTTGGTTGGTAGGATTTCAATATTTTTGAAATTACTGAGTCTCTTTTTGTGGCCTAGTATGTGGTCTCTTCTGGAAAATGTTCCATGTGCACTTGAGAAGAATGTGTATCCTGTTGCTTTTGGGTGCAGAGTTCTGTAGATATCTGTTAGGTCCATCTGTTCTAGTGTGTTGTTCAGTGCCTCTGTGTCTTTACTTATTCTCTGTCTGGTTGATCTATCCTTTGTAGTGAGTGGCGTGTTGAAGTCTCCAAAAATGAATGCGTTGTTGTCTATTTCCTCCTTCAATTCTGTTAGTATTTGTTTCACATATGTTGGTGCTCCTGTGTTGGGTGCATATATGTTTATAATGGTTATATCTTCTTGTTGGACTGACCCCTTTATCATTATGTAATGTCCTTCTTTATCTCTTGCTCCTTTCTTCGTTTTGAAGTCTATTTTGTCTGATACAAGTACTGCAACACTTGCTTTTTTCTCCTTGTTGTTTGCATGAAATATCTTTTTCCATCCCTTCACTTTTAGTCTGTGTATATCTTTGGGTTTGAGGTGAGTCTCTTGTAAGCAGCATATAGATGGGTCTTGCTTTTTTATCCACTCTGTTACTCTGTGTCTTTTGATTGGTGCATTCAGTCCATTTACATTTAGGGTGATTATTGATAGATATGTACTTATTGCCATTGCTGTCTTTAGATTCGTGGTTACCAAAGGTTCAAGGGTTGCTTCTTTACTATCTAAGAATCTAACTTAACTTTCTTGTTAAGTTATTTTGAACGCTGTCTGATGTTTCTTTATTTCTCCCTTCCTATTCTTCCTCCTCCATTCTTTATATATTGGGTGTTTTATTCTTTGCCTTTAGTTAGTATTTGGATGGTCTGCCTTCTTTGGTATGATTTTATTTTCTCTGGTGACATATTTTTAGCCTTAGGGGTACTTCCCTCTAGAGCAGTCCGTTTAAGATATCCTGTAGTGGTGGTTTATAAGAGGCAAACTCTTTCAACTTTCCTTTGTCTGGAAATTGTTTAATCCCTCTGTCATATTTAAATGATAATTGTGCTGCATACAATATTCTTGGTTCGAGGTCCTTCTGTTTCATTATGTTAAACATATCATGCCATTCTCTTTTGGCCTGTAAGGTTTCTGTTGAGAAGTCTGATGACAGTCTGATGGGTTTTACTTTGTAGGTGATCTTTTTTCTCTCTCTAGGTGCCTTTAATACTCTGTCTTTATCTTTGACCTTTGCCATCTTAATTATTATGTGTCTTGGTGTTGTCTTCCTTGGGTCCCTTGTGTTGGGAGTTCTGTGGGCTTCCGTGGACTGCGAGACTATTTCCTTCCCCAGTGTGGGAAAGTTTTCAGCAATTATTTCTTCAAAGACACTTTCTATCCCTTTTTCTCTCTCTTCTTCCTCTGGTACTCCTATAATGCGAATATTGTTCCGTTTGGATTGGTCACACAGTTCTCTCAATATTCTTTCATTCCTAGAGATCCTTTTTTCTCTCAGTACGTCAGCTTCTTTGTATTCCTCTTCTCTAGTTTTTATTTCATTTATCGTCTCCTCCACCGTATCCAATCTGCTTTTAATACCATCCATTGTGTTCCTCAAGGATTAGGTCTCTGACCGGAATTTATTCCTGAGTTCTTGAATATCTTTCCGTACCTCCATGAGCATGTGAATGATTTTTATTTTGAACTCCCTTTCAGGGAGAGTCATAAGGTCCATATCATTAAAATCTTTCTCAGGAGTTGTATTCATAATTTTACTCTGGACCAGGTTCCTTTGGCGTTTCATATTTTTGTATGGAGCCCTCTAGTGCCCCGAAGCTGTACTGTCTGGAGCTGCTCAACCCCTGAAGCAATGTCAGGGATTGTAGGGGAGTGGTATTGGTGCCTCGGGGCAGGAAAGGGCTGTTTTCTGGTTCCTGGCTGCTATGCCTGTCTCCACTGCCTGAACCAGTGGGCTGAGCACACAGGTATAAGCCTCTGTGCTTTACCTTTTAAGTTGCTGTAGACAGATCCTCCCTCCGGCTGGCCCAACACCAGGCAAGGGCTTCCAGGTTTGCAAGCCCGGTGGGGCTGGCCAGGCGAAAGGTGCACTAGTCTGCCTGTCACGGAAGGGGTTCCTGGAGCCGTGCAGGCAGCCAGGGAGCTGGCACACCTGGAGATCAGAACACCCTCAATCTGCTGGGCAGAGTACACCCGGACAATCCTGTCCACCTGTCCTTTCTCCCGAGCAGCAAGCTCCGTGCAGTCCTTGCCCCCTCAGCAGGCCTCCTTCCAAGGTCCTCCCTGCCAGGAAGTCTCTCAGACTGCCTGCCCCTCCCCTGTCCCAGAGCAGCTGGGTATGGATCCCTGATCTCACAGGCAGCTGGTATCTTAGTCTCTCCAGGAACTCCGCCTGTCTTAGCTTTCCAAGCTCCTAATTACAAGAGCATCATGCAAGCACCATGAAATGTAGGTTTGTGCTCCCAGAGTAGATCTCCAGAGTTAGGTATTCAGCAGTCCAAATCTCCACTCCCTCTCAGCTCTGTTCCTGTTCCTCCTGCGGGTGAGCTGGGGTGGGGGAAGGGCTTGGATCCTGCAGGACCACAGCTTTAGTACGTTACCGTTTTCAGTGAGGGCTGCTCTTGTCTCCAGGTGTATGCAGTTTGTCGCCGTCCTCTTTCCCGTTGCTCTTTCAGGAGTAGGTGTAGTAGCTTTGTTTTCATATCATATGCGGTTTTAGGCGGAAGCCTCTGTCTCACCTCCCACGCTGCCATCTTTTTGGAATGGCTCAATTTGAGGGAATGAAAAATACTTCAAAATGCCATGTAAAAATGTGAAAATTGAAAAATAACTATGAAAGAAAATATACACTGTTTATAACTGTGAATTATATCTAGAGACAAGGAAAAAAGTGATTAAAAATGGCTATGTAGTATTTTTTTAATGTGGAGTCAGTGCATGCTTCTGAAATTCACATACAAATAAAAAGGCCAGGAATAGCTAAGATACTCTGAAGAACTAGGTGAGGAGATTTCTTTTCTACCAGTATCAGACTTATGAAGTGATGGCAATTAAAACAGCATGTTTTTCACAAAGGAGGAGATAGAACAGAGAGCCCAGAAGCAGATCTCATCCACTGAGATTGACACAAAAAGGTTGGCATCACAGATTGGCAGGCAGAGGATGTACTAGGCGATCAATAATTGGTGCTGGTACAATTGTATTGAAAAATCAGAATTGGAAACTGTATTGGATTCCTGCCTTATACTATATATACTACGAAAGCAATTATAATGAATTCTACAAAAATTCTGTCAGTATAGGTGAAAATCATTAACTTTAACTTCTGACCTAAGGAAAGATATCTTGAAACACAAAAGCACTGACTGTAAAAGAAAAGATAGTTAAATTTGAATACATTAAAATGACTAAATTTCTTATCACTAAAAGACACCATAAAGAGAGTGAGAATAAAAGCATACCTGGAAGATTTTGCTTCACAAGTAGCCAGTACAAGTTAATATCCAGAGCAGTTAAAGACCATCAAGAAGAAAGGGACAAGCCAGCGTAAATGGACAAAAGACAAGAAAAGAATTTCACGAAGGGGAAATAAGAATGACTTATATAAAAGTATGAAAAGTTGCTCAATTCATTAAGGAACCTCATTAGTAACCAGGTGATTATTAGTTAAAACCACAATGGAAAACCATTTCGCAGACATCAGATTTTAATTTTAAAAAGACAGTTGTAGGAGCACAGAATTATATACACTACTGGTAGGAGTGTACATTTAATTAGGCCCTTTGGAAAATTACTTGGCATCACCTCCTAGGTTATTACCCTGGAGAAGCTTGAACATGTACATTAGGAGACAGGTACAGAAATGTTCACAGTATTGTTCTTCACAACAAAATGGAAACCATGTCCATTGACAGAAGAATAGATCCATAAATGTATATTCATATAGTGCATAATAGATAGCAATGAGGATAATAAATTAAAGCCGTATGTATCATAACCTGGAGGAATCTCAAAAATAATACTGAGGGAAAAACGTCCCTGAAAAATACATATAGTACGATTCCAATTATGTGAAGGTCATAATATAGGTTAAAAATTAAATAATAGATTGCCTAGGATTGAATATAAATAAGGTAAAACTGTAAAGAAAAAAATAGAAAATGTGTAACACATAATTGAGGACAGCAGTTACTTCTGGGATGTGGGAGAAGAGAAGTGGAGCCTCAGGGGTCTGAGGTGGGCTGATGAGTGCACAGGTGTTGATTACTAAGCTGTACATGTCCTCTCCAGATGCTCTTTATATGTATGTTTCAAAACTTAAAAAATGTATAAAATAAGCAAAAATACCTACAGTCTTATTTTTCTTCATCCCAACCAATAATACCACAAAGTAATTCCTTATTTTACATTTTGTTTTAACCCAACTTAGGATTTGGGGCAATTGTATGTTTGTTTTAGATTGTTAAAAAAATCAGCATTTTTAAAAATTAAGAAATCATTGATGTACAATCTTACAAAGATTTCACATGAGCAGAACTGTGGTTACAACATTCACCCATGTTATCAAGTCCCCCCCACACCCCATCAGCATAGTAAGATGCCACAGAGTCACTACTTGTC
Source organism: Phataginus tricuspis (assembly GCA_029783875.1). NCBI lineage: Eukaryota > Metazoa > Chordata > Mammalia > Pholidota > Manidae > Phataginus > Phataginus tricuspis. Next base: position 90,787,960 of record JAQQAC010002594.1, on the reverse strand, counting down.
TTTTCTGTGCTATACTACCTTCCCTATGTCCCCTCTACGTTATGTGGATCAGCATGCTTTTTAAAAATAAACAACTGACTTTAGAAATAAGCCTGGCTAACTCAACCATTAATGGGAAAATGGCTTTGGGAAAAAGGGGAAACCATGTGTATATTTTTGAAACAATGAAGAGAGAGAGGGATTTACAGAGAGTGGATATTACAGAGATGGATTTATAGAGAACAGGCTCACAAGTGGTAATGATTTCCTAATACTGCTCCTACTACCAGTAGTGATAGTGTAGTGGGGAGATGCCATTTATTGGAAGCTTTATTGTGAGTTGTGAGCCCATATCATCCCTTCTTTATGGATAAGGAGACCAGGAGTCCACGGTCCCTGAAGCAGCATAGCCGGTTCTTGGCAGAGCTAAGATTTTAACCCGTGTCTTATATAACTGTGGGTCCCCATTATACTGTAGTGATGGAATCAAGTGAGTTTAGCATGAAGAGGTCACAAGTAGATAGGATAGTTTCAGATAACTGAGAACTAAGTTGTGGAGGGGCATAGGGCTTGTTCTGTGTTGCATACTAGAAGCAGTGATGAAAGACTTATTCAGGAAGACAGCCTTCTGCTCAGTGTGAGAGAGAGAACTCCAGCTTCTGCTCCTGACCCACTGACCCCAGTGTAGGTATGCAGCAGGTCCTCAGTCACTGCTGACTGAGGAAGTGAGGAGGCCATGTGAGGATGTGGAGCATCCCCATCACTACAGCTGCCTGAGCAGACCCAAGTGGGCATCAGTTTGTGTCTCTGCAGAACATTCCATGATGCTGGCTAGAAGTTGGACTAAATGCCTCATGGCCTTTTCAACAAACAGTAACTTCTGCCTATCTGATCCTAGTTAGAATTCTTAGCCAGTAGTAAATGTATTCCACCTGAAGAGCTTTGGGAATCGTTTTGAGTTTATCCCCAAATCAGTATAAAAACCACTCTGAATTAGTTTGATGGCAGGACTCTTTTCTTTTCTCCTGCTATATTACTAGCATCTAGCGCGTACCTAGTATGTACTGATCAGTAGCGAGTGAACTGTGGAAAGAAACTACTGTGGAAGGGGCAAACAAACCAGGGGACGCTGGCGTGGTGTTCTAGAGACTTTGTCAGGCTGTAAGGAAGAGCCCTGTGACTGTTATGTCTCCCCGTCATCCTGCAGGCTTTGGGTACTTAAATGCATTTTGACTCTTAAGTAAGTTGGGTTCTCATCATGTTTCCTCCCAGGAGCTGCACCTTTCTTTGAGTGATACTGGTTTGGTGGCCACCAGGGATTTTTCTTTGTTAAGTTAATTGTCATGAATATGACCAGGATGCACTTGATGAACCTGGTAAATTACTACCACATGATAGTAGAAAGCTCTCAGCTCTTCATAGCTTTGTGAGAGACACTGTACTTAAGTGCTTCTCTATGAGGCTTTTTTATTGCTCTCAACAAACCTGTGAATTTCTGGACTGAAAGAGATGCAAATAATTTCAGTTGGAATTTTGGGCTAACTCAATAATTTTCTCTGCAGACCAGAGTGAGCTCCGAGCAGGAACACTTCCTCATTGTACCTTTTGGACTTCTCTACAGTGAAGTGACTGCATCCAGTTTGGTGAGAATGCCCTTTTCCTTTTGGGGTCATGAATGTGTAGGTCATATTAGATAATTACACACCTTTTAATATCATTAGGCATATAAAACCCAAGAAAGAGGAAAAGGTCTATGTTCTGGGTGATTAACTCTGAGAGAAACCTTTAAAATTAGTTACAAACACTCTGAACTTTGGTTTAAATAATTTGTAGAGTAATTTGAAACCCTCTTGACATTTTAGAATTTTGTTTTCTTACTCTAAGGTGAAAATCAATCTCCAAGGAGAAGTTGTAGACCGTGGCAGCACTAACCTGGGAGTAAATCAAGCTGGCTTCACATTACACTCTGCGGTTTACGCTGCACGGCCGGACGTGAAGTGTGTCGTGCATATTCACACACCAGCTGGGGCCGCGGTGAGTGCACCCACTTACATTTTAAAGCTCTTTTGTGAGAGGCACTTCACATTTACTCTGAATCACCCTTTCTTGTTGTAACAAGTCAGTACACCTGATTTCCTGGCTTAAAATTGTGTTTTTTTACTCACTAAGTTTGCCTTTCTTAAAATAATTGTTTTCTTTTAAAGGGTATGTATACTATCTACTTTTGAAAAACCTATGGTAAGTCTGGAAAATGTCTGTTAGACTTAATTAGGAAGTCATAGTTTTGCAGGGGCCCAGATTTCAGTGTATTGAAGACTGTTGGGAAGTGCAAAATGATAGCAGTAAATGGAGTCCTTGTTTGAGAAGAGGAATGGGAAAGGGGGTGGTGGGTGGGGAGCAGCTGTGGGCTCAGGGAAGGGTTAGTAGAATGCTAGAGACTTGAGTGTGCTGGTGGGCTGTGGAGAAGGACTCGCGCTTGAGAGGGAGGTTAATGGTTTGAAAGAAACCTGGCCAGCTCCCTGCAGATGTCCCACCTGCAGAACCCAGAAATATGGAGGGCAGTTGGTGGAATAGGGCCCAGTCAGCTATTGGGAGACCTGCCTCCAGGCCCAGAGCTCCAAGCCTGCTCAGCAAGCCCAGCCCTTGTGTGGCAAACAGGCTGCCCTGACAAAGCCCCAGGCCCCTCAGCTTGAACAGGCATGGTTTGTGAAAGCAAAACAGTATAGAAGTATCTAGAATTGGCTTTTTATCACCAATTTTATATTTTATTGACTTTATGGGCAGATAACCTCAGTGATTCAGTCATGCTGAATTTTAACCTATTTTGATGTTTAATGTTCTGCATTTTAGATTGGGTGAATATTAGCTCTGGTTTATTTGTTTTACTTTGAAGATGTCAGCATCAGAATTACCATTCTCTGAATTTTTTCCTTAAACAGTGCATGCTCTTCCAACCACAGAAAAGTCCATGCATTTTAAAGAACCATTAGATGTACCTTTAAGAATACTGTTACAAACAGCTACCATGTAATTTGTTTTAAAACTTATCAAAATAACATTACTTGGTAAGGATATTTCTTCTTATAGAAAGGCTAATTCTGTGAAAGGAATTAAATATGGAGTTGCCTTTTTTTGTGCTGATGTCTTTTTAGATTAACTTTTTGTGTAGAATTGTTGTACCTATAGACTGTTCCGATCTTTGGATCCTGTTAGTTTAGATAGAAGATTTAAAATTAGCATATTCTAAAGTCAATTTAGTAAACTTAAGGCTATATGAACACTTAGATTTTTGCTTAAATAAACATAGTTACTGAAGTTATTGTATAATTATAGTAAACTTTTATAAACTTGCTTTTATCTAATTTTCAGATGTTTTGATCTCACCCACAGCATAAGATGAAAAGCGCACAGAAACTGCACAACACTTCAGAAACCTCTCTGTGCGGTGTTGTGGCTCATTCTCAGGAAGCCCTTGTCCCTCCTTGCATCAGACCAAGGGCTCTCGTTATCACTGAGTCTGAGCCCGTGTGCTGCTCCTCTTCCACGCAGACAAGTCCAGAAAGACACGGGATTTCTTTTGAGGCTCTCCCAGCTTAGGGATACTTTTGATTTTTAAGTGTAGGCTGTTAGGAAGCCCCAGAAGTAAAGTTTGTCTTAAGTTCATGGGTTCATTACTGAGAAGAGAACAAAATAAAATATGATGCCTTTTTATTTCTTTGAGGAAAGCATTTAGCATGTTAGTGTGTAACTCTTGATTGTCTTCATTTGTGGCGACTGCTTATTTCCTAGGTCTCTGCGATGAAATGTGGCCTCTTGCCAATCTCCCCAGAGGCACTTTGCCTTGGAGAAGTGGCTTATCATGATTATCATGGGATTCTGGTTGATGAGGAGGAAAAAGTTTTAATTCAGAAAAATTTGGGGCCTAAAAGCAAGGTCAGTAGACATCTATTTGGTATTTAAATTTTAGAGGGAAGAAGGAAGAAGTTGAAGTGTCCGTCTTCTTGCCTCACTCCATTGATCTTTCATGTTTTCCTCTTAGGTTCTTATTCTCCGGAATCACGGGCTTGTGTCTGTTGGAGAGAGCGTTGAAGAGGCCTTCTATTACATCCATAACCTTGTGGTTGCATGTGAGATCCAGGTAGGTGGTGGCCATTCCGTTCCATCTGCAGTTTATTTTGGTGTTTGTGTCGTTCCCATAGATTTTTGATACTTATTTTGTAGGAATGAGTGTTTGAGCAATCTCCTTGCCAAAGACAAGCTCGTGGATTTCAGAATCTACCAGGCAAATGCCATTTCACAATTTCAGTTAGCAAATGATTACTGGGCTTTTCATTTCTGATTTTTTATTTTTCAAAAATGTGACTCAGTGTCACTTGTGGAGTCTTAGTGTGTGCCATTCCTGCCATTAGATGCTTTATGGACATTGTTACATGTTACTTCACTTGACCTTTGTGGCCCTCCTCTTGAGGAAGCAGTGTGGAGAGGTAGACGCTTGCCTGTGGTCTAATGGCTGTGCGTGCCACTTATGCTGCTCTGCTCAGCCCCCACTTTGTGTTCTCCCCACTGTTACCTTCACTTATGTCTGTGCAGTTGTGTGGTCCTGTCACCTTCAGAGCGTCTGGAAAGGCGCTTTGTTTTCCCAGTTCTTCGCTAACTATGAGTACACAATGTTTTTGTAATGCTGAAGAGGGAGTTATGAAAATAACCTTGTGATTACTCTGTCACTATCTGCCGTACATTTTTTATTCTTACACTCCAATGATTTGGTTTCTTTGGAAACCTACATTTCTGTTTAAGTGCCACCTCCTAGTTATCTGGTCCTCTGCTCTCAGGAAGAAACTCAAACTGTGGTGTCTCCTTGTTTTGGGAAAGGTCCGAACTCTGGCCAGTGCAGGAGGGCCAGACAACTTAGTCCTCCTGGATCCTGGGAAGTACAAAGCCAAGTCCCGTTCCCCAGGATCCCCAACAGGAGAGGCCACTGGACTGCCTCCCAAGTGGCAGGTTGGTGAGCAGGAATTCGAAGCCCTCATGCGGATGCTCGATAATCTGGTAAGAATGTTGTTCCCACTTGGTGAAAAAGCCTTCGTTCCAAAAGGACAAACAATAGTGTTTTTATAACAAGTGAAATAGTGTGAAATTGCTGTCTTAGTATCTAGATGAGTGCTTTTACCCTAAAAAACCATAGCGAGGCACCAAGGCAGTTCAACTTCTAAATTGTGATAAAATACGGAGGTGAAGGCAGCTTGTTGTATCTTGTGCTTTAAAGGCCATCTCGTTGGGACTGTGTGGACAGGAGCGCAGAGACTGTTCTGCTCTGTAGGGAACTGCTGGCTGGCTTGCTCCTGGAGCAGCAGAGTCAGCTCGGAAGCCCTGGGGGTGGGAGAGCTTCTAAATCAGCCAATCAGGTGTTCGGATTTTTGTTGGCGCATCAAGTTCTAGCTGTTGGGAGCCTGATGACTATGCTCTTCAGATACTTGCTGCCCATTTGCTACGTGGAGACCCTCTCCTCCTCCCTCAGGGATGTGGAGCCCAGCACGGCCCAGCATGGGTGAGGAGCTTTCAGCACAGTAGGGATGTTAAAATCGTACGTAGCAGGGCAGTCTGTGTTACGGGGTTTCGTGAGGGATTTCATCCTCTTGCAAGGATCAGGGAGAAAACTTTGTGTAGAAAATGACACTTGGAGTAGGTACAGTTGTGACAGGCTGAGCTGGTAGAAGAAAGGTATCTGCAGCAGAGGCTGTGGTGTGACTGAAGACGCGGCAGAGGGAGCATGGCTGTTAGGTCGGTTTCTGATTCCAGGGTCCTTAAGTATTCAAAGCAAATGGCACTTTTCAGGCTGTAGGGGCACCTTGTAGGTGGGGGCCTAGGGAACCTGTCCTCCTGCTGCATACATCAGGTGGTAGAAAGCAAGAACATGTCACAAGAGTGTGTGGGCCAGAGAGGCCGTGGAGGGCTGGAGAGCTCACCGGTGGCTGTGGCTGTGCTGGGCTCTGGAGAGCAGCACTGGGGCCAGTGGTACTTGCTGCAGCCTAACAGAGTCCCACTGCACTATTGGACGAAGTTGTAGATGGGACAGGTAGTTGCAGAGGTAAGAACTTTAACTTTCCTGATGATTTTGGGACAAAAAGAAATTCCTAGCTCTGATTCAGAGGCTGCTAACTGTCCTCAGGGCTAAGTGTCCATAGTCAGTGAGGGAGGTGTGAACAGAGAGGAGACTTCCTTAGTTTATGAATTCATTTGCTCTGTAGAATGGATTGTGTTAATTGACTGTGTGTTCGTGAGTCTATAGCCACCAGCAGAGCACAGTTCATGCCCTCAGGGAGTTCATGACCTAGTGAGGGGGCTGGACAAACAAACCCAGCACGGGAGATCTATTCCTGACAGAGCGTGGCAAGCACTGCAGTACAGAAATGGGGCCTGGGCCAGGACTGGTCAGGGCAGCAAGGGAGGAACCAAGCTCGTGAGGGAGATAGAAGCAGCAGCTGGAGTTAAGTGGCAGACCAGGAGGGTGCAACCTCAGGAAAGGCACCTTGGAGGAGGACTGGGTGGGGCTGCAGTGGCCCAGGCTCAGTGCTGGTTCTTGGATGCCCCTGAGGAGCCCGGGGGTGGCCCAGCCTCACAGCCCTTCTTCTCCTCCTGGCAAACACTTTGACGCTTCACTGCTCTTGTATCTAAAAGTTAGCTGGGGAACAGGAGAGAGGAATGAGATACAGGAACACTAGCCCAGCACATCTTGTGGACTCAGCTCATTCTGGAGAGCAAAAAATCAGAATCAGTGACTCTAATTTTTTTTTATAGTTTATTTTGGTATCATTAATCTACAATTACATGTGCAATATTATGGTGATTAAACTACCCCCTTCATCAGGTCCCGCCCACCAACCCTATTACAGTCACTGTCCATCAGCGTAGTGAGATGCTATAGAATCACTACTTGGCTTCTCTGAGTTGTACAGCCCTCCCGGTGCCCCCCCAACATTACATTCGCTAATTGTAATGCCCCTTTTTCCCCCTTATCCCTCCTTTCCCACCCATCCTCCCAGTCCCTTTCCCTTTGGTAACTATTAGTCCGTTCTTGGGTTCTGTGAGTCTGCTGCTGTTTTGTTCCTTCAGCTTTTTTCTTTGTTCTTATACTCCACATATGAGTGAAATCATTTGATACTTGTCTTTTTCGGCTTGGCTTATTTCACTGAGCATAATACCCGCCAGCTCCATCCATGTTGTTGCAAATGGTAGGATTTGTTTTCTTCTTATGGCTGAATAATATTCCATTGTGTATATGTACCACATCTTCTTTATCCATTCATCTACTGGTGGACACTTAGGTTGCTACCATTTCTTGGCTATTGTAAATAGTGCTGCGATAAACATAGGGGTGCATATGTCTTTTTCAAACTGCGCTGCTGCATTCTAAGGGTAAATTCCTAGAAGTGGGATTCCTGGGTCAAATGGTATTTCTATTTTGAGTTTTTTGAGGAACCTCCATACTGCTTTCCACAATGGTTGAACTAATTTGCATTCCCACCAGCAGGTGTAGGAGGGTTCCCTTTTCTCCACATCCTCGCCAACATTTGTTGTTGTTTATGTTTTGGATGTTGGCCATCCTCAGTGGTGTGAGGTGATATTTCATTGTGGTTTTAATCTCCATTTCTCTGATGATTAGTGATGTGGAGCATCTTTTCGTGTGCCTATTGGCCATCTGAAATTCTTCTTTGGAGAAGTGTCTATTCATGTCCTCTGCCCATTTCTTAACTGGATTATTTACTTTATGTTTGTTGAGGTGCGTGAGTTCTTTATATATTTTGGATGTCAACCCCTTATCAGATACATCATTTATGAATATATTCTCCCATACTGTAGGATGTCTTTTTATTCTACTGATGGTGTCCCTTTGCTGTACAGAAGCTTTTTAGCTTGATATAGTCCCACCTGTTCATTTTTGCTTTTGTTTCCCTTGCCCAAGGAGATATGTTCATAAAGAAGTCGCTCATGTTTATGTTCAAGAAATTTTTGCCTGTGTTTTTTTCTAAGAGTTTTATGGTTTCATGACTTACATTCAGGTCTTTGATCCATTTTGAGCTTACTTTTGTGTATGGTGTTAGACAGTAGCCCAGTTTAATTATCTTACATGTAACTGTCCAGTTTTGCCAACACCAGCTATTGAAGAGGTGTCATCTCCCCATTGTATATCCAAGGCTCCTTTATCAAATATTAATTGGCTGTAAATGTTTGGGTTAATGTTTGGATTTTCTATTCTGTTCCACTGGTCTGTGGGTCTGTTTTTGTGCTAATTCCAAATTGTCTTGATTACTGTGTCTTTGTAGTAGAGCTTGAAGTCAGGGAGCATAATTCCCCCTGTTTGATTCCTCCTTCTCAGGATTGCTTTGGCTATTCGGGGTCTTTTCTGGTTCCATATGAATTTTAGAATTATTTGTTCCAGTTCATTGAAGAAAGCTGTTGGTAGTTTGATAGGGATTGCATTGAATCTGTAGATTGCTTTAGGTAGTATGGCCATTTTGACAATATTTATTCTTCCTAGCCAAGAGCATGGGATGCATTTCCATTTGTTAGTGTCCTCTTTAATTTCTCTTAGGAGTGTTTTGTAGTTTTCAGAGTACAGGTCTTTCACTTCCTTGGTTAGGTTTATTCCTAGGTATTTTATTCTTTTTGATGCAATTGTGAATGGAATTGTTTTTCTGATTTCTCTTTCTGTTAGTTCATCATTAGTGTATAGGAAAGCAACAGATTTCTGTGGGTTAATTATGTATCCTGCAACGTTGCTGAATTCAGATATTAGTTCTAGTAGTTTTGGAGTGGAGTCTTTAGGGTTTTTTATGTACAGTATCATGTCATCTGCAAATAGTGACAATTTGACTTCTTCTTTACCAATCTTGATGCCTTTTATATCTTTGTTTTGTCTGATTGTCGTGGCTAGGACCTCCAGTACTATGTTGAATAACAGTGGAGAGAGTGGGCATCCCTGTCGTGTCCCGATCTTAGATGAAAAGCTTTCAGCTTCTTTCTGTTAAGTATGATGTCAGCTGTGGGTTTGTCATATATAGCCTTTATGATGTTGAGGTACTTGCCATCTGTACCCATTTTGTTGAGAGTTTTAATCATGAATGAATGCTGAATTTTGTCAAATGCTTTTTCAGCATCTATGGAGATGATCATGTGGTTTTTGTTCTTCTTTTGGTTGATGTGGTTGATGATGTTGATGGATTTTCGAATGTTGTACTATCCTTGCATCCCTGGGATGAATCCCACTTGATCATGGTGTATGATCCTCTTGATCTATTTTTGAATTTAGTTTGCTAATATTTTCTTGAGTATTTTTTTTTTTACAATTTATTTTATTTTAGTATCATTAACCTACAATTACATGAGCAATATTGTGATGATTAAACTACCCCCTTCATCAGGTCCCCCCCACCAACCCTATTACAGTCACTGTCCATCAGTGTAGTGAGATGAGAATCACTACTTGTCTTCTCTGAGCTGTACAGTCCACCCCGTGCCCCCCCACCGTATGTCTGCTGATCGTAATGCCCCTTTTACCCTCTTATACCTCCCTTCCCGCCCTTCTTCCCCAGTCACTTTCCCTTTGGTAACTATTAGTACATTCTTGGGTTCTGTGAGTCTGCTGCTGTTTTGTTCCTTCAGTTTTTTTTTTTTCTTTGTTCTTATACTCCACATATGAGTGAGATCATTTGATACTTGTCTTTTTCGGCCTGGCTTTTTTCACTGAGCATAATACCCTCCAGCACCATCCATGTTGTTGCAAGTGGTAGGATTTGTTTTTTTCTTATGGCTGAATATTCCATTGTGTATATACACCACATCTTCTTTATCCATTCATCTACTGATGAGCACTTAGGCTGCTTCCATTTCTTGGCTATTGTAAATAGTGCTGCGATAAACATAGGGGTGCATCTGTCTTTTTGAAACTGGGCTGCTGCATTCTTGGGGTAAATTCCTAGGAGTGGGATTCCTGGGTCAAATTGTATTTCTATTTTGAGGTTTTTTAGGAACCTCCATACTGCTTTCCACAATGGTTGAACTAATTTGCATTCCCACCAGCAATGTAGGAGGGTTCCCCTCTCTCCACATCCTCGCCAACATTTGTTGTTGTTTGTGTTTTGGAATGTGGCCATCTTCACTGGTGTGAGGTGATGTCTCATTGTGGTTTTAATCTGCATTTCTCTGATGATTAGCGATGTGGAGCATTTTTTCATGTGCCTGTTGGCCATCTGAATTTCTTCTTTAGAGAAGTGTCTATTCATGTCCTGTGCCCATTTCTTAATTGGGTTATTTGCTTTTTGTTTGTTAAGGTGCGTGAGTTCTTTGTATATTTTGGATGTCAACCCGTTATCAGATACATCATTTATGAATATATTTTCCCATACTGTAGGATGTCTTTTTGTTCTACTGATGGTGTCCTTTGCTGTACAGAAGCTTTTCAACTTGATATAGTCCCATTTGTTCATTTTTGCTTTTGTTTCCCTTGCCCAGGGGGATATGTTCATGAAGAAGTCGCTCATGTTTATGTCCAAGAGATTTTTGCCTATGTTTTTTTCTAAGAGTTTTATGGTTTCATGATTTACATTCAGGTCTTTGATCCACCTTGAGTTTACCTTTGTGTATGGGGTTAAACAGTAGTCCAGTTTCATTCTCTTACATGTAGCTGTCCAGTTTTTTCCAACACCAACTGCTGAAGAGACTGTCCTCTCCCCATTGTATATCCAGGGCTCCTTTGTCAAATATTAATTGACTGTAGGTGTTTGGGTTAATGTTTGGATTTTCTATTCTGTTCCACTGGTCTGTGGGTCTGTTTTTGTGCCAGTACCAAATTGTCTTGATTACTGTGGCTTTGTAGTAGAGCTTGAAGTCAGGGAGCGTAATTCCCCCTGTTTGATTCCTCCTTCTCAGGATTGTTTTGGCTATTCGGGGTCTTTTGTGGTTCCATATGAATTTTAGAATTATTTGTTCCAGTTCATTGAAGAAAGTTGTTGGTAGTTTGATAGGGATTGCTTTGAATCTGTAGATTGCTTTAGGTAGTATAGCCATTTTGACAATATTTATTCTTCCTAGCCAAGAGCATGGGATGCATTTCCATTTGTTAGTGTCTTCCTTAATTTCTCCTAGGAGTGTCTTGTAGTTTTCAGAGTACAGGTCTTTCACTTCCTTGGTTAGCTTTATTCCTAGGTATTTTATTCTTTTAGATGCAATTGTGAATGGAATTGTTTTTCTGATTTCTCTTTCTGTTAGCTCATCATTAGTGTATAGGAAAGCAACAGATTTCTGTGTGTTAATTTTATATCCTGCAACTTTGCTGAATTCAGATATTCTAGTACTTTTGGAGTGGAGTCTTTACAGTTTTTTATATACAGTATCACGTCATCTGCAAATAGTGACAATTTGTGTTGAGTATTTTTGCATCTATGTTCATCAGGGATATTGATCTGTAATTTTCTTTTTTGGTGAGGTCTTTGCCAGGTTTTGGTATTAGAGTGATGCTGGCTTCATAGAAAGAGTTTGGAAGTATTCCCTCCTCTTCTATTTTTTGGAAAACTTTAAGGAGAATGGGTGTTATTTCTTCTCTATATGTCCGTTATAATTCAGAGGTGAATCCATCTGGTCTGGGGGTTTTCTTCTTGGGTAGTTTTTTGATTACTGCTTCAATTTCGTAGCTGGTGATTGGTCTGTTTAGTTTTTCTGTTTCTTGTTTGGTCAGTTTTGGAAGGTTGTATTTGTCTAAGAAGTCCATTTCTTTTAGGTTTTCCAGCTTGTTAGCATATAGATGCTCATAATATTCTCTTATGATTCTTTGTGTTTCTGTGGGGTCTGTCATTATTTTTCTTTTCTCATTTCTGATTCTGTTTATGTTTGTAGATTCTCTTTTTCTCTTAATGAGTCTGGCCAGGGGTTTATCTATTTTGTTAATTTTTTCAAAGCACCAGCTCTTGGTTTCATTGATTTTTTTCTATTGTTTTATTCTTCTCAATTTTATTTATTTCTTCTCTGATCTTTATTGTGTCCCTCCTTCTGGTGACTTTGGGCCTCCTTTGTTCTTCTTTTTCCAATTTCAGTAATTGTGTCTTTAGACTATTCATTTGGGAATGTTCTTCCTTCTTTAAATAGGCCTGGATTGCAATATACTTCCCTCTTAGAACTGCCTTTGCTGCATCCCACAGAAATTGTGGCTTTGTGTTGTTCTTGTCATTAGTCTCCATATATTCTTTGATTTCTGTTTTGATTTGGTTGTTGACCCATTGATTAATTAGGAGAATGTTGTTAAGTCTCCATGTATTTGTGAGCCTTCTTGATTTCTTTCTAAAATTTATTTCTAGTTTTATACCTTTGTGATCTGAGAAGTTGGTTTGTAGAATTTCAATATATTTGAATTTACTGAGGTTCTTTCTGTGGCCTAGTATGTGGTCTATTCTGGAAAATGTTCCATGTGCACTTGAGAAGAATGTGTATCCTGTTGCTTTTGGGTGTAGAGTTCTGTAGATGTCTGTTAGGCCCATCTGTTCTAGTGTGTTGTTCAGTGCCTCTGTGTCTTTACTTATTTTCTGTCTGGTTAATCTGTCCTTTGGAGTGAGTGGTGTGTTGAAGTGTCCCAATAGAAAGCACTGCATTGCTGTCTATTTCCTCCTTTAATTCTGTTAGTATTTGTTTCACAAATGCCGGCGCTCCTGTATTGGGCATATGTATTTATAATGGTTATATCCTCTTGTTGGATTGACCCCTTTATCATTATGTAATGTCCTTCTTTATCTCTTACTACTTTCTTTGTTTTTAAGTCTATTTTGTGTGATAAAAGTACTGCAACACCTGCTTTTTTCTCCTTGTTGTTTGCATGAAATATCTTTTTCCATCCCTTCACTTTTAGTCTGTGTATATCTTTGGATTTGAGGTGAGTTTCTTGTAGGCAGCATATAGATGGGTCTTGCTTTTTATCCATTATGTTACTCTGTGTATTTTGATTGGTGCATTCAGGCCATTTACATTTAGGGTGATTATCGATAGATATGTACTTATTACCATTGCTGGCTTTAGATTCGTGGTTACTAAAGGTTCAAGGGTTGCTTCTTTACTGTCTAAGAATCTAACTTAACTTTCTTGTTAAGTTATTGTAAACACAGTCTGATTTTTCTTTATTTCTCTCCCTTCTTATTCTTCCTCCTCCATTCTTTATATACTAGGTGTTTTATTCTTTGCCTTTAGTTAGTATTTGGATGCTCTGCCTTCTTTGCTATGATTTTATTTTCTCTGGTGACATCTTTTAGCTTTAGGAGTGCTTCCCTCTTGAGCAGTTCCTTTAAGATGTCCTGTAGAGGTGGTTTATGGGAGGCAAATTCAGCTTTCACTTGTGTGGAAATTGTTTAATCCCTCCATCATATTTAAATGATAATCGTGCTGGATACAGTATTCTTGGTTCGAGGCCCTTCTGTTTCATTACATTAAATACATCATGCCGTTCTCTTCTGACCTGTAAGGTTTCTGTTGAGAAGTCTGATGATAGTCTGATGGGTTTTCCTTTGTAGGTGATCTTTTCTGTGTCTCTAGCTGCCTTTAATACTCTGTCCTTATCTTTGATCTTTGCCATTTTAATTATTATGTGTCTTGGTGTTGTCTTCCTTGGGTCCCTTGTGTTGGGAGATCTGTGGGCTTCCGTGGACTGCGAGACTATTTCCTTCCCCAGCGTGGGGAAGTTTTCAGCAATTAATTCTTTTTTTTTTTTTTTTTT